>CM053785.1:1028436929-1028914429 GCA_028749045.1 Cupressus sempervirens
AAATTCTAGATAACTACCATGTTGGCTCAGATTTGGAAAATCTTTGACTTTCAAAATAATGCAGTAACTCGATATTATTGATTTATTGATGCTCAACTCCTTCTATGTTACTCGGCACTTGTATCATGCTCAACACCTGATCTTTACTCGACACTTGTTCTTTACTTGGCACCTGAAGATCACTTGGCATTTGCAAATCACTCGAAACCCACTAAAATTAAAATTTTCTCGACTTCAACTAAGAATATGTTTGCACTAAATAGCTTGCTCAACTTTCTCTAATGAACTTAGTTAGGCTTTACAAATGACTTAGCTAAACCTTACATCTTTGATGTGTTTTAGTGTGTCCATTCTCTATGTCTTACAGTATGTCATCAATACACTATCTCATCAATGGCTTAGCTGATCCTTATACTTCATTATAACACCATAAATTCAACTTTTCTCTAGGTTTTCTAGTCACATCTTATTGATTTCTTCCTCCTTGTCAATCAACCAATTGATAGTATTTGGATCACTGAAGCAATTGTCATTCTTGCAAGTAGCAAGTTTGACATCAATGACAAAAAAATGATTGAAAAAATTCTTTACCAGTTCCATTACTCTTCATGCATGAGCATTTCAATCATTTGCAACAAGAACAATTATAATACAATGAAATATTCATCACACTACTTTGCATACAAAACTCGTTCATTTGTATCAAACTATATTGTCTAGTCAGCCTTCAACCTTCTTGAACACTTCCCAAAACATAACATCACTTCATGCTTTTTTAGGGTTAACATCTAAGATGTCGTTCCACAATAGTTAAGTAATTTTATTGTTTAACCAAAATAATTCCTTCTAATTAATTATTCTCTCACATCTTTCATATTATTTGTATACAAACTTGAAACTTATAAATCATTGAAATCTCCATTCATTCAAGCCATAATGAATTTATCTCCTAAATATAAAATTTACATACCCTGTATTACCTTCTATCAAGTGCGCATGTGCCAACATACTATCAATGAAGTGTACTAATTGAAAATGTGTCTCTACTAGTAGTTAATCTTCATAATGCTTGGACAATTTTCTAAATCTTCATACCAAAAACATGTCTTCGTATCTTGCAGCCTTAATATAGCTTATATGTTTTCGTAAATGACAACACTAAAGTACATCCATCCTATTCACTTAGCCATTTTGTGAACAATGATGCATATACAATAGGTTCATAATAGGGATACCACCTCAATTAATAATGTTTGCATGATAATTTCTCAAAATGGGGCTAAAAACTCCACATGTCTATGGTATAAAGCAACATGTGAAGATTATTTCCATTTAAGATAACTCCCAATGTATTTTTTTCTAAAAATTATGCACTATGGGGAGTGTAAGAAATTTACCTTCATAATTAAAATGAAAACTATGAGTGTTCCTAACACCAACTCTCAAAATACTCACCATATCCCACATATAATAGTGTAGAAGCATCCCCATTAACAAAAGATATCCATCTATTGAAAACTTAAATTGCATTTGTACTACACTTTAAAAAATATCAATGGCATTGTACTAGCTTAGAAAACCAACATGTTTAAGCAGCATCATAAGTGTATCCAATAATTGCAATCTCAATGAGAGTTTTTATTTCCATAGTAAGGGATGCCACCTATCTCCAATACCTCATACCTTCTATGGCAAGGCCAAGCCTAGAAATCCTATTAGAAACCATATTATCTTTTGTGTGGTGTGCTCAATCATTATGTTCTCCAACCTATTAATCATAGGCCATATATATTTAAGAACACTAATCATTAGTCCACAATCAACTTTCAATTAACATCATCAACCACAAGTTATAACCACTCTTTTTTTGACAAGTATGTAAGATATTCCCTTTCCTCATATATATAACCATATTGAGGCCCTAATAGAGAACCAAGACCTCCTCTATATGGCTGGAGATGGAACTAAATTTTCAACAAAATTCCAAAATAATATTCCCTTTCCCATTATGGACAACACTACCACTAGAATCCACATAATCTCTTATTCCCCATTGAAATTGACTTTAATATATTTAGGGGGGCATTTTTGTTGACCTTGGAAAGAAGTTATAGTCATCAACAATATAATAATTATTAAAAATCACCCAATTAGGCACCACTTGGTAATACTTTTGGGAGGAAGGATTGGAGGAAATCTTCCAATAGGAAACAAAGATATTCTTCTACAGAAGATTAATAACCATGAGAGAAACCACCTCTATAGGGTTCTCTATGCCTATAACTATCAAGTCATTCCTTTCTTTTCAAACACTCTAGCACATGTGTCAAGGGGGATTCATTTTCCATAATAACTAGATATGAAAATGGGCAAAGGGGAACAACTAGATTAACTCAAATTTTTGAAGATTGCCACCAAACAAACATGAGAGTTGGAACTTCTTAAGGATGATGGCACAAATGTTTGAGCCAAAAGGATAAGAGACAAAGAGGTAATAAATATCCTCCTCCACCTTCTTACATAGAACACATCTGTTAGGGATCTAGAATCCCCTCCTTCTCAAGTTATCAAGAATTAGAATCTTTTCATGTATAGTATCCCACTCAAATAAGAAATGTAGGAATAAGTTGTGGTATCCAAAACTATTTCCAAGAGAAGGAGGTCACCTCTAAGTTGACCAAAAGGAGGTAGAAGGAAAAGAAAAAGAATTCCCCTTACTGATATTGATCTAAAATGAATCTATCATGAGCCAATAAGGAAAAACTTCTAATATCTTTGACCACATCCTACAGTTCCTCAACCAATTCCCAAGGAGTTGATAGTGAAATAAAAACAAAGGAATTGCATTGGAAAATAGAGAAGATAGTCCCTTAAAATAGGAATTTAATATAATGAAATTTGGTCAATCATTTATGATACCAAGTTTCTTCATCACTTAAAATTGGAGTTCCCAACATACCATTTCAAACACCTAACCTATATCCAATTTCACTAATATACCTCTAATTTTATTCTTATTAATATAGTTGTTCATATTATTCACAAATATTATATGATTAATTATTTCTCTCCCTAAAACAAAATAAATTTATTTATTTCATATATTTTTGGAAAGTTTGGGGAAAGGTGAGGTGATGGGGGGTGTGAATCAATAGCTTCAAAAACATTTAACCCTTAGCTAATCTTTTATTTTCTTGATTACTAAGCTTGGTTTGCATGCATAGTCATATGAACATTTTCTAAATCAAGAGTAAATAAATTTAATAGCTATCTCAATAAAACATCACATAATCCCTTAACGCACATAAAACAAATATATTATCTCACTAAAACCCTTAGTTAGAGGGAAAATATGTAGCGGTGATCGTACCCACAAATCCTTTACTGATACAACATAAAGGTTTCTTAGTTAGAGCATACAATGATGTCACTTATGGTGACTTATCCTTTAGGAGTAATACATCAAGAATTAGCAAAGTCCATGATGTCAAAGTATTTTACAATACTCATTAAATGTGCACTTTGCTAGGATATTTTGCAATGAAAAGACTTGTTAAGGCCTATCCTATTAAGGGATTTATGAAATACAATGAAAAGTAAGTATTTGTTGGAATATTAAAATATGGAAAGAGTACTTATGAGAGGGGGGGGGGGTGTGGGTGAATCAGAAGTATCACACTTTAGCCAATAAAACTTTGAGGTGAAAGTAAATTGCATACATGTAAATACATCAAGTAAACATGAAACTAAATACATGCATCAACATCACATAACACTAGAATTTGGTAACCCAAAAACCCTCCAGGAATAAGAAGGTAAAACTGGGGTGGGGATGACACCCACAAAAATTAATATAGTAATATTGTTCAACCACTTCTGATGGTCTGCCCTGTTAAAGGCTTTACATTGTGTCAATAGTGACTTGGTTAAAGGATTTCAAACACTTAACATGAAGTGTCACCCTGTTAAAGGATTTAATCACCTTTTGATAAGGATCTACAAATAGCTGTTAAGCCAACCTATCTACATAGGATTTTCTTTCTAATACAATGGTAAGAGAATATTAGGTATTATAAACCTGATTAATGAATTGTTGCTCTTACTTTCTAAGTCTCCTCTCTCCTTTTTTTAATGAACCTTTCATCTTCCTTAAAAAGACTTTGAAGACTTAGGGTTAGATATGGATCTACAATCCACATTGAATCTCAATTTCTCGTTCAATACTTGTCTTTTGCTGATTGGTTGCATGCCTTTTAAAGTTTTCCAATTGGTTGCATGAAAATTGCATAGGAAATGTAAAAGATTCGTTCTTATCTCTATATCTTTTGAGATTTATCTTATGTCGGCTACAAAAATAGTTTACATCATAATTTGTGCAATCACAAACTCTTATGCTGATATCCTGAGTTACTTAGCTCCTAAAGCATTGCTAATGCTCGGCACATGTTGTTTCCTAGATAGCTTGGCACCTAAACAAAATTGTATCACTCGGCACCTACTGTTACTCAGCACTTGTTAACACTCGGCACCTGTTAAAACTTGACACTTCTTAACACTCAGCACTTGTTAACACTCGGCACTTGGTATAGCTCGACACTTCATATTACTCAGCACCTACTCTTTTTTTGGCATTGTTTAGTAGAAAAATGGTTAAGTGTATTGACACTCAGCTGTCAAAATTATTCTTTAAACTAACAATCTCCCCCTTTGACATGAGTGGCAAAAACACTTAACTAAGATCCTTATGACTCCTTGTTAGTTGATCCTGTATGTACACTCAGTGATTTCTATCCTGTTTCTGCATTCTGACTAATCAAAATTTGCTATCTCCCCCTTTTATCATACTTATCATTTCATTCTTGTACTTAACTCCCCCATACTTAATCTCTTCTTATCACTCCCCCATACTTATTCTCCCTCTTTTTGACACTTATGTCAAGGGTCTTACAAGGAAATGCCATACTTGACCAAAAATGTACTATTTACTTCAAGGAGTACCCTCAGAGCTACATCCCAATTTGCTAGTGTGACATCCAATGACTTATGCTAGATGGCAATCTCTACTGCTAGGTGTACAAGTCCATAAGATGAAGAATGATTGGGGTCTTTCTTGAGGACTGTCTCTGCATTTATCTACTCCTTGTGAAGTAGTTCCAAATGAGGAGTTATTGAGGATTGAATTTACATCAATTTAGCTTTTGTGGTTGCCTCCTCTACTGCTAAGATAGCTAACTCTCTTTTTTTGTGAAGCGATTGGGAAAAATGCTTCTCACTCTAAGCTGGATTTGTGGGGAGTTACATGCTAGAAATCTCCAGATTGTTCTCCAACCTTAGTATTTTCTGGCTAGTGTCCTTTGTGAATGTGGAAAAATCACGCAATTTGTTGTATAGGGAAAAGATGTTTCCTAGTACAATTTTAACTATTTTAATTTTCTTTGCCAGTTCTACTTGTGACAGTGCTATATCACCCAATATTTTACTATTTACCTTGCCTTGGAACTTCCTTTCTGACCATTCAAGAAATTTGGCATTTGTTTCCTGGTCTTCACTAGTCACCTGGTCAACTATATCAGATAGTTGCTCTATAATTAGTCTTGACTCATCTAGAGATTGTAAGCAGAAAGCTTCTATGAATATGTCTTTGATTTCATTCAAGGTAAGCTTATGCTTGTGTTCTTTTCTTAGTGCTTCTTGTCTCCTTCTTCTATCCAATGCAATCTAAATTTTATTCATCTCCTCTTTAGTGAGAGTTCTAGATTCATAATATGGGATCTTTATTTCTTCATCAAGCTTAGGAACTCCATAGTGAAGTTTCCTGACTACCTTTGATGAGCTCGAGCCTGGTGTCTTGATTTTTAGTTGTAACCCATCTGTGCTTGGCTATTGAAGAGTCCGTGTTGAAGTACCAAATTTTGGTAATGCAACCAGTGTTTGTATTGTAGACTCCTCCTTCTTCTTTGTCTCATCTTTTTCTTCAACTTGAGTATCCCTTTTATGATCGCTAGGTGGGGTTGAACTTGTTGGTTGTTCGGATGTTTCTTTTATTTCCCCTACTGCTATACTCGGCATTTGAAGTGTATAAGTGACTACACTTGGTGGTGGTGGAAGAAATAGAATACTAGTAGTTTGTATGGTCGAGGGTGGCACTTGTGCTTTTACCTTGACTATCTTTATTTTAACTTCTGGATTCTGTAATTCATCAACACTGTCCAATACAGGATTTGAACTTAATTTTGCTACTACTGATGAATGGTCAAGGATTTCTAAATCCTCTGTAGTTAATGGATTGATGTTTGGATTTGAAGTGTCTGTAACATCTTTTATTTTTATAATATCTGTAGGTGTAATGGTGGCATGAGGAGGACTAGGAGGAGATACCTGTGTGTCTTGTACACTTTGATCTTGTGGCTCAGTTGTATCTTTCTCTTCCTCTTTCTCCTCTGTATGTGCCTTTTCTTCCTTTTCTTCTTCACTCTTCTTCTCCACTTATTCCTTCTCTTTTTCCTTGGTTCCTGACACCTTCTTTTCCCTTATCTTGGCACTTGCCTCTGCCTTATATTCTTTATTATACACATCTTCTATTTTCTTGTAAACTATTTTCCACAATCTTGTGGATTTTGTAACTACCTCTTCAATTTTATTCTATAATATGCTGAATGCTCTATGCTTGGGAGTGAATCTATTATTATGCCTTTTTACTGCATTTGTTACTTGATCTCTAGACAAATCAGGTAACAATCTGGCTAATGTTGACTCCCTTATCTCCCTTTCCATTTGTAAACAAAAATGACATTTATCCTCTACAATTTTGTACAATTCTTTAGGCATTGATTCATCTAATTCTAGAGGTGTGTGCTTATATTTAGCCATCATAGCATACACAAATTCCTCTAATTTATTTTTCTCTTCTTTGGTGAGATTAGAAAAATTCAAGTTCTTTAAACCTTTCAAATCATCATTCCTAATTTTTGAACATAGTCTATCAATAGCAGTCTGAGGTTTGTGTCTTACCACTTGAAATTGACTATTGTCCTCTGACTCTATCTTCTCTTCATCTGTTTTAGGATGGGCAACAAATTTTCTTTTCTTAGACTCGGCAACGATCTTCCTTGAGTCTTTCTTCTTTCCTTTTGCCTCCTCTTGGGCTTTTTGTGTTGCAGCCCTTGTGGTAGGTCTCTTTGGTGCAAGAGCAGCTACTTTCTTTCCCTTGGATTGAGGAGTAGGAGGAGTTGTGGCCTTTCTTTTAACTTGTGCTTCCTCAGCTTCTTCTTCCTCAACACTTTCCTCTTTATCTTCTCCTAACCCTTGAGTCAGACCTTGATGTTTATCTCCCTCTTCTTCAATGTCTTCTCCTTCCTCTTTTGTTGTTCCTTCTTCTTCAACACCAAATTTTCTCTTGATTTGTCTCACCATTTTTTCTTTCTTCTTTACTACAGAAGAAATCTTCAAATCTGTTATCACCCTTGATTTAACAACATCATAGGTTCCAAATGCTTTTACATTTTTATCAGCTTCTTCTGCAAGGAGGGTTGTTATCACTGCAGAAGCTTGATCAATATCAAGTTCATAACCTAGTGGCCTAAGCCATATTACTCTAGGTATAACTGCTTGTATATAGGTATAATCTATATCTACAAGAAAAAAATGTCCTTTTCATATTTCTCAGTCAATGAGACTGGAATCCACATTCTTTGTTTCATGGACTTTTTGAAGTCCTCAAAGTAAGTATTCATTTGGGCATCAAAATTTTCACCCATATATTCAATGTATCCATTGATTTGTTCAACAATTGTTTTGTCTGGACTCCATCTTACCTTACCCACAGAAGGGAATTCTTTCATCAGATAGAAAAATATGCAAACCAAAACTGATCCAAATTTGCATTGAGCTCCCTTGCTCTTCCTTATAGCTCCCAAATTTTCATTAATCTATTGAAACATGAGCTCTGCTAGATCATAAGTGTGATCCTTTTTAATTATCTTATATGCAACATCAGTTGCTATACAAGGTACACTGTTTAACCTACTTGATTGATAGAATTTGTGTGAAATGATTCTCATAGAAAAATCTAGTAGGGGATTTGTGACTGTGTCAATAGTCATTCCTCTATTATTCCATTTAGCATCTGTGTTTTTCTCTATTACTTCCCTTTTGTCACTTCGCAGGGTCTTTGGCCGATCTAGTGTTGGAATACCAGTAACCCTATGAATAGTTTTCTTGGTGAATTTTACTGGCCCTAACTCTAACCAAAAGGCTCCATCGTGTATTCTGCTCAAAACTATCCGTACCCATTTAGTTTTGAAAACAATAAAAAATTCTAGGGTTTTGGTTAATCCTTTTCTTTCTATTATTAAGAACTCATCTTTCAGTCTTTTGTTCTCACATAGCTTGTCATATGCATTGTAGATCTCTAAATATCCTATGGCTCCAATTTTGTAGTTATAACATCTGTGAACATCTTGGACTATAACAAATTTATTAGGAATAACTGATAATGCACCTGTGGGATCATTCTTATATGCTACTTCTAGAATGGGCTTGAATTCAGGTTGTTTAACTTCATTGCTGACCAGCTATATTTCATGATTCTCTCTACCCTTAGTGGTTCCTGACCCAGATGCCATTGCTTTCCAAACTAGGGTTTACAATTTAAACAAGTTTATAAATTCTACGTAGCTTAGCACTTAAGTAAAATACCTCAAATCGATGAAACTTGTCTTGAATTGCTGTTGAAATCTTCACAAATGGCTTCTAAGCTGACCTTGATCTTCTCCGCTCTTCTCAGCTTTGCTTCTCATTTGAATTGTGGGAAAATGATCAAAAATCAAATTTATGTACCATTCAAAATAGAGTAATTAATGCTTAGTGCACTAACAACTGTCTACTCGGCACTTGAAGGGTTTCAACATGACTCAGCACACATTGTGTTTCACTTTTCTCAGCTCCTATTGATATTTCATAGTTCGGCATCATCTATCAACTCGGTCGCTGTTAGCAACTTGACACCTGAAGAAAACTTTGATAGATCTTCCAAAACTCTCAATTTTGACTTAGCATCTTTTCTTATGCTGATTTCTTCTTTGCAGTTCGTCTATGTCTTGGAACTGATGTATGATGTAACTTGGTTTATCAATCCCACTCACTTATTCTTGCTTAATTTGATGAAGTGTGATCACTTGACCTATTAGGTGAAGTGATCTCTGCACTTGATGTGCTATACTCATCTTTATTCTTCCATGTCTTATTCATTTCACTTCTGATATGTCCAACATCTATCTTTGCCTTTCCATTGCTAAACTCAAAACTTGATGCCTTTGACCTTGTTGGGCAATTCCTTCTAACATGACCAATTTTTAAGCAACTGAAACATGTAGTTTGACTCAACCATCTTTTATAGTTTCCCTTGAAATGTGTTCTTATGCAATTTTAGGGTGTATGCCCATATTCTTGACAATAGTGACAACTGTACCTGGTGTTGTAATCCCAAAATTCATGGTTTGATGTCTTTGTTGGTTGATTTAATGTCCACATAGGCTTTGATCTACATTCAAAAGCTCTATGTCCATATTTTTTGCAATTATGACAGTGACCCTCAAATCTTGATGTCTTAGTAGTTTTGGTTCTACATTCATATACTTGATGACCTTGCTTCTTGCATTTATGACAATGGTTTATACTTTTAGGTTTATCATGTTGATGAGCATTCTTGCTTCTACATACATTAGATGTATGTCCTTTCTTTAAATAAAAATGACATGTAGGTTTAACATCTTTACCTTTATTGCTTCTTTGTTCTGCACTCTTTGATGATTCTCCAACTTCAGTGCTATTGTATCCAAGTCCTGATGTATCATGGATTGATCTTGGGGATTTCAGTAATTGCTCAAAATATTTGATGGCTTCACTTGATTTGTTGAGATTCTCTGCCACCTCTTTTTCTCTGTTCAATTCATTCTGCATTTGTTCATTTTGCATCTTCAAAGTAGAGATCTTAATTTCTTTCATATTGAGTTCATGATGAAGGTTCATCATTTGGGCAAGTGTATCCATCTGTATGTTTGAGATCCTTGTCAATTCAGTACATTTTTCTTCAAGTCTATTTGCAAGATTTCTTTTGTCATTTTCCATCATGACCTTATCATCAACTACTCTTTTCTTTTGTTCAGTAATTTCACATATCATTATGGCCTGTGATTCATGTTCCATTTTGAGAGATCTTATCTCCTCTGTTTGAACTTTGTTTTTCTCCATCAGTTATGCTATTGCTGCATCAAACTCTTTAGTGTCTCCGTTGGAAAATATGTTGGTGGTATCAATCTCCTTATAGTTTATCTCATTTTCGGCTATGGCTAGATCCTTCATTTTTTTTAATGAATTTCTCAACTTGTTTCTAAATTCCTCCAAGCTATGCAAAGCAAGATGCGCATCTATCACCTAATTTTCAATGATCTTTCTAAGTTTGAAAGCTTCCATCTTTTAGATCTTTTCCTCCAAGTTGTTAGGCTTTTCCTTGTGAGAACCTGGATTAGCTCTGATACCAATTGTTGGAATATTCAAATATGGAAAGAGTACTTATGAGAAAACTTTTAGGTGAAAGTAAATTGCATACACGTAAATACATCAAGTAAACATGAAACTAAACACATGCATCAACATCACATCACACTGGAATTTGGTAACCTAGAAACCCTCCAAGAATAAAAAGGTAAAATTTGGGTGGGGATGATACCCACAAAAATTACTGCAACAATATTGTTCAACCACTTCTGATGGCCTGCCCTGTTAAAGGCTTTACACTGTGTCAATAGTGACCTAGTTAAAGGATTTCAAACACTTAATATGAAGTGTCACCCTGTTAAAGGATTTAATCACCTTTTGATAAGGATCTACAAATAGTTGTTAAGCCAACCTATCTACATAAGATTTTCTTTCTAATACAATGGTAAGAGAGTATCAGGTATTATAAACCTAATTGTTTGCAATCCTTGGTTACTGAATGCAAGAACTTGTTCTGGCTCTTTCTCTGATTTTGATCCTATGAGATTTGACTTTTGTTTGTCTACCTTGCTTTGCTCTGATCAACTGATTAATGAATTGCTACTCTTACTTTCTAAGTCTCCTCTCTCCTTTTTTTAATGAACCTTTCATCTTCCTTAAAAAGACTTTGAAGACTTAGGGTTAGATATGGATCTATGATCCCCATTGAATCTCAATTTCCCTCTCAATACTTTTCTTTTGCTGATTGGTTGCATGCCTTTTAAAGTTTTTCATTGGTTGCATGCAAATTGCATAGGAAATGTAAAAGATTCATTCTTATCTCTATATCTTTCGAGATTTATCTTATGTCGGCTACAAAAATAGTTTACATCATAGTTTGTGCAATCACAAACTTTTATGCTGATATCTTGAGTTACTCGACTCCCGAAGCATTGTTGATGCTCGCCACATGCTATTTCCTAGATAGCTTGGCACCTAAAAGAAATTGTATCACTCGGCACCTACTATTACTCGGCACTTGTTAACACTCGCACCTACTATTACTCGACGCTTGTTAACACTCGGCACCTATTAACACTTGGCACCCACTGTTACTTCTCGGCACTTGATATAGCTCAGCATATCATAGTACTCGGCATGTACTCTTTGTTCGGCATTGTTTAGTGGAAAAATGGTTTAGTGTATTGACACTTAGTTGTATAAATTATTCTTTAAACTAACAATTTTATTGTAAAACTAATCTATAAGAATGTATATAACTCATACTTGTTCATATCCTTTATGCTATGTATTCATACATCATCATCTTCTAATTGATTTCACCCAATTAATTCTCGAACTCTTCTTAGTAGCTTTTAGAACTATGTTATGTATTAGCTAGATCTTTAAACTATCACAAAACTTCAAAGTTGTTCTTAGTCTATCCTTGTATAGAAATCTTGTAGATTCCTCAAAATGTGACCTAATTAGGGTTTTAGATCCTTTTGGAATGATAACAAACTAGATCAATGATCCTCATTCATTCTCCCTTACTAATATTCATTGCTTTATTAATTTCATTGATATATACATTTTCTTTGGATCCATAAAATTATGCATTATTTCCAACACATCTTATCTAATCATATCCTCAATCTTTGCAAACCATTTCCTAGCTTGGTATGATTGAACACATAGAATTGTGTGTATTTACAAACTTTGATATACATTCTTTACAGCTTGGTACACACTACTTGATCTTCTCAATTAAACATGGTGTCCTTTGGGTAACATATTTTCTCAGTCATAACACTTCCTCTATTATCATATAATGCTTCGTGAACTTTGAGCCTGGTCAACATATATTGCTTGGTAAATACTTTACTCAACATCTACCTCTATTTGATAACACTATATTTTTTAAGTGTTTGGATTCGCCAAACTCTTTGACTTCTATTCACTGACCTAACTCTCCAACATAATGTGGCACTAATAACAACACATTTAATTAAGGAGTAATATCTATAGGCCTTTATCTCTATAGAAAAATTATAAGTATTGTACCTATGAAATACTTTAGTAATCATCAAAACATTACATACATATTTTTAGATTTAAGAAATAATTGTCTTGTTAAAATATTTGACAAATTTACTCCTTTTTCTAATATCTTACTCTTACCTTAATACATCTAAAATAAGAAACTTTTAACACTTTTAATAAAATTTAATTGGAAATGCATCTAGTTAATGGTGATAGGTAGTCTACAAGGGTAGAATGGGTGGAATGTGAAGATGTGAGTGTGTGTTAATGTTATCATTTATGTTCTACATTAAATTTGACAACCACCTACATGTCAAAATTTTAATATTTATTCTAATATGATATATATTTTTAAAATGATTTAATAAATATTGCATGCTAAAATGATAAATTTAAGAGATATAAATAATCACTTAAAAACAATTTTAAAAAATCTTTAGTAAGTGTAAAACAGAATCAAAATATAAAAAGCTTTAGAAAGTTAAAAAAAGAACCGAAATAAAAATAATTTTAGATGTAGTAAATTATTTTTTAATCATCTTTATAATGAATATCTATGGACATTTATTAATGGCATTCTACAATGGCAGAATGGGTGCAGTGGGAAGGCGTGAGTATGTTAATGTTAACATTTATGTTCTACATTAAATTTGAGAACCATCTACATGTCAAAAGTTTAAATCTTATTATAAATAGAATATAGTTTTAAAATAATGTAATAAATACCACATAAAATATCTATTTAAATTATAATATTTGGAGATATAGATCATCCATTTTTAAGAAGTTAAAATAAAAATCTTAGTTTGTAAAAACCTAAATAAATGGAGACAAATGAAATATAAATAATTTTAGGTGTAGTAAATTAATTTATAATTATTTTATAGTGGATATCTATCGACATTTCTTTAGATAAATTTATTTAAGATATCTATATTAGTTCTAGTAATTTCTCCAAAAGGAGTTGAAAAGAAGATAAACATATTTCTTAGTTAACTTTAGTTCTTCCAACAAGAAATAATATTATTAACATTTTGAATGATCTTCTTCATTGATTAAAATCTAGATACTATCTAAAATATCCATCTCTTCTAAGGAAAACCTAGTGTTGTGATGTCGATCCTAATCAGACTCAAAGTGGTTTCCCCCTAGATATTTTTATATGGGTTAGGGGGCAATTCCCCCAAGATAGGGTCAAGGGGAAATGCCCCTGTGTAGTCCTAGGGCAGTGCCCCAGGTTTGAGTATAGGCTAGAGTCGAGAAGAAACACCCCCATGGAGGTTTCGAAGCCAAAAATGACCTTATATTGTAAAAGGTATCAACTACTATTCTTCTATTGGATGACTTAATTTTTCTCTAATTCTGTAAGTGAAAAAATCTAGTATGAAATGGTTTAATTAGGGTTATAGATTTCATAATGTATGATGATATTGAAGCTTCTTGCGGTGATATTGAGGTATAAGGGATTGCAGGTTGTAATCACTAGATAATAATAATATTGGACTTGTTTTCTTGTGTTCTCATTTTTGCACTTTATTTTTTTTGATATTGGTTGTATTTTCATGTAACTATTATTTTTGTTCATGGTTAATCCTAATCCCTAATTCCTCAATTAGCTCAGAAATATTTGATGTGAGATATTAGTTCATCTTCTATTTTTACATGATTTCTAATGGTGTCCTTGCTTTTAGATAGAATTTATGGGAAAAAAAATCCCTTCTAATTTATATTGAAGCATAAATGAACTTTTCATTAAAATCTCTTGTAGTTAACTAAAATTGTCTAGCATTTATGATCGAGTAAATTTCTTCCTGAGCTAAAAACTTTGCATGAATTTATTTAAATTTTATATTCTTCCATGTTCTCCTCAAACATTCCAAAATGAATAAAATTTTCATTTAACTCCTCATGTTATCATTATATTTTTGGCATTTCCTCAAAACATATTTTTAATAAACTTTATATTCCACGTTGTCAATTTTGTTTTTAAAAAATAATTCTTTTATGAAATATTGATCTCTTTTTTTCAATCATTCAATTTATCTTGAAATCCATGGAATATTTATTTTCTATAAGATCTTATTCTCCATCCATTCTTGGCAAATAGTAAAATAGTCAAGCCTCTATGCAATATTACAAAATCTAACTCTAAGATTGTTATATTTAACAATGCATTATTTTATTAATATTCTATAAATTTTATCTCAATACAAAGTATTTGAGGTCTAATATTGTTATATTTAATTCAAAAAAAAATTCACATGTTTCTCCTCTAGATCCATTAAAGCATTTAAAATCCCAGTCATAAAAAAATACTACCTATGAGTTATTTTTTTTTATAATTTCCTACATCTATATTTTTAAACTATTTCAATGACCCTATACATAAGGTAATGGTATAAAAGACTCTATTTGGAGTCTTTTATTCTACTTACCACAATGTCCAACAAGAGTGAAAATTAATACAAGAACCCCTAAGTTAATATTATACCACATCATCCCCAATCATTTGGACACATGCAAAGCTTATAAAAATATATTGCCAAGAATTTTCATATTTTGTAAAACTCCCTCCAACATTGTTATGAATCTTAGTTTATGAGAAAGCACAAACCTTTTCTTGATTGTCTCCAAAATATTTTTCACCATACCCCTATTGTAAAGGGTAAAGAGGACCCTAACATTCCAAGTTAATATTTTCATTGTTGTCAAGGGACATCCATGGTTCCTTGGTTTTTCTAAAACAAAATTGAGTTCTCAATGAAGCTTTCTTCGTATCCCCATCTTCTCCTTTCCATTTATTATACTTTCTACCTCTTTCCTTTAGTTTATGAGGAAGCACGAACATTTTCTTGATTGTCTCCAAAATAATTTTCACCATACACCTATTGTTAAGGGTAAAGAGGCCCCTAACATCCCAAATTAATATTTTCAATGTTGTCAAGGAACTTCCATGCTTCCTTAGTTGTTCTAGAAAATATATTAGTTCTCAATGAAGATTTCTTTGTATCCCCATATTCCCTTTTCTATTTATTATATTTTTTGAGTCTCTCCTTCCCCATTTTTCAAAAATAGTATGCTATTGAATACCTTGAAAATCTAGGTTTTATATTACTCTCTCTCTCTCTCTCTCTCTCTCTCTCTCTCTCTCTCTCTCTCTCTCTCTCTCTCTCTCTCTCTCTCTCTCTCTCTCTCACACACACACACACACACACACACACACACACACACACACACACACACACACACACACAATTTGTAGATCCCCTCTCCATACATAATATATTCTATCTTTTCTCTATGACTACTAGGTTTATCTATATTCCATTCTAAATTTCAGATTATAATGGAATATTCTCATTCTCCTTATCTTTATATATTTCCATGTTTGAAGTCACAATTTTACATTCCCTTTATCTAGAATTCTCTCATTTCTTTCTCATCTTGATCTTCTCCACATCAAAATTACCTTGTTCACCCCACTAAGATTTCTTTATTTCTAGCTAAACCTAAACATTCTCCATCCTTAATAATATCTTTTTTTTATTTCAACAATATTCATTGCAATCTTTCTTACATCAACAATTGTTTATCTTCTCCTTCCTTTGGGCCCATCTTTCATCATTATTTGTAATGATCATATTAAATTGTGCTTCCCCATGTTCCTTTGATCTACATCTCATATAGAAAGAAAATTTTCCTCAATGTCAACTTGTTTTTTGTTCATTGCATATTTCTTGAACATAAAAAAATCTCTTTTGGAAATTATGTTGTCACATATTTTGATCCTAGTATAAATTTGTGAATCATCATTCACCAAATACATATCTATATCAATGATTTTACCTAAAGATCTACAATTTTTTTTGAAAATATTAATTTGTCCAATATTTGATAGGAAGGGCATATAATCTTATCTATAGCATCCATTTTTCTAGTGTTGGGGTCTTGGGAGGACTAACTACTTTGTGGAATCCAAGGATAGTGTCAGGAAGCTTGGTGGATCAAGGGTTGGGATGGCAATATTTTAATTTTCATCACTTTGACATTTCGATAGTTATAATAAATGTTTATGGTCCAACCAGTGGGCTAGAGAAGCTTAAATTGTGGAATGTGATTTCTTATAAAATTAGATCTATTTCAAAACAAAATTATATTATCGGAGGGGATTTTAATGCAATCAGGAATATTAAAGAGAAACAAGGAGGTATCTTTCATTTCATGAAAGTTATGGAAGAGTTCGATAATTTTCTTTGTGAGAATTAATTGTTTGAGATGGCATCTCCTAATGGTATTTTTTCATGGCATAATAAAAGAGATGGGTTTTCACGAATTGCTGAGAAACTTGATAGATTCCTATTAGCTCAAGCAAGGAAACTAACTTCTATTTAATTTTCATCAAAAAATTTATCATTCCTGGGTTTTGATCACTTCTTGATAGCTTTAAATATAGAGAATAATGTGGTTAAGAGTTTTTCAAAGAAGAAATCTTATTTTAGAGTTGAAATAATGTGGTTGATACATCCTCAATTTTTGCCTTTAATTAGACAATGGTGGGTTAGTGCACCCATTGAAAAGGGTAATTAGATGTTTAAGTTCTATAAGAAGCTTCAATATCTCAAAATCATAATTAAAGTCTAGAATAAAAGTGCAGTAGGAACTGGAAGATATAAATGCAAAGATTATTATTTCTAGATGGAATTCAAAACAATTTTCTTATTAGAAAGAAAAATAGTCTCAGTGGGTGGAGTTATGTAATAAGGCTCAAGAAAAATATTGGAGGTAGAAATCTAGAGAGTTATGACTTATTGATGGAGACCCTAATACTAAGTATTTTCATGTAGCAACTAGTCAATAGAAGGCGAGTAAATCTATCTTTTCAATTATTGATCAGAATTTAGGTAAGGTCATCAAAGATGAATCAAGCATTAAGGTGGATGGGGATAGTTTCTTTAAGGAGCTCCTTGATCCTTTGGTAAGTATTGAGGAATGTGAAGCTTAGGTCAAACTTCTCTTTGAAGATATTCCAAGTATCATCATAGAGCAAGGTAATTTTGAACTTATGAAACCATTACCAATGAAGGAAATATAGAAAGTAGTTCAATCCTTTCCACCTAACAAAGCCACTAATCTAGATGGTTTTACTACTCTTTTTAATTAGAAATATTAGGATGTCTTAAGTTGGGAACTACTATTGGCATTAGAGTCATCTAGAAGGAAGGGTATTATCCTTAGGAATTTCAATTCAACAAATTTTTCCATTATTCCCAAGACTACAGATCCTCAAACATTTGCTAATTTTAGACCCATTTCCTTGTGTGGGTAAATAAACTTTGGAGGGATATATTGTAGCACATGACACTCTACACCATATCAATGAGAATCATATACCTTCTTTTTTGATAAAACTAGATATGATGAAGCCTTGTGATAGGGTTAAGTGGTCTTTTCTTATAAAGGTTTTGGAGAAATTTGGCTTTAGTATGGCTTGGTGTAAATGGATTAAAGCATGTGTGTTGGGTGCTCATTTTTTAGTTCTTATTAATGGTTCTTGAGAGGGATATTTTAAATCCTTGCAAGGAATTAGGAAAGGTGATCCATTATCACTAGCATTATTCATTCTAATGGCCAAAGCTTTTAGTAGGGCCATAATTAAATCCTAATAGTTCGAGATTTGGAAAGGCATTCATTTTGGAGGAAAGGACTTGCTAGTAACTCATTCATTATTTGCAGATGATACCTTGCTATTTGGATTAGCTAGAGTGAATAAAACTAAGAATATTAAAACTATTCTTTATTAATACACAAAGCTATCAGGACAAAAGATCAACGTAGCCAAATCAAAAAAATATGTTCTTCACTACTACTGGCATTGCCAAAAAAAATTGTATGCTTTTGAATTTTGATCAAGACCATCTTCCTTTTACATATTTAGGTGCCCCATTCTTTGTGGGTAGTAATAAAGTCTCCTATTGGAAAATATTATTGGAAGAATTAAGCTAGAATTATGTCTTGGAAGGTGACATGGCTTTCACTATCTAGTTGAATTCTCTTAATCAGGTTTGTCCTAGCTACTATTCCCAATTATTACTTTTCTATGTTATCAGCACCTAGAAACATTATTAAGCATATAGAAGTGATAATTCAAGGTTTCTTATGCATGGAGAATATGTCACAAGTGAAGAAAAATCTATTAATATCATTAAAGAAAATGTCATATGAGAAATTTGAAGGTGGGATTAATCTTCCAAATCTAGCTTTAAGAAATAAAGCTTTTGGTGGTAAGTTGATTTGGTTTATGTATGAGAAATGTGAAGAAAAATGGTGTAGAATCATGCAAAGGAAGTATCTAGATACATTAGCACCTTCTAGAACTTTTACTCTAGAAAAGTTACCTAAAAGCTTAGCAATTTGGAACTTTATGGTGGAGTCACGAGATTTGGTTACTAGATATTTCTCTTGGAAAATCAATAACAAGGATAAGGCACCTTTTTGGGAGGATTCGTGGAATGGTTATCTAGCTTTAAGTAAATCTCACTCTTTAGGGGCATAGAGTCAAACCTTTTGTGCTCACTTGCATAAGCGTGTTGTAGATTATATTCAATCAATAGACCTAGTTTCAGGTCTAGTTAGTTGGAAAAGTCCAAATAATTTACCTATTCTAGAGGAGGTTAAGAAGGATTTTGGTAGCACATGTAAGAAAAGAATTATCTTAGTGTCTAATTAGCAAGATGAGGAGTAATGAATTCCTCATCAGTAAGGGAGGTACTCAGTGAAGCTGGATTACATGGATGCTAGAAGCCTAGAAGTAGGCAAAAGGATGTCAAGGGCTTATAAATTTTGCTAGAATCCAATTGTTCTACCAAAGGATAGATGTTTTGCTTGGTTGGCCTTAAAGAAGAGAATATTTACTGGTGATAAATTATGGAAATTGAACGTTATTCAAAATTTAGAATGTATTTTGTGTTTGGAGGAAGCTAAGTCAGTTGATCATCTTTTCATTCAATGCAAAAGGCTCAACAATGTTGTCTCATCATACTTAAGAGATTAAATCTCATGATTCCAATACAAAATACATTATGGGATATGTTTCAAGATTGGTAATGCCCAAAAAATCATTCTTTCTACTCTTGTATTTCTAAATATATTCCAACATATGTAATTTGGGCAATATGGTGGGAAAGAAATAAGCTATTTTTTAGGAATCAACATTCAAATATTGAAGGAGTGTTATTAGCTCTAGAATCCTTAGTGGTAGAAGGAGTTTTGACATATCTTAGAAAAATAATAGAGAACCTAGTTGTTATAGGTTGGGATATTTTCTTGGTGAATAGATGGATTAATTTACCATCCCCAAATTATAATTTTGTTTCCTTAGGCCCATGTGTAAAATCAAATAGATGGGATGTCAGATGGATCCCTCTAAGTGTGGAAGTCTTCAAGCTAAATTTTGATTGATGCTCATGAGGTTATCTTTGGGCTTCTAGCATTGGGGTGTGTATAAGAGTTCATGGGGGAAATGTGGTGGAAATATTAGCACAAAAGATTATGTCAGATGCAAACAATAGTGCAGAGACCTTGGCACTTTTATTTGGGGTAGAATTGTTGACAAGATTACAAGTATAAAATATACATATTAAGGTAGATTCTACATTGGTGATTAATTCATGTTTACAAAGAAAATCAAGGAATTGGAAGTTTGTTTATATCTTGAAGAAAGTTTGGAACATCATAGATATGTTTAAGGTTACATTATTTTTCCACACCCTAAGAGAAGGGAACCATGTAGCAGACATTTTGTCTAATCTAGGCTATGATTTATAGGGAGAAGAAACATGTATATGGAGTTTTGTATTAAGGAGATTTCCTAATTTATCTAGGGAAATTTCTTAGGATAAATAGAGTATCTAATCTACTATAGTAAATTAGTTAAGAAAATGATGATTATCAATTAATAGTTGAAGGTGGGTGATAAGTGTCTAAACATGTGGATTGCAATAGAGTCAAGGTAAGTAAACTTTTGGATTGTGAATCTATGTTTCTCCAAATAAAGCATGTATAAAAAAGTTGTGTGTTAATTGAATTAGTTGATTTCTTATTTCAACTTGTCATCATGTGGATTTTTAATACTATAATTAGGTTTCTTAATGCTTTGAATAAGTACAAAGGTGGCATTTTTAGACATGAATAGGTAGATTTGGTAGTGGATTTAGTTTTAATTATGGATTAGCAAGTAGGTAGCAGAAGTATAATATCTTTGAATAGCTAGAGAGATGTCATATCTTCAAGGTAGATGAAAGGATTTTCTTCACTACTGTACTGGATCATGCTAGGGATAGGTGGCAACATTTTGTGATTGTAATTTAAATTCACTTGTGTGATTGAGGTATGTAAGGATGTCATGTCATAATTTAAGTAATCTATCTTGTTGAGTATTTTGAGTAGTCAGTGTGTGTAAAATTAGAATTCTTGGAAGATGGTGAAATATGGAGGATGCAAGCAGAGAATTTGGAGTTTGCATACAGGGTAAAGCTTGATAAATTCCATTGCAAGGTTGGTTGACATAGAAAGCTCTATAGGAGGTTTTTAATATGGATTGTGATATATGCTAGAGGTGCATTGTGTCTGTTCTAGGATCGTAGGTGCTTTTTCCATATCGGTCAAGGACCATTCTTCCTTTACAAGTCATATCCTATTTTTTTACTTACATTATCAACCTTCTTTAGGACATGGGAATAGTTGAGAGTCTTGTAGATAAGGTAGTTCAGAGTAGTACTATTGGGAAGGAAGAGATTAGGGAAGCCATTCAAAACTATGAACTTGTTGTGGGTGTGGCTATAATTAGAGGAGTGTTTTCCAATCAGTAGGTGAGTGGTGAAGCAAAGTTTGTTCAATTCCTAGCATTGTTCAAGAAATCATTAGGTGAGAGCATCTTAGGATTGGTTAAACACACTATATAGAGTTACAAAGATGTTATTCCTCCACATGTTGTAGAAAATTTGAAAGACAAGTTGCAGGCTATAGATGAGTTAATTAAGCATGTTCACGAGGAATTGGGGAGAAGTACTAATAATATTGCATGGAGAGAGACACTAGGTTTCTTAGAGAACAACAATGTAACTATAATACAAATTGATAATCTGTTGGTGTGCTTGGAGTTATTGAAAGGAGGGAATCCTTCACCTATGGAATGGGAGACAATTTTAAGTATCTTGCAAGGTACACAGTTTTGTTTTTAGGTAAGTTTATTAAATGTTTTGGCAAGCTAGTAATGGAGTAAATTCAATTCTTTTTGGAGTGGGTAATAATGTTTGAGTATTAAATTATTTTTGGGAGTGATACCACCAAGGAGGTTGGCTCAGGTTTGAGATATATAATAAGAAAAACTGGGTTTTGATCAAAGAGCCAGTTTCAATTATTAGGCCTGTTATAGGGTTATATTTTTATTTTGAGATTGTAAAGATTTTTGAGTAGTCTAAAATGTAAACCCATGTTTATAAGGGTTCTAGATGCTCTTTAGTTAGTTTATGTCCCTAAAAATTCTATCAAGTATCTTACTTTCTATTTTGTATTTGGTAACGACTGAAGGGTTTCTTGTTGAGTTCTTCCCTTCATGAACCATTGAACCAACTTTTATATTAATAAATATATAATTAGTGACATGCCACTTTTTGCAGAAAAAATAAAATTATTCTTATATGTCCAATTCAAAAAATTGGAAAAATTAGAATAGAAAAGATTAACTTAGTTTTGATTATTAAATGAAAATGCATTATAATTATTATTTTAATTATCAATTTTGATGCTTTTAGTTTGATTATTTTGAAGCATATAGCTTTTCTATGGGGAATACATTGTTCATCTATTTATCACTTTCAATAGAAAATATATTTCCATTCTATTGTTTTATATTTAGGCATTATAGATTGAATGCAACACACTTTCACTAACTAATATTTAAAGGGACAGGCTAAGCTCCCACAAAAAAGCACCAAACACAAAACAAAGTCATTTTTTTTTTTTTTTTGCTAGATTCATGAGAACATAGTGATATTTTTCCAATTTTTTTGTTGTTTTCAGCTACAAACTATGTAGATCATGAAGATCAAATGCTAGAACTTTCAAAAAAATCTATGATATTTTTTATCTTTCAAAAATTAGTCAACTGTACATTTTTGTGGGAGGATATGGCATCTGTATAGTGGTTTCCCATTATCGCATTATATATTAAAATTAATTTTGAATCTTTATAGATCATAATAAATAACCATTTTTATGTTTGTATAGGGAATTCTATTAATTTATCATCATTTAGTTAAAGATTAATATATAAAAATATTCATAGAATAGATATATTATTTGATTTATAATAATAACTCATTTAAACTAATGAACAAATAACTATGGAAGAAAAAGTAATATAAGAAATTAATAAATAATAATAATAATAGATATATTCATGAAAGTTCAATGTGGAAAATAAATTTAAAAAAATGTTAGATCTTTTTGCTTAGTCTAGCATCCAACGTTTTGTATATTGAGCTAATTGGTTTACATTACCTAACTTGAAAATTTTGAAAAGTTCATTTCTTTACTTAATTTTAAATTACATAGAAAATCATTTTCAAATTCAAAACATTTTAATAAAAATTAAGTTACTTGAATTTCTTTAAAGGAACATGATAAATCCTATGCTTTGCCAAGAGACACAAGTATTATTGTTATTCAATTAGACATCTATTATTGATTGAATATTGCATGATTAGATTTATTTATCAAAAGAATTGTGCAAATGTATGAAAATCTCTATGTTCAGTGTTCCTCTTGATGTAACTTTATCTTTTCCTTCCTAGTGATAGTAAATCAAATGCTTTTATTTGAGACTAATGGCATGGGCCCAATGATCTTCAATGAGTAGCCCATAAGAGATATAATATCTCTTACTTTATGCTATCCTTGTACTAAGGATTTTTGAATTGCTTTGGCCATCTATTGCCCAACTTGTCACAACTTATACTAGTATTTTAATATCATTATTAAAGAAATCAATCTAAAAATATATATCCTTCACTCTTCTCCTTTTATCTTTATTCCATTTAATTTTGAGATATTCCTCTTCATGCCATTTCATATTTTTCTTACTATCTATTCTTCCATGCAATGATTGTGTTCAATTCATCTTTTATTTTCCCCAGATTTATGTTACTCCATATCACCTAGCACTCAAGAAACATGTTTTATATGAGCATCTTCTCACCATCCAAGACCTCAAGGAGGTGGTTTTTTCCATGGCTAATGACAAGTCCCCTAGGTGTGATGTGTTTCCTTATGCATTTTACAAACACCTCTAGGAGTATATTGGTCTCGACCTGCACTAAGTTTATCTTGAAGCCTATCATTCTAAGAGTCTAGGAGTTATTATCAACAAAGGAAACATCAAATTCATACCTAAAGCTAACGATACTGAGGATATTTGTAACTGGAAGCCCATTACCTTGCTTAATGTGTCTTCTAAGATTATTGCTAAGGTAGTTTCTTTTTAAAAAAATTCATCTTCTACCTTTAAGTGAGCGACCAAAGAAAATTGGCTTTATTAACTCCAAGTATATTCTTGACAACATCATTGTTGTCTAAGAAGGCATGGAGTTTGCTCACAATTCCAATTAGCCTCTATATTTTTGAAAATCACTTTTTCCAAAGCCAATGACTAGATTGAATGGCCTTTCAAATTGGCTATGCTCCAAGCTCTTGGTTTTGGTCCCAATTTTCTTTAGCCTGTGGAGATGCTAATGCTTGTATTATTATCACTAACTCTCAATTTGAAGCCTTTGGGCTCTTTTGCTCCATCCCGTAGGGTTGTTCTATGGCTTTGGCTTTAAATGTTCTTGTTGTTGAAGGATTTGGTTACTTGCTAGCCCACCCTTTTTCTTTTGGTTTGGTTCATCATATTTCCTTGCTACATTCCTCTTCCCAGTTGGTCAACGACACTCTTTTGATGGTTTCTTTCTCACTCTTTTGGAGGATGAGGAAAATATCACTAATACATTGTAATTCCTGGACACCTTTTGTTAAGCCTTTGGCTCTACTATTCAATGACACAAAATGCTCTATTATTGATGATCTTTTTTTTCAGCTCTACCTTGGCTTGACTAGTTTGAATGGAAACGGGTCACATACAAGGAGATTTTTCACATACTAAACCTCATTCTTGTGTGGTAAAATACTAGATTTTCTCAAAGGTTTTGGCAGCTATGCATGTTTATTATTCTTCCTATTAGGCTCCTTCTAAATCCTCTTATAAAAAATTAGAGCGATTTCTCTATGATTTTTCTTTGGGCTTTTGGTTTCGACCATCATGGATTTCACAAAGTTGCTTGGGATTTTTATTGTCTCCCCAAAGAGTCTGGAGGTCTTGGCCTTCTCTCCACATAGAAGAAAGGTCTCTCTCTTGTGCCAAAATGGATTATATGTGCGACTATTGGAGATGAAGCTTGGAAAGTTCTAGTTAGGGATTGCATTTCTTCTAGGTTCCCTGCTAGTAGGCCTACATGGAAGGGGATTGGCTTTCAAACCCTTCTCATCATGTGAGAACCCATGTACATACAAGGATCTATTTTTAATAAGAGCATATGGAGAGCTTGGGAAGTTGTCAAGCCTTGGCTTGATGGTCTGGTGATGGGTTCCACGATGGGCTCTCTTTGAACCAACAAAATATTTGGTGGTCTCCACTATTTTCTATCTAGGGTATTCCTCTGGCCAAGAATCAAGGTGGTAGTGCTTTGTGTTTTTTCAAACATGGCATCAAGACTCCTAAGGACCCATTTTATAGGGTCTCTATGAGTCTCAAATCCTGGGAAGATATGCAAGCCCAATTCCATCTTACCCATTTAGACCAACAGACTTTTGATCTATTGCTTTTTGTAATTCTAGATCACTTAATTCACAAGATGGGTATTTAGTCTATTCAACCTTGGTTGACAAATTGGAAGTGGTATCCTACCACTCCCTTCACCAGCTACAAGCCAATTTTGGGGTATAAATGGCTTTCTCCCCATTTTTTGATGGTAGATACCTTCAACTAGCACTGGCATTTGCAATCTTCCCTTTCTTAGTGGAGAAAATGTTTTGATGCTATTTGGAGTGTCATTATGGAGCCCAAGATTGTTCACTTTTCTTGGTGCCTATTCTTCAAGGTCTTCCCCTTAGGCCTTAGCTCAAGCATATTGGGGTTTTGTATCCTCGGTGTCCTTTTTATGGGCATCCAGAGACTTTTTTTGCATATTTTTTGGTACTATAGATGTGCTCAAAACTATTGGCATTGGATTCATGATTTCTTTAAGTCATTTTGGCTTAAAACTTTTTCTTGGCATATGGTTGTTTTGGGTAATTCTCCTAGGTTCGCTACAAAATTTACCTAGATCTAGCATACTTTCAATATCGAGATTTTGTTTACTTTGTGGAAAGATAGAAATTTTGTTGTTTTCACTCATAGATTTCTTGACATAAATGTTTCTATGCACACTAAAGTATGCATTTGTAACAATATAATGATGTAGATTCAAGTACAAGCCAATAAGGTGAGTTTGTAGGTGGCCCACATTTAGGAGCTTCACAATAATTGGGGTAATGCTCCCTATATGATTGCTAGAGTGCCTCCTAATACTTCATTTGATACTACTCTGCCCAAGGGCTACCACTGGGGGTGCAGTTCTTCTGGCTATTGCTCACATACACCATGCTTACAGGCTTCCTGCCACCACTCTCCTAGTGGTGGTGATGTTGGTTGGCATTACTACTTGGCTTCCCCACCTTGTGGTGGCATAGGCTAGTCCCTGGGCCTAGCAGGTCCCCCTCCTAGTACTCATCGCATTGTTTTTGGTAAATGGCCCTTTCACCTAGAGTTGGCTACTTCACCTCCACAAGATGATACCAAAGATGAATACCAAGCCCTCGATGATACTACTGATGGCTAGACTATTCCCAAGCCAACTGCTAGTCCTAGGGATGACTAGGAATTTCATGATCAAGATGAACTAGCCCCCTTAGTTGACACTACTTTGGCTTCCTAAGGGTTGTTTCTTATATCCCTTGGCCCCTTTTTGGTGAATTGTATCTAAGTATATTATCTATTAATCAAAAAAAGGACCATTCATCAAAAAGTATAAACCAAAATGCTATTCTGATTATTGGATGTAAGGTATTTATGATTATATTATGTCTATTCTAAAACATTTCAAATAAGATTTCTCAATACATTACAAAATCTATTCATACAAATTTGTTAGTTGTACAATTTAAGATTCACAGTGTTGCACCATGGATGAAGGTATTTGAATACCTAATGAAATGTAGATGTTTCTATATAGGTCCCTCACCTTCACCCCTTCTAGTCCCTTTATGGAAGCAATATCTACTAACCACTCTATGAATTATTTTCAGCTATACATTCTTAGGGAAAATAGTAACCTCATCTTTATGCTACTATCATTTTTGTGATGATTTAGATGTAGGAAATAAATTAAATTGAGGATTCCTCTTGAATAAAAGTTTGATTTAGATATTCCATATTTTATTTTCTTCTCTTCTAAATATATATTGATAGATTTCTAATTATTTGACTATAAGGTAACATAGACTTAAGTTTTTCTAGGGTTCTTGTGGTTGACTTTCATTCATTTTTTTTTGGTAATAGAAAAGATATTTTAGCTATAAAGATGGATAGATATGAAGTTTATATCTTCTCCCAATTTTTCTTTTGCTTCTATCTATAATCACTTTAATAATTGTATTAATATGATTTTTTTAATGATATTTACTTTTCTACTTTATGTTTTTGCTATAAATAAACCTATAAGGCAATTATTCATGTTATAGATTGCTTTCAAAATATGTATCCAATTTTAATACAATTCACTCATAACTTATACGCATGTATTGTGGGAGTGTGATGTCATCATGGAGAACTACTAGGTTTCGTTAAGTTAAAAATTGATTGTTGATTCATTGTGAAGAATCATTAGGTTTGGTTGAGTTCAAAATTCATGGTTGATTGATCATGAAAAACTACTAGGTTTGGTTGAGCTTGTAATTGATCTTAGGGAAGTCATTTATTGGAGGGAAAAAATGAAATTACTAAAAAATAACATTGTTGTAATTGTGAAAATTACTAAGAAATAATATTTAAAGATTTTTTCATGTGGCTTTTAAATAATATAGTTCTACTAGGTTGTTCAAGGTAAAATTATTTGTTATTTTTGTTTTCTCTTCTCTAATATCTTTTACTATTCTTAATTTGATAACATATATTTCTATGGAAATTGATCTCTCTAAGGCTTTGCCAAATGTGGTTGTTCAATATTATTTATAACCCCATGCTCATGTCGCATTTCTTTTCCACTAACAATTTAGCTTTAAATTGTCTCCATAGTGTTCGAAATTTGTTTCCTTTTTAACTTGATGGCAAACTAATCTTCCCTACCATCTTACTATATTTCCAAAATGTTTGATTGTTGATTCTAGGAAACTGAACTTCACTCTAATAGGATTCCTAGTTTGACTTCTTTATCTTAGACTATGTATCTTGACAACTTGATTTTCCTTTGCATTAAATTTTTCTTTAATAATAATGTAGTATTTATATAGTTAGTTTTTAATTAGAGAAAAACCAGATTTGATAGGAAAAAAAACTCTTCACAAATAGATTTTGAGGGGGATTTAGAACCCCAAGCATTGTAAAAGATCAATCAACCCAAAAAAAACAAAAAAAAAACACAAAAGCTAATCTATAGCCAAATAGAGGATTATAAGTACACAATGCCTAAAAAGAAAAAAATTCTCAAACAACAATGAGCTTTTACAAGGCTCCCTAAACCTAGAACAATATGTGGTATGATTGATATGATCCCCCAAGCATACATGGGGTTTTGGTAGGATATCCCAACCTTATGACACAAGATTTTCATGGGTTCCCTTAATCTTAACATAGGGTTTTGATAGTTCCCCTCAACCTAGATACTTAGTATCAAATAGATAAACATTAGCAATGCATCTAATAGAAACTTAGGTCTTCAAATGGGATCCAAATACAAGAAGAGGTTTCAAAGGATCCTAAAACTAATATAAAAAATATCTACATGATACACAATGAAGACCTATACATTTGGGGTTTTTTGAGACTTCCCAAAACACTATTGAAACTAGATTGAAGAAACCAATCAAAGAGGGAGATTGTAAAGGAAGATTTTTGAGAACATACAAGTATGATTCAATCATTCTTTTGTCACTGATGTCAAATCTACTATTTTCTAGTGAAATAATTGCTTATAAGATTTAAGTAATATCACTTATTTGATTGATGAAGAGAATTTGAAGAAAAGATGTAATAACACCAAGAGGAAAGATTGATTTATGATTATGTAATGAACTACAAGGATCAGTTAAGATAGTGATGACATGATGCATTGATAATGTACTTTAGGTTACAAAGGCTAGTTTACACTAAGAAAGATTAGAAGAACAAGTTACACAAAGTTTGTCTACCAAGCTTGACCAAATGGATAGTAAGTGCCAAGAAAAGTCAATGCAAGTAGAGTAGAAAATTAGCTAGAGCTAAGTAAAAGTTCATTCTAGTGTATGATGAGTAGAATAGTGGATGTTGAGTAAAGTTTAGTTGATACTGAATGATATTATAGTCGATGTCGAGTGACACAGTATATGCTAAGAATTACAAGGTTGATAATGTTGAGCTATTGCAATATTTAGGAGATCATGGCTTCGATGAATATGATCTAACAAGTTTATTTTCATAGAATTTGTGAACCAGGTGGAAGATAAGGATGATGACGTGGTGGCACAAAATTCAAGGTAAACCATTTTTAGGTGAATTCAAAAAAGATTCTAGAAGAAGTTTCTAGAAGAGAGATGTAATATGGGGTACCTACATTGTATCCTACCTAACCCATTCTAACCCTAAATTGGATGATAGGAAATGGGGCACAATATCCTAATTTCCTATTTATAGTAATCGTTGGTCATGAAATAAGAGAGTTGGATGTGAGAACCCAAGGAAGACAAGAATTTGAGGGCTTTTCTTCATCAAGTGACCTAAGATGGTACTACATTGGCATGCTAAGAAAGAAGGCTTAAGGAGATGAATGCTTGAAGGGTGAACAAGCTATCAAAATTGCAGTGTATGAAGGCCAAGAAAAATGGAGGACTAAACAGTGATTTGTAATCTACAAATTAAGTTTTAAGTTGTATAAGATCAAGCCTTAGTGTTACTCTCTAACAAGTGTATTAGTTCAGCATAAATCCTTTTGATTAAGGTTGACCTAATAGTTATTTGTAAATCCTTTAACTAGGTGATATTCCAAGTGAATGGTCTAAAGTCCTCTAATAAGGCTCACTCCTAATAGGTTGATTAAAATCCCTTAGTAGGGTCACATTTAACAATGTGTAATGTAACATTTAATAGGGTTGGCCTTTCACAAGGCATCACTTCAAAAGAGTGAAAAGAGTAGCATTTTATTGGTGGTTTTTTCCAAGTTTGGTTTCCACATAAATCATTGTGTCAAGTGTGTTGATGAATCTATTATGTTTCATGCTTTATATTTCTGCAAATTGATTTGATAGTAACCTACAAGATATAAGTGATTGCATAATCTTATGGATGCATGCACGAGTATAAATGTTTTATGGGTTCACTAAGCTGAGAAAAGTTTTATTTATACATCTAGACCTTGGATAACTAATTTCCCCCCTCCCTCTTAGTTATTCTAAATTAATCCAAAAATTTGTATCAAAGTCATCTACTTAGGAGGACTAATTTGAAGGTACTTGAAGCACAAAGATCAAGATGTCTAAAAGAGAAGTAGCCAAGCTTAACACAGATAACTTTCCTACATGGAAAATTTTGATGAAGCTACTCCTTGGAGGACTTGGAGATCATGCACAATCTATGATTACCACTAAGAATGTTGATCTTGTTGGAGCCCCAACTATTGAAGTTATGGAAAAGAAGAAAGAACACAACTAGGTAATGTTGGAGATTACCAATGCCCTAAGTTATGTTGAATTTGATGATATCAAAGATCCTGATAGTGCAAAGAAAATGTGGGATGCCCTAGCTACTATCTATGAAGGTGATACAAATGTTCTAAGAGCCAAAGCTGAAATTTTCAAAGGTGACTTTGATGATATAAGAATGGAAGAAGGTGAAAACATTGCTCAATATGTTGCAAGAATAAAATAAGTTGGTAATGAAATAAGATGAGCTACTAGTAAAATAGATGATGATATTGTACTAAGAAAATTTTTAAGGACACTATTTCCTATATATGCTATTAGAGTTTCTACAATATAAGAACTAAGATGCATTCAAAGCAATGATCTATCACTTGAAGGTCTAGTAGGTAGACTCATTGCTTTTGAATTGTCTAATTTTTTATAATTACAAACCTGAAAAGATTGAATCTACTTTTAAAAGTAAAGTGTCATTAAAAGAGAGTAATGAGAAGAAGAAAAAGAAAAAAAAGAAATCGGTGTCTAGTGATAGTGATACAGATGAGGAGGATGTTGGAAAACTTTAAGCACTACTGGCAAGAAGATTCCACAAAGGTAAAGGAAAGTTCAAAGGTAAGTTACCTATCATTTGTTTCAATTGCAATGAGGTTGGTCATATTGCTGCTAGATGTCTAGAGAAGAAGAAACATAGAGGGATAGGTGATAAATAAAAACTAGAAGACATGAATAGAACAAGGATTACAAAGACAAAGGGAAGAAGTCCTGATACATTGATGAAGAGGGGAAAAAAGAAAGATTTTGATGAACATGATGATGAAGTGGTGTATGTTGCAATGAAGGATGAATCTAATGAAGATGAGGCAACTGCACTCGTGACTTGTGTGAACAATAATGATAGTTGCATAATTGACAATGGGTGCTCACATCATATGATTCAAGACACAAGTAAGCTCATTACCTTAAATTTTTATGAAAGAAATAGTGTAAGATTTGGTAATTATGCACCATGCTTGATAAAAGGAAAAGGTTCTATCAAACTCATAGATAAGATTTTATGTGGCAATGCTTACTATGTTGAAGGACTTAACTATAACTCGTTGAGTGTGTCACAACTAAATAATTTGGAAGGTAAGGTTCAGTTTGAAAATAATATTGCTAAGATATATGACACTAATAGGAAATTGATTGGAAAGGGTGATCAAACTAGGAGTAATCTATTCTATCTTGGTATAGAGAATGCTAGTTGTCTTGTCATAAAATTTGGTTATGTATAGCTATGACACAAGAGCTTATGTCATGTTAACTTTGATAACTTGGTTAGTATTAGTAACATGAAGAAAGTTAGAGGTTGTCCTAAGCTAAAGAAATATGAAAATACAATGTACAAACAATGTTAGTTAGGCAAAATGACAAAGTCAAGTTTTAAGAGCAAAACTTACACCTCTAAAGAAATACTAGAGATTGTTCATATTGACTTGTGTGGACTGATTGATGTGCAAAGCTACAAAGGAGATAAGTGTATTATGTTGTTTGTTGATAATTATTCTAGAATGATGACTGCTATGTTTCTAAAATAGAAATTTGATGTTTTACAAATGTTTAAGTGGTACTTGGAAAGAGTTGAAAAGGAAATAGGTAAAAGTCCGAAGTGTTTGAGATTTGATAGAGGAAGAGAATTCACAACAAATGAATTTGAAATGTTCTATAATAATAAAGGAATCAAAAGAAAGACTTTTTCACCTAGAACCCCTCCATGAAATGGAATTATTGAAAGAAGAAATAGGTCTATAATGGATTTTTTCTAGAACATTCATGGTGCAAAAGATTGTTGCTTTGAAATACTAGAGAGAAGTTGCAAGTATAGTTGTCTATACCTTGAACCATGTACAAGTCAAGAAAGGTACACATTTAAAAAAAATTGAATTATGGTATGGATACCCACCCAATGTGAAATATTTTAAGGTATTTGGGAGCAAATGTTATATTCTTAAAGATTTCAGGAATGAAAAACTAGATGCAAAAAGTGAGGAAGGTATATTCCTAGGCTACTCCACAAGAAGTAAAGCTTATAAGTGTTTGAATACTAACACTAACAAAGTTGTGGAAAGTGCAAATGTAATTTTTGATAAATATATAGAAGTACATGAGGTTGAACCTATGAAAGAACATGAATAATAAAAATAATTTGTATGCTTTTATGAAAGTATGCTTACTGAAGATGTTGCAAATCAAGCTACAAAAAAATAGCAAGTTTTAGTGACTGTCGATTCATAGCCCATGAATGTCGAGTTGTATTTAGGAACCAAGCCACATTCAGATGTCAAGTCATAGAATGAAGTCAATACATATTATAATTTTGAGATTAGTATACATGAAAGAGATGTTGACCTATCTGACAAAGATGTACATAGTGATTTCAATGCTGAACAAAAAAATGAGGAAACAAGAGTTGAGCCAAGATTGTCTAAATATGTCAAAAGGCATCATCACGTAGCTCAAATCATTGGAGATAAAGATGCTAGAAGAATGATAAGAAATAGATTGAGAAATGATACATATTTGTTGAGCATAAAGGAACCCAAATTAGTGAAAGATGCATTAGAAGATATAGACTAGAATAAATCCATGGAAAAGGAGATTGAATAAATTGAGAAGAACAAAACATGGAGTCTATTTCCTAGACCAGAAGGCAAAAATGTGATTGGCACCAAGTGGGTATTTAGAAATTAGCTAGGTGAAAATGGTGAAGTCACAAGGAACAAAGCAAGACTACTATGCAAGGGATATGCACAAGAAGAAGGAATTTGCTATGGAGAGACATTTGCCCCTATTTCTAGATTGGAAGGAGTAAGAACTCTACTTGATTATTCTACATACAAAGAATTCAATGTCTATCAAATGGATGTTAAATCTACATTTCTGAATGGCATATTAGAGGAAGAAGTTTACATAAAATAGCCGACAAGATTTGTTAATGTTAGCAATAAGAACATGGTATGTAAACTACATAAGGCTCTATATGGTTTGAAACAAGCACCAAAAGTATGGTATTAAAGACTTCATAAGTATCTTGTGAAGATTGGATTTGAAAGGATTGATGATAATAGAAATCTCTATATAAAGTTAGAGAGAGGAAAAGATATTTTGTTATCCAAAATTTTTGTTGATGATATCATATTTGGAGGTCAAGATGCTTTATGTAAAGATTTTGCAAATCAGATGAAGTTAGAATTTGAAATGTCTAGATGTTTGGAAAGATCAAGTTCTTTGTGGGTTTGTAAGTATATTAGATGAAATATGGTATATACATCACTCAGTAAAATTATATCAAGGAAACATTGAAAATTTTTGGATCGAAGGATTCCAAACCTGTAAGTACACCTATGGTGATAGGACACAAGTTGTCAATGAATGATGATTCAACTTAGGTGAGTCAAACATTCTACAAGTCTATGATTGGCAAGTTGTAATATGTTGTACACAACAGACCTAATATTGCATTGTCTATAAGGATAGTTGCAACATTCTCTACAAATCCTAGAGAGAATCATTTAATTGTTGTAAAGAGAATAATTAGATATCTAAAAGGAATAGAAGAGTTTGGTCTATACTACAAGAAGAATGAGATATTTGAATTGAGAGCCTACAGTGATGTTGATTGGGTTGGAACATTGATGACAAAAAAAGTACCAGTGGAGGAGCATTTTTCTTAGGAAAGGGGCTAATTAAATGGACTAGAAAGAAATAAAATTGGACCTCACAATCTACTATTGAAGCTGACTATGTTGTTGCTGCTATGAATTGCACAAACATTGTATTGGTCAAACAGTTACTCAAAGGAATGAAGGAAGAAATCACAGAACTAGTGATACTTTATTATGATAATACAAGTGTTATCAATATATCAAAGAATCTAGTGATGCACACAAGGACTGGGCACATTGCAATCAAGTATCATTACTTGAGAGAATTAGTCTAAGATAAAGAGGTGAAGATGGTATATGTTAACACAAAAGAGCAATTTTTTGATATCTTCACAAAAGAATTACCTAACGATGCTCATGATTATCTAAGAGGTAAACTAGGGCTGATACCCCTATCCAAGGCCAACTGATTAATAGAAGGAGTGCCTTGCATCAAACAAGTTGATTACCATATATTACAAATTGATGCAGAGGATCTTACTTTAGGAACTGCCTAAAGTAATCAAAGAGTTAAAATTTCCAAATAGTCATGATCAAGGTGATAGAGGGAGAAATTGAAGAAATTGAAAAAACCTATTTCTGCATGTTTAAGATGACAAGTTTTTAGCATGTGTCTTTGGCATTGTTGTCAAGGAGGGAGAAAGAATTAAACTAAGCATCATTAAAGGGAGAAAGAGTATTAAACTGATCATCATAAAAGGGAGATATCAAGAGATTTTTGTCAAAAAGATGGAAATTGTTACTAATCTTAGAAGGAGCTAATTGTTGATACTGTTGATCAAAGGAGAACATAAGAGAAATGAAGGAAATAGATAAATTCAAGAAAGAGTGATAAATTCCAATATCTACCTAGTAAAATGAGATATAAGATGAAACTTAGAGGGAGTTATAAGAAAGAATTTTTTGTAACATATTCAAAAGATGGAAGCTACTAATAGAGGAAGATATTTTAATACAAGGAATTATTTTCTTTTTGCTATTGGTATTATTTTACTATGATAACCTATTTAGTTTGATTGAACAAGATGTTTACCATGTGGTTAATTTGATTGATTAGTTTGTTTGGCTATCAATGCCAAAGAAGGAAGAAACCAATCAAAGAGAGAGATTGTAAAGGAAGATTGTTGAGAATATACAAGTATGCTTCAATCATTATTTTGTCATTGATGTCAAACCTACCATTTTCTGGTGAGAGAGTTGCTTATAAGATTCAAGTACTATCACTTATTTGATTGATGAAGAGAATTTGATCAAAAGATGTAGCAACAACACCAAGAGGAAAGATTGACTTATGATTATGTAATGAAGCAAAAAGATAAATTAAGATAGTGATGACATGATGAATTGACAATCTACTTAAGGTTACAAAAGTTGGTTTACACTAAGAAAGTTTAGAATAAAAAGTTACACAAAGTTTGTCTGCCAAGCTTGACCAAGTGGATAGTCGGTGCCGAGAAAAGTCAGTGTAAGATGAGAAAAAAATTAGTAGGAGTCGAGTAAAAGTTTATTCTAGTGTATGCTAGGTAGAATAGTTGATTCTACGTAAATGTTAGTTATTGATGAGCACCGGTAAACTTTAGTTGATGCTAAGTGATATTATAGTGGAAGTCAAGCAACACAGTATGTGTCGAGCATCGAAAGGTTGATAATGCCAAGTTGTTGCATTACATAAGAGATCATGGATTTGATGAATCTAAGCTAAAAAAATAAAATTCTTGGAATTTGTGAACCAGATGGAAGATAAGGATGATGACTTGGTGGGATAGAATTCAAAGTAAACCATTTCTAGGAAAATTCAAAATGGATTCTAGGAGAAGTTTCTAGAAGAGAGATGGAATATGGGGTAGATACATTGTATCCTACCTAATTTATTCTAACCCTAAATTGGATGATGGAAAATGGGCAACAAAATATCTTAATTTCCTATTTATAGGAATGGCTAGTCATCAAGTAAGAGAGTTGGATACAAGAACCTAATGAAGACAAGAAGTCAAGGGCTCTGCTTCATCAAGTGACCTAAGAGGATAATGCATTGGCATGCTAAGCAAGAAGGGTTAAGGAGATGAATGCTTGAAGGGTGAACAAGTTGTCAGAACTACAATGTATGAAGGCCAAGTAGAATGAAGGCATGAATAGTGATCAGTAATCTATAAATGAATTTGTAATCTGTATAAAATAAATCCTTACTCTTACTCTCTAGCAATTGTATTAGTCTAGGGTAAATCCTTTGCATTAAGGTTGACCTAACAGTCATTTTTAAATCCTTTAATTGAGTGACATTCCAAGTGAATGGTCTAAAGTCCTCTAACAAGGCTCACTCCTAATAGGGTGATTGAAATCCTTTAACAGAGTCGCATCTAATAGTGTGTATTGTAACCTTTAATAGGGTTGGCCTTTCATAGGGCATCACTTTAGAAGAGTGAAAAGAGTAGCATGTTACTAGTGGTTTTTCCCAAATTGAGTTTCCATGTAAATTAGTATGTCAAGTGTGTTGATGAATTTGTTATGTTTAATGCTTTACATTTCTAGAAGTTGATTTGACAATAGCCTACAAGATTTAACTGATTGTGTAATCTTATGGATGCATGCATGAGTATAAATGTTTTATGGGTTCACTAAGCTGAGAAAAGTTTTATTTATACATTTGGACCTTGGATAACTGATTCACATCCCCACCCCCACTCCTCTCAATTATTCTAAAGTATTCCAACAACCACATGAGCCTATTTTCTAAACCAAGGAAACTATGGAATTTTCAAAAGTTACCTTTAAGTCTTGAATCCTTCTTCGATAAAAGTATTACCAAAAATATAACCCTAATGCAAGAGAAAAAATTGTAGGGTTTTAATATTTCTCCAAAACCACAAAAATAAAATAGCCTGAAAATATGAGCTAAATAAGAATGAAATGAACTAGAGGTTTTAGCCAAGAATCTCCAAACCCATAAGAGAAACCAATAATTGTGAATGACTTTCCCAACCAAAAGAAAGGATTTTAGAATGGGATTCCCAACTAATAGTTCATTGTCTTCAGTGGCTCTCCACCTATGCCTCTTCTACACACAAAAATAACATCTCTACCTCAAAATAAGAGTAATCCAACTCTATAGGAACAAAATAAAATGAAGAAAACTATTAGAAATAGGATCTATCGAGAGGGAGTGTGAATCATTATTGCATCAGTTACACCAATTAATTATCTGAAAACTTAACCATGTGAATCCACAAAGAAAAATATGGAAAAGTAAAGTACATAAAAATCATGTGTTCATACCACCGTGTTTTATTTTCAGGAAACACTTTCCAATGAAAACCCTACTAGGGATGGTACCCACGATGTCTATGTACTCATATAAATATACTCTATTATTATTTTTTACCCTATTAGAATTCATTACATACATTTAATACATTAGTTCTTGTTTAATGACTTGACCTTGTTAGAGATATCAAACCTATTAAGATTTGTATTACAACAAGAGCCCATTACTAAATAAAGATTAACTATCCAATATACAATAAGTGATAGTTATAATACCAAATTGACTTTACTAACATCACAATGTTAGATTAGTCCTCAATGTAGCAAACATCTAATTTGATTAACAATCAAATATGGCATCTAACTATCATAGCATTATGTATATCACAAATCATGTTTGCATCTCATAACCATACCTCACATAAAAAAAAGTGCCAAGTTAACCTAAAATTGATATTAGTATGGAAACCAATGGTTAAAATCTATCATGTCATCCATTAAATTCCAAGCAATTAATTTTTAAAAGTAATTCAATTCCTTAGACCAATTTATCTGATTACTAATAGTTACTCTAATAAGTGTGATATCAACTAGTCAACATAGTTTTCATCTAAAAAGCATGTCAACCATTATTTGAGCATAAGATAAGATGAGATAAGATAATATTAATGTCCAACACATAAGATCCTACTATTACTATTACCCCAAATTATGGCCAATAATGATTATCCTACTAAGCATGCTACCAAAAGTAACATACCTATTCACTATTTCTTATATTATACTTATAAAAATTTCAATACCAAAACTTGACCAAAATTGAATTTTAAGTCAAATAAATCATTTCATCTATTTGAGTTTCCATTAAGGAAAATATTTGATTCATCTATCCTTGATCACTTTCCAACAAAAAATTAGGGTGTGACCAAAGCCTCTAACAATCTTCCAACTCCAAACATGACTCCAAACATGATAGGAGAGAAATGAATTTTAAGAAAATCTTCCAACCAATCCCCATAGTATAAATTCACCTCAATAGAAATTTCTCACACCTTTATAAAATTTTCTCACCTTTTTCATTTATGTCAAGTGGGGAGTGATGGATAAGAAAGACTTGTAAGTATGCATTGCATATATAATTCACCATATAAGATCATAACCACATTGCATTTTATGACTTATGCTTCATGTAGAACTTATATTTGCATTAAATCTAGCTTAATACCATTGAATTTTCATAGCTCATCATGATTATCATCATTTTAATTTACATTGAATTTACATTGTTTCTTTTGAATGTTCAATTTTTTAGTATATTCTAATCTTAAGCTTCCGTATGAGAGTAATGTGTGAATTTAGATAAAAATCATTCTATATAGGAAGAAATAAATCAACTTTGATTGTTTCTTGAATGATTTCTATTGAATTTGATAAACTAATCAATGGATCTAATGATTTATTGAGTGTTTTTTTAGGAAATCATAGGTACACTTTTAACACAACACAAGATGACCCATATTTGAATTAGGTATGTATTAAGTGCAACTAGAAAATCATAGAATACAATCCAAAATGTAAATATAGTAAGGAAGGTGCTAAAAATGATTAAATTATAGAGCACATAGATTACAATCCAAGATGATACATAAATGCCAAAAAAATGTGAAAGAGGCTTTGAAATTAAACACATTTATTTTTTCGAAGGAATAACAATGAGAAGCTAAATAATAATTTGAGATCTTCTAGGGATCATCACTAAGAATATCTATGCGAATTTATTTGGCATTAAACATATGATTATAACTGGTTTATGTCATTATGAACCATGTTGCCAATTTTCATTGAAAGGTACCCCAAATATGGCATATTCCTATAAAAAAATTGTTTAACTTATGAGATTTATCCATTGAAAAAATACTTGAGAAGTGTTTACGATCTATTATAACTAGTAATAAAAGATTTATAAGATGAATAATAAATATGGCTTGAAGAACTTATATTTTACTAATTCCTTTAAACTTTCTTAATGCCAAAGTTCTACATTCAGTGGAAACTACACCTAAAGTAAAAGAGATCTAAATAAATTTTTACATCAAATTGTAACCTAATGCAATCTCATTTATAATGTTCAAGGGTAAAGGAGAAAAGAAAAATGACATATTAGATTTATGTCATTAAAACCTAAAATAAAAAGGTAATATGAAGTATTTATGTATTTAGTACCATTTTTGAAACAACTCTCCTCTGCCATATAAAATAATGAGAATTATCTTTAAGTGTCTAAAGGGAAGCTATGTGATCAACATTTGAAAAAAATATATCCTTAATAATATTTTATAAGACTTAAGAACTCATATATATATATATCAATCAAAAGAATGGTCTAGTATTATGAATTACAATGTACAATAATAAATTTTTATAATTTAACATATAAAAAACAAATTACCTTGACAAAACAAGAGCTGTGTGAGTAGATTGAGTCCCTACCTATTATGGAGGAGTGGAAAGGAAGTGTGAAAGAGGGGAAAAGAATATGCTCTTCACCATAAAACCATTTGTTGGATAAGCTAAGCTAGTTGTTAGATAAGCTAAGAAAAATAAAAGACTACATTACTCATAAGTTAAAAGTTTGAGGGGATTTAATTCTGATTCAACTTATTAAGACTTGTTGTAATGAAACTTATAGTAGGTGCTTTGGGAATACAATTCTTGTTCTTATAAAGACTTCTAGCAATGAAACTTATAGTAGGTGCTTTGGGGATACAATGTTTTTTCTTATCTCAGTTATTCTATTTGGTCTTATATGCTTTTAATTTTATAATAATATTCAAATCTTTAGAGAATGTAATGGATGAGTCAATAAGAAAGTTGAGGGAATGTGTGAATATCATAATTTTAAAAATTGAAATCAATCTTATAATTTCATAGTTGCAAGAGGCAGATATTTATAATTTTTAGTATATATAGCACATGATTTAAGCTATAGAAAAAAAGAGAAATGAGAATTATAAATGAATTGCATTCATGAAAGGCAATTAGAAGTTACATGGAATTCATGTAGGGAAGTAAATAAACATCATGATATTTGGTTATTAGTACATGTACTAGTATGAAAGAAAATTAAAGTCACAATTTTTAGTGGTACGTCTATTAGTTTGGTAGGGAAGCAAATTAAAGTCATGATTTTTGGTTAGTGGTACATCTATTAGTAACAATTTATGGAGCTAAATAATACTTATAATATTGAAAGATTATAATTGTACAATCCAAACAAGAACACATGTAAGAAATTATTGAAAAAATTAAAATCTACACTTAGTAACAAATTCAAATATTAATGATTTAATATCATAAAGTAATCATTGTTAATGTTCTATTAATTTTCTCTTGATAACTTTTTTTTTAGTCAACTTTCATTTATTTCAACACCAATAAATAATATCTACAATATTTATTTGTAATGTATGAATTTCAATTAAAAAACTTAAAAATATGACATACATGGAAATTAATAATATTCAATTAATAAGTGAATCAGAAAAGAATAAAGTGAAACTAAAATCCAACTTGTTATTAGTAGCATTCCAACATAAAAACATATCCTCACAAGAAAACATCTGATATAAGTGAAAACCTGGTGCAATGAAGGATAGGAGGGACCCTGAAAGACCCATCTAGTCCTTGCAACAAGAGTAACAAAACTGAAACAATAAAGAACAATTGAGAGACAAACAAAATCAACCTTCTTTTTATTATGAAATAAATTCAATTACAATAGAGTCTTCTTACTTTCAACAAAATAATTTGATTGCAATGGATATTTAACATGTAGTCTTACATGCCAAGCATTCATGTTTGATTACAAATAGAATTTCATAGCCTCTGGCTTTAGAACTAATTTTATCCTTGAATAGTGGAAAAAAAATTCTTATGCAATTGTTATCCTTGAATAGTGGAAAAAAATTTCATGTGTAGCTATATGAATTTTGAATGATGTTGAATGAATATACGTGACCAGTAATGGAAGCTAGCTTCTTGGAGGGACTCACAAGGCCACAAGGAGAGGATTTCATATCCTTTGGTGTTAGGGAGGAATGCTTCTCTTCATATTCTTCTTAAAGAGAGAAGGAAATAGATAATGTAGTCAAGTTGAAAATTGAAAAAATACTAAATTTGGTATTAAATGGAGGGGCACATTTCCATGGCATAACAATGAACAATATTTTGAGTCAGTGATTACTAATTCAAAAAAAAATGGAGATCAGTCCTAGAGGAGTGTAAGAGGATTGATGGGGTTTGCAAATATTGTTGTTTGTTGACCATAGTCTTTCATCATGAGAGAATATATGTACTCAAATTTGAAGCTTTTTGATCCAATTTTATTTAATGGGCAATGTCATGCTATTTAAGCTATAATATAAGAAATATTTCTTTGAGCTTTCCTCTTCAATTGAAGTTGCAATAAAAGATTTAGAGTAGGGCAAGAAATCATAATTAATTTTTCTAAAAAATTTAGTAGTGACAAAAATTGAGTAAGTAGTTCAAATTTCTTAATCTAGATAATCATATTGAAATGAAGACACATTAAATTATATTATAATGATGATTGAGAACATGGAAGATGTAGTGAAGAACCAAGTAGTTGTTCTCCGAATGGAAGCAGATCAAACTAGAAGAACAAACATGGATAAAAGCACTGGAATATCAATTCATAACTGTAATGTTACAACTATGGTTGATATATCCCTATCATTAGCTCTTTCCCTGCATACGTGGGTAGGCCATCGAAGGAATAAAAAGAGTGTCTTGTGGTCAAGATTAACACAATTTTATTTTTACATGATGGGCCAAACATGTAAAATGTTTCCTTCCATTTTTAATATTTACAGACTAAGAATAACACACTCCATGCTTCTATTAGGTACATATTATTTTCTATTTAACGTAATCATTTTGCAAGCAACAAGTAGAGCATAATAGATATAAAGTATTTAGTGATTAAGGGAGAGAATCTCACCAACTTCTAGTTTAGAATAAATCAAGAAAAGTGAGTATGTCTTAATGTCTTAGCTCTACTTGGTCGTTGGAAACTATTTTGCAATGTGAAGATATTTGTGAAATTTGTGGATTAAATACTTTCATAAATAGATTCAAAAGTCAAATTTCAAGTTTTTTTGAAAACTACAATAGAGAAGAAAACTCTATTTATATATGATCACAATTAATATTTGTTGTCTAAGATAGTTATTTTGAGTATTTTCAAAATAAATACCTGATCAAGAAAAAAACACCTCCTAGTAGATTGAAATGTATTTGGTGATGCAACCATTCAAATACAAAATATTTCTTCACCTGAAATAGAAATGTTTAAATATCTTTGAAAATTCCATCTATTATCAGTTTTTATTTATGCCTAGACAACACAAAATGTGAAAAGGAACTATTCATGCTCTAAGAAAAGAAAATTGTTTCAGCTATGAAAAAATATAACTTACAAATACAATTGAGCAAAACATTCTTTTAGCTTATAATGTCTCTATACCCTAATTTCTAGCTAGCAACCCTGACTTGCACCTCATTGAATTATGATCTATTAATGACATTTATCATCCAAAAAATTTTTCTCTTGGCAACCCTAACATACACATCATCACACTGAGATCTGTCAATGACATTTCCAATGCCAAATAATTTGCAACTGGCAACACATGCAAAACACATGATAGAGAGAAGACAATGGAAAAATTATACATATTTTCTCTATGGAAATTTAAAAAGACTACTAGAAAAAACTAAAATGGCCAATCAAAAAATAGATAGAAATTATAAAAAAATATACAAAATATTGCTTAATATATTCATCTTCATCAAACATAGGAGAAGAGTGGGAGATAATTCTAAATGCACGATTTACAAAACCATATTAAGTAAAAGGAACAAGCCAAAAACTATAGTCTCATGCCTTATGAAATGGACTAATAATGTTAGTCACATTCCATAAGTATAAACTAAATTTAAAGCCATGCAACTTCTCAACTGTGCAAGTCAACATTGGGAAGATTCAACTAGAAAGATGCCTCACATAAATGCACCTTTTCATGTTTGATTTTTTCTAGCCTTTTGAGGAAAAAATCATTAATTTTGATTGATAGTTTCTTTGCTTGCTAGACTCACAAATATGGATGTGTTTGTCTAGACTTTATATAGCTCAACAAACCCTTTCCATCTAATACCATTCCTTGCTTCCTAAGTCTCACATTTCTTCAAAAGAAAATAATGAATAGGAAAACAATTTTATCATTTCAATACATATTTTAAATTGTTTTGGATTTGTCTATTTATAAGCTATCATGCAAACAATTATGCAAAATTTATTGTGGAATTCATGCAAATAGCACCAATTAAAGAGGTAACCAATACACGCTTCAACACCCATTTTACTAAAGACTATTTCTTGTCCTCTCACCTAAAAAAGAGTATTGATTTTTATTTTTGGTTTGTACTTAAAAAATTATCTAATATAATAAATTATATCAAAACAACCTATATCTTTTGAATATTATAGATAAATTGTTAAAAAAAAATTCTACAAAATCCATTCCATTTCTATTAACTCAACGTACCTAAATTGTCTACTACACAAAAGTTACTCTCATGCAAATTTTTTATTTATTTTCTGATTAATATCCTATGTTAAGTTTACATATGTTTTCACTGAATCTGCAAACATTAGTAATCTCAAAATATCAATATAGTATATATCTTGGTATGGAATTTATACATATTTGCAAATATTTATATATTTAGTCTCTTAAAAAATTAAACCTTTTATCTTAGTAAAAGATAAATTATATTGAAGCTAATTCTCATTTTCTAACATTTACCTATGAGATATTTCATAATATGAGCAGGATTGACATTCATGGAAGACTACATTTGATAGGCCAGTGCCTCGAAGAAATAGCAGGCATGTCAAGAAGAATCTCAAGTATTTTGGGATGGCTTAAAATGTGGATATGTTGCATGTTGCATGAAAGGTGGAAGTCTGAGGCGGAGCATTGCATGTAGAACGAGTCTTTTGGGAGATTTCCTTCTAGTTTGAATAGTTGTTATGTTTGTTATTATTTAACAATTCTATTGCATCATGTACTAGGATTTCAAAAATTTGTTAAGCTATGGATTATTTATTGATTGCTAATGTGAATAAGAAGAACTTAGCAAATTTTCATTCAAAAACCTTGTGGTTTGTTCTCAACCTAAGAGGATAATCATAACCCAACCTATTGTAGTTCTAACTGGGACCTATCATTGGTATTAGAGATGCATTGTTTTGTCATGGCAAGAAACAAAGAGTGAGTTGAGAATGTGGAAGTTGAGCTAGGAGGACTTCAGGATGGCATGCACTGAATGAAATTAGGAATGGCTAACAAGTTCAGTCATCTAGAGTCAATGCTTGGTTGTATGTCCGAGATGTTGTCTTCAAACAAGGATAGCTCCAGCCATAACCATCATGAAAAATAAATACATTCATGCAACAGCAAGGATGAGTTTGATAGAGGTTGTATGGGCATTTCTTCCAAAACAACCAAGATTGAGTTCCCAAGGTTTTCAGGGGACAACCCAACAAAACTGTCTACCTGGGTGGACTAGTTCCTTGAGTTCCAAGAAACACTAGAGACACACAAAGTCTCTTTAGCCTCATTTCATTTAGAGGGTGAGGCAAACAAGTGTTGGTGATGGATGAGTAGAACATTTAAAGAAGAGAGAAAGGAGGTGACATGGGTAATTTTTGTTGAAGAATTGTGAGCTCAATTTGGAACCATAGAAGGTGAAGATTTTGATAAAGCTCTATCTCACATTAGGCAAGTGGGATCATTAAGATATTATTAGTAAGAATTTGAGACGCTAGGCAACCGTGTACAAGGATGGTCACAGAAAGCCTTGGTTGGGACTTTTATGGGGGGTCTAAAACTGAGGATAGCGGATGGAATTCCCATGTTCAATCCATGAATGTTGAAGGAGGCCATCAGCCTTGCACGGATGAGAGACAAATAGTTGACTCACCAACAAAAACTTGCATGACCATAGAGCTATCGATTGTCATTGAGTCTCCCTGCACCAACTAGGCCTAACCTGACTTCTTCGGTCAAATAGCTATCATGGGAGGAGATGCAAAAGAGGAGAGCCATGGGGCTATCCTTTAATTGTAATGATAGTTTAGTACATGACACAAATTCAAAGTTCCAAAACTGATGCTACTAGAAGGAGCTACAGGCATTGGAACCTTCACATGCGAAGAAGTGTCAGACAAGCAAGTGATGGAAGAGGAGACCAAGGAGGAAGCTGAGCCAAAAATCTCACTACATGCACTCTCAGGATGGTCTTCACCTAAGATGATGAGAGTAACTACCAAGATTGGACAACTGGAGGTGGAGGTCCTCATTGACAATGGCTCATGCCAAAACTTCATCAATGACTGAGTTGTTCACTTGCTTTGACTGTCAGTTGTACCAACCAGCCCGTTCACCGTGAAGGTTGCCAATGAAGAGAAATTGAGCTACCAAGGGAGGTTTAAGAAGGTATTGGTTGATCTTTATGGTGTTCCATTTTTTCTCACTCTTTATGGCCTTCCCATAGTAGGTCTCAAAGTCATACTCAAGGTCTAGTGGTTGGAAATGTAGGGGTCGGTCACATGTAATTGGAAGTAGTTGACTGTGGAGTTTGAGTGGGAGAATAAGCCTCAAAGACTCCAAGGGTCAAATAACCAGTAGTTGAAAATTTCTTCTCTCAAGGAAATATCAAAAGAAATGTGTCAAGGCCACATGGTGTTGACCATTTACATGTAGTTATTGCTAGATATAGCACCAGGGGACATGCGACCCAACATGCACATGCTTTTAATGCAATTTGAGGAGGTTTTTGCTAAGCTCATTTAGCTCCCACCTGCAAGGCAAGTCAAGCATTGTATTCCTCTCAAGGAAGGGGTGGAGTTGGTCAATGTTCGACCGTATAAATATGCATACTTCCAGAAAGCTAAGATTGAGAAATAGGTACAAGAGGTGTTGAATTAGGGAATTATATAGTGAAGCACAAGCCCTTTTTGATCCCCAGTACTATTAGTTAAAAAGAAAGATGGTAGCTAGTGATTCTATACAGATCATCGAGCTCTCAATGTGGTCACCATAAAAGATTTCTTTCCCATCCCTACAATTCAAGATATGTTGGATTAGCTTCATGGTGCTTCCTATTTTACCAAACTAGACCTCAGGGTAGGATATCACTAGGTAAGAGTTCACTCCCCAGATATTCCTAAAACTACCTTTCATACCCACAATGGCCACTATGAATATTTAGTTATGCCCTTCGGGTTGTGCAATGCACCCTCCACCTTTTAGGCTCTCATGAATTCTATCTTTTGCCCCAATCTTAGAAAATATATCCTAGTTTTATTTGATGATATTTTAATCTATAGTCCTACTTGGGAAACTCATTTACACCATGTAAAAAGTGTACTAGAAATTCTAAAGCAGCACAAGTTCTTCATCAATGCAAAAAAGTGTGCCTTCAGCCTATAGGAGTTAACATACCTGGGGCACATTGTGATGCACCAGGGGGTTAAGGTAGATATGAAAAAAATCAAAGTCATGATCTCATGGCCTCGTCCTACTAACATTTCAGAGTTGCATGGTTTTTTAGGACTCACTGAATATTACAAGAAATTTGTTCAAAATTATGGCATCATTGCCTACCCTCTCACTAATCTCCTCAAGAAGGGCCAATTTGGCTAGAGTGATGAAGCCGAAGCTGTGTTCCTTGCACTCAAGAATGCTATGACCACCACACCAATGCTAGCCATGCCCAACTTCAATGACACTTTCACCATTGAAGCTAGTGCATATGGGGAACAGATAGGTGCAGTTCTCTCTCAAAAAGGATGACCAATTGCCTACATGAGTTGTGTATTGGGCATCACAAAGAAATCATGGTCTGCTTATGCTAAGGAAATATTAGCTATAATAGAAGTGATATGTATATGGCATCCATACCTACTAGGCAAGAAATTCTACATCCAAACAAACCAACAGAGCCTCAAATATTTTTTGGAGCAAAGAGTAGCAACACCAAAATAGCAAAAATGGGTGGCTAAATTGTTGGGGTATGATTATGAGATTGTCTATTGGCTAGGCCATGACAATTATATGGCTGATGCTCTATACCACAAGCCCAATAGCCCAACTCTTAACTATGTATTTGTGTCGTAGGTTCAATTATGAGAGGATTCCTATATAGGCCAAGTGGGCCAAATAGCCAAGGAAAAGCCTGAAGGCCCATATAAGCTACGTGAGGGACTAGAATTTTTTAAAGATAGAGTGGTAGTGCCCCATATATAGGAGTTTCAAAAGAAAATATTGGGGGAGTTTCATGACAGTAAGCCTACAAGCCATTTAGGAGTCTTGTGAACCTACAAAAGGCTAGGCCAACAATTTGATTGGCCTAAAATGTACCAAGATGTCGAGGAGTATGTTGTTGCATGCAAAGTTTCCCAGAAGACCAAGTTTGAGGCTCTCACACTAGTTGGACTTCACTAACCTCTATCCATTCCATGTCAAGTATGGGATGATATTACACTCGACTTCATTGAAGGCATACCAACTTTGCATGGGAAGGAGACTGTGTTGGTTGTCATTTATAGACTAAGTATGCCCATTTCATGCCTTTAACTCATCCTTTTACTACAAAAATAGTGGCAAAAAAATTTGTGAAGGGCATAATCGAACTACATGGAATGCCGCACTCCATAGTGAGTGATCATGATCCCATATTTATCAATAAATTTTGGCAAGAATTCTTCACTCTGTCGGGGACCAAACTCAAGCTTAGCTTGGGCTACCACCCACAAACGGATGGCCAAATAGATATGGTGAATCATTATCTCAAATAGTACCTCTGTAGCTTTGTTCATTAGTGGCAAAAGAAATGTGTGGAGTTCCTACCATGGGTAGAATTCTGGTAAAATACCACATACCATATCTCCACTAGTATTACACCATTATAGACTCTCTATTGTTGGTTTCCACCAACCATTCCTTTCTATCAATTTGGCCTTTTTCCAATGAATGAAGTAGACCATAGTTTGGTTTGAAGAGATGAATCGCTACAACAATTGAAGAGTAACTTAGGAGTGGCCATCAATCAGATGAAGCAATTAGCTGATTAGAAGAGACATGATGTCGAGTTTGACATGGGAGACATGGTCTTTCTTAAGCTTCAACCTTATTGCAAGTATACCAATTTTAAAAGACCTCATCAAAAGCTAGTCAGTCAATTCTTTTTGCCATATCCTATCCTGCATCAAGTTGGCCAAGTGGCATATAAGCTTTAGTTGCCAGAGGGAGTGCGTATACTCCCTGTGTTTCATGTCCCTTTTAGAGAAGTATGTTGGGGAGCGCACAGATGTTAGCCTAGAATTACCCCAAATCACTGAGGAAGGTGAAGTGGAACTTGAACTAGACAAGATTATTCATACTCGTTGGGTTAAGCAAGGCAATAAGTTTGTCAAAGAAGTCTTAGTATAGTGGCATCATTTACCTACAAAGGAGGCCACCTAGGAAGATGTAGATTTGTTGAAGCAAGAGTTTCCTACCATGGACCTTGAGGACTAGGTCCCACTCATTGGGGGAGGTGTTGATAGGCCAATACCATGAAGAAGTAGCAGTCATGGTAGGAAGAATCCCAAGTATTTTGGGATGGCTTAAAATGTGGTGACATTGCATGTTGCATGCAAGGTGGAAGTCTGAGGTAGAGCATTGCATGCAAACCATGTCAATTTGGAGATTTCCTTCTAGTATAAATAGTTGTTATGTTTGTTATTGTTTTACAATTATATTGCATCATGTACTAGGATTTCGACAATTTGTTAAGCTATGACTTATTTATTGGTTACCAACATGAATAAGAAGCACTTAGAAAATTTTCATTCAAAAACCTTGTGGTCTATTCTCATGCTAAGAGGATAATCATAACCCACCCTATTGTAGTTCTGACTAGGACCTATCAGCAACAAATTGTCCAATACCAAACATGGGTTCACCACCACCATATCCAAATTCTTCTCCTCTGCCCTCTTCCATGCAGCTTCCCCTCCCACTGTTTTGGCATAGCAGTACTAGTTCTACAATGCTAAACATGTCAGTGATATTATGTAATAATTTCCTATGAATTTGTATACTATGTCTAAGTTAATATGTTTTGGATTAAATTATAGAACTTGTCTAAAGCAATTTCTAAGTAGAGGAGGGGAGAAGATCTATGTCATCCTTTTTCAAAATCTTATGTTGACATTTAAATTAATGGCAATTTTTTACAACAACTAACTTGACAAGTCTCCTACTTATAACTAAGATTTAAGTGAGGCATCATCCAAAATGATGTCACATTACTATATCATTTACCAATTTATCCAAAACATGTTTAAAAAAGTAAGACAAATAGTCATGCAAAAAAGACACCCATACTTTTCTAGCTTATATGACATAACATGATTGATTCTTTTTTAATCAACATTCTAAATATTAAAATAAAAAATATACATATTAAATCAACATCAACTGCTATCACAACCATTAGAATTCATTCAAAAACTAAATTTTTTCCAAAAAAAATTTCATACTACAAATAATAATTAAAACAATACCTCAGTTTGAATGCAGTAATCCAAATCACTCCAATAATTCTCATCAACCACAACATGGTAATCTCTATTGGGGTCCATGTAAATTGCATCTATTGAATATTTCATCACAAGTCATTTCACACCCAATTCAACACAAGCATCCACCATGTTTGTAGTTCGTTTCACAGCTGGTTCTATCACTTGTTCCTGCTTCACAAACCACCACCATTAAAAGAACCTTCACAAGGACTATGAACCTTTTTTTCTAAGAAAAAATACATATTATATAAACATACAACTTACAAGATCATCATTGAGAAGGCAGGCCATGTGAACCACACCATCACATCCCATGAAAGCTTCAACTACATTAGAGAAGAAAAGTCTATTTATATATGGTCACAATTAATATTTGTTGTCTAAGATAGTTATTTTGAGTATTTTCAATATAAATACCAAATTGAGTCGTATTTGGTGAAGCAACTATTCTAACACAAAATATTTCTTCACCTGAAACAAAAATGTTTAACTACCTTTAAAGATTCCATCTATGATCAATATTTATTTATGCCTAGACAACAAAAAATGTGAAATGTAGCTATTCATGTTCTAAACAAAGAAAATTGTTTTAGTAATGGAAAAATAGGGACTAAAAATACAATTAAGCGAAACATTCTTTTAGCTTATAATTTCTCTACACCCTATTTTCCAACTAGCAACCCTAACTTACACCTCATTACATTACGATCTATTAATGACATTTGTCATCTTTAAAAAACTCCACCTAGCAACCCTAACCTCACACATCATAACATTAGGATCCGTCAATGACATTTTCCATGTCAAATAATTTGCAGCTGACAACACATGCAAAACATGTATTAGAAAGAAGACCATAGAAAAATTATACATCTTTTCTCTATGGAACTTTAAAAAGACTACCAGGAAAAACTTAAATGGCCAATTAGATAGAAATTATTAAAAGGTATACAAAATATTGTTTAATATATTCATCTTCATCAAACCCATTCTAAATGCATGATTTTCAAAATCATATTAATTGAACAGAACAAACCAAAAACTATAGTCTCTTCCCTTACAGAAGGGACTAATAATTAGTTATTACAATCTATAAGAATTTAAATCTTTACTAGATTCTTAATCCATTTTTGAAGTGTTTGGTTAAATTATTATCTATGAAGTCAAGCGCACTTCGGAAGATTTTTGATATTTTTACATTTGTACAAAGATGCATAACAGGGAAATAAGACAATGAATAAGTGCACCTATACCAGATTGAAGTTTCATGTTTTCTCCTGTCAATTTCACCTCTCCTTGTGTTTGTTCCAGAATCCATATTATGGCATCTGCTCTATCTTCTCCACCTGGTGCAGGAGCACCTCAAATGTTCAAGCAACAGTTGAAGATTATAAAGACCACAAAGATCCTCAAAACAAATCAGAAGGAAGGAATGTATAAACAAGGTCATCAAATAAATTGGGCAGTCTTGGAACCTATAATGATGCTAAAATAATATTAGGTCTTCAAGATAGGTTTAGGTATAGAAATGAGTTTAATGTTTAATAAAACAATTGTATGGTTTTTCAAGTTCAAACATTAAATAAAAAAGGTAACGACTGGTTTAGAGGGAAGTTTAGTTTGTAATAATTTTTAAATACCCAACTCAATGATGAGAGTTGGTTGGAGTCAGTTATTATAGGGTGTCTTATAAATTGGAAAGAGTCTATGATGTAAAGGGGAGGGAACAATATTGAAAGACTGGTATGTATGGACTGGTGAACAGCAATATTAAAACTTAGATATTCTACAACTCAAATTCCATATTGTGGTCCACAAACTGATTGGTTGGCTCTACAAATGTGTTAATAAGGTTTCCTTCATCATTCCAAGTACTTTGTTGATAAGTTTCATGTTATTATATATTTTTTGTTATTCTTGTTGTAGAACCAATAGATTTCTTTTAATTATTTATTTGCTGTAGTAGGTTTTTAAGGAAATGGAGATCTTTCCATGAGGATGAAGGCTTGATACTCATGGAAAGAGTTAATCTAACATTTATGACATATTACTGACCAAGCAGGTGCAAAATTAAACAAGATAGGGATTCTACACAAACAAGGGGTTTATTTGCTGATTGGAGACATTAAACAATGTACATGTGAAGGTGAATCCATTGTTAGTTGGGATTTGAAATGTGTGTAATCAAGTGATTAAGAAAACCCTAGTTCAAGAGTAAGAAGTGCTAGGAGGAGTCTACCATATGGTTCCTTTTTAAATTGTATCGTTTATTATTTGATTTTCATTATTGTGATTGCTCCTCATCATATTGGTATTAGAGCGAGGGAAAGGTCTTATGGAAATACAATTGGTCTTGTGAAGTTGGTTCTTGAATCCTTTAGTGATCCCTTGTAGTTAAACTATCCTGAGAGGAGTAACCCTATAGTAGATTCTTGTACCAAGTTGATCAAGCAACCATGTCTGAAGGAGAAGAAGAGATTCCTACAAGGTTGAAAAATATGGAGTTGGAAATGATAGTGAAAGAAGATGTGGCAGATAACAAAAATTTAAGGGCATCATTAGAACAAAGGAACAAAGAGAATGCTGAAAAAGATAGATTGATAAAGTCCATGATGGAGAGGCTATCAGCACTAGAGAAGAAAGATAAGAGCATTAGATTGGATGAAGAAGTCAGAGATGAAGAAGAGGAAGAAGAACCCAAAGAAGAAGAAAAGGACCCTAAGGAAGTAAGAATGGCTAAGTTTGCGAAAGCCATAAGAAATGAAGATAAAAGAGTAAGGAATGAAGATAAAAGGGTAAGGACAGACTTACCTATGTATGGAGGAAAAATGGATGATGAAGAACTAATAGATTGGTTTGGTGCAATGGAAAATTGCTTTGAGTGTGAAGGGATAGAAGAGAAGGGAAAAGTGAAGATAGCAAAGTCCAGGTTGAAGGGACATGCTTTGTTGTGGTGGGATTGCATCCAGGTAGATAGATGGAAGAATGGTAGACCCAATATCACATCTTGGTATACTATGGTGGACAAAATGATGGAAAATTTTTTGCCAAAGGATTATAGAGTATAGTTGTACAAGAAAATGAGAGATTTTAGGCAAAAGGAGATGGATGTACAAAAGTACACTGAGGAATTTCACAAGCTTGATATTAGGGTGGATCATGATGAAGAGATGGAAGAAAAGATTGCAAGGTATATGTGGGGACTAAGGTTCAATATCTAGGATGAACTTAGTCTTGCTACCCCAAGGTTAGTTGATGAATGTTATCAGTTAGCCTTGAGGGCTGAAGAGAAGATAAGAAGGAGACAAGAAAAGTAGAGACAAATAAAGACTTTCCAATAGTCTAATGTGCAATAGTAATACTATCAAGCAAGAGGATAGTCTAATCCAAATATTTATGTATCTAAAACTTGGTGTGTGACTACAGGAACTAGGATGAAGGAGCAGATCACTTTGGGGAATAATTTTACCCCTTAGCAATAGCAGATGGGAGCAAGTAACAATGGATCACAGGTCAACTCTTGGGGCAAGAGTTCTTTTTATGGTGGGGAGAATGGTGCAGGAGCACCTCAAATGTTCAAGCAACGGTTGAAGATTATAAAGACCATGAAGATCCTCAAAACAAATCAGGAGGAAGGAATGTATAAACAAGGTCATCAAATAAATTAGGCAGTCTTGGAACCCATAATGATGCTAAAATAATATTAGGTCTTCAAGATAGGTTTAGGTATAGAAATGAGGTTAATGTTTAATAAAACAATTGTATGGTTTAGAGGGAAGTTTAGTTTGTAATAATTTTAAAATACCCAACTCAACAATGAGAGTTGGTTGGAGTCAGTTATTATAGGGTGTCTTATAAATTGGAAAGAGTCTCTGATGTAAAGGGGAGGGAAAAATATTGAAAGACTGGTATGTACGGACTGGTGAACAACAATATTAAAACTTAGATATTCTACAACTCAAATTCCATATTGTGGTCCACAAATTGATTGGTTGGCTCTACAAATGCGTTAATAAGGTTTCCTTCATCATTCCAAGTACTTTTTTGATAAGTTTCATGTTATTATAGGTTTGTTGTTATGCTTGTTGCAGAACCAGTAGATTTCTTTTAATTATTTATCTGCTGCAGTAGGTTTTTAAGGAAATGAAGATCTTTCCATGAGGATGAAGGCTTGATACTCATGGAAAGAGTTAATCTAACATGTATGATATATTACTAACCAAGTAGGTGCAAAATTAAACAAGATAGGGATTCTACCCAAACAAGGGGTTTATTTGCTGATTGGAGATATTAAACAATGTACATGTGAAGGTGAATCCATTGTTAGTTGGGATTGGAAATGTGTGTAATCAAGTGATTGAGAAAACCCTAGTTCAAGAGTAAGAAGTGCTAGGAGGAGTCTACCATATGGTTCCTTTTTAAATTGTATCGTTTATTATTTGATTTTCATTATTGTGATTGCTCCTCATCACCACCTAATATATTAAAGGAAGAAATACAATGTCTCCTTTCTATTTTGATATGTGATGGAAGCATCTATGCAGCTGACTAAAATTCTAACAATAGATTTTTTTAACAATTTTAAAATGATTTCAAACAACTTTTGTAATTTTTATTTAATATTCAAATTATAATAGAGGTAATTATGTTGGCTATTTAACCAAAGCAGTTGATAGTTTTATGTCGAAGGAATATATTTTTAACTTATTTAGTTTTATTGATTTATAATTTTAGTTTGTAGGAATGTAAAATATCATATAAAAAGTTAGTTATATAGTGTGAATAAAGTAATTTTTTTTTTTTTTTAAAGAAATTTATTTTAATTAAAAGTTATGTATGATATTAGTTTAAGAAAAAGATAAATTGATGAAAAAAAAAATTACAAGCAGTATTCAATAATTTCTCTCTTTTTATATTCATGGTGACATATGTATGAAAATTGATCAATCTCAAAATAGCATCTCAATACAACTTTCTAAATATCTTCAATAATGCTCTCCCTTAAACAAAGCTCTTCCCTATTAAGAAATATCTTCCTTAATTTGATTTTTTTTCAAATAATACTCTCCCCTTTTGACATCAATAGAAAAGGGCAACAAACAATGTCAAACTCAAACAACTCCATGGATCCAAGAAGACAATCTACTATTAGGTGTTTCCACTTACTTCATCATAAGATAATCTGGTACATGAATACTATATACAACATACTAGGTACTCTTCTCACAAAATCTTCAATGATACTAACCTATGGAGCTCTTAAACATAGCTCTAATCATAATGACTACTTCCCCTGAGGATAAACACTCAAGCATCATGTCCTAAATATATGATAATTCCCTTATGTCATTTTTAGGAATAACAATCTACATAATATAATTGAAAGATTGGGGTGAAGTAATTATTTTTTATAGTTATAAACATTATAATATTCAACTAAATCAGCAATAAAAGATATACTAGTGCAAAACATGATATACAAGAGATAAACCAACACCATAAAACACAAGATTTATGTTCTCGAGGAAAACCTTGTTAAGGGAAAAAAAATTGCTTGGAATGATATCCACATGATCATGAACTAGTATAATAATGTCCACTTTAGGATACTTAACCTTTTTAAGAGTCCATACAATGCATCTAGTACATTAGTCTCATTAAAGGACCAAGCCCTATTAAAATGTACTTCAACCCTGATAAGAGTTGTAAACAAATAACTACCTAAGCACACAACTCAAAGGGTGATGACCTAAATGATGACAACTTACATGACCTAAGTGATGAAAGCTTAATTGCTTTTATAGTTACATTAAAGTTCATAAGGAATAGTTATAGATTCCACTCATACCCCTATCAAAGTATCTAATCAATCTTCAATTCTTTACTAATAAGTGACATTAAAGCTCACACCTATATTCTCATTTATTCCATCCCCATACATATATTACAATGATGGCTTTACTTTCCTTTATACATGCTGCAATGATAAATTAGGTCAACTTATTAGGACTTCACCAATGCATAAATAATTGCATAAACCAATGGTTTTTTACACATAGTACCTAATATAAGTACTTAATGGATATAATCATTAAAAAAAGTACCACAATCTTTAATCAATACTTGGTAATCTAGATCACAAGCTTAACCATCTAGTTAGCTCCCAAGAGTAAATGTGCATATGTCATAGACTAGCATTATCCATGGTATGAATTAATCTAGCTATAAATCCCATAGTACACTCACTTCCAATTCATCTATCATGCATGATGCTCTTATACTAGGAATCCAGCTATTGGAAATAATTGATTTATTGTGTATTATCTTTGATGTTACACAAAATGCCATATCATTACTAGTTAGTGTATGTTGATTTCACTTGAAAATTGAAGATAGTTTCCTTTGTCTACCGAGCATTCCAAAGTTTTCCTAGTTCAGAAGATAGTGTTTATCGAGTTCACTTTGATGGCAAAGTGAAGTTTGTAGAAGTTGAGTGTTCACCAAGCTCACTTGGTTAATGAAGGAAATATTGGATAGAATTAGTGTTAAAAAAGCTCACTCATTTACCAAAGGAACTTTATGAATATGCAGTGTTAACTGAGTTCACTTAGTTAACATAGGAAATCACTATGAGTTAGTATCTATCAAGTAGGGTCAAGTAACGAAGGATTTCTTATTTTGGCATATTGAGTTAAATAGTTTTGATTGTTGGTTTTGGGTGATTAAGAAGATGAATATTAATTATTCTAAGTTGTATTCAACTGACTTGATAGTGTGTAAGATATAAATATAAGGTCAAGTTGGTGATTGAATGTGAGGAACATAATTCAAGATTTGATGATGCTTAGAGGAATTGAATTAGAATGATAACCAAAATATCCTTGTTGAGAAGAAAATATAAATTTGATCAAGAAGGATCAAGTATAAAAGCTAGAATTGAGATATATAATCAATAATTTAGTTGCATCAAAGATCAAGTAATCTCATTGTTATTCTCTAACCATTGTAGTAGTGACATAAATCTCTTAACATAGTTGGCTTAACAGCTCTTTGTAAATCCTCTAACAAGGTGGAATTTCCATTGAATTGTCTAAAAACCTCTAAAAAGGACACCCCTAATAGTTTTATTAAATCCTCTAATAGAGTAACACCTAATAGTGAGTTTTGTAACCTTTAACAGGGTTGGCTCATAATAGGGCTCACTTTAGAAGAGTAAAAATTAGTAACTAGTTGCAGTTTGGTGCTTTTCCCAAATTGAGTTTCCATGTTAGAATCTTATGTTCATGTTATTTCTTTTATGTGTTTGCAAATAAGATAAATTAAAATCAATCATAGATAATATCTCAAGATTTTTATGTTAAGCATTTGCTAAGCTATTTTAGTGTTTACTGAGTTACAATAGAGTTCAATTTTGATTTATATTGATATCTAAGGGATCTATGATTTATTTTTGTTGTACCTTATTCACTCCTCCCCTCTAAGTTACTCCTCTTATATTTTCAACAACTAGTATCAAATATTTTGGTGCTTGCATAGAAGGTTTTAAGGACCAAAGAAAAAGATCATGATGTGTTACAAAAGAGAGATTCCAAAGTTGAACCAAGACAACTTTGTTGCATGGAAAGGACTTATGAGGTTACATTTAGCAACTATCAATTATTTAGGTTGTATATATCTTGATAATGAATACAAGACTCCTACTGGAACATTATCTATTGAAGATAGTGCTGAAAAGAAAAATCATAACATCATGATTATTGTCATTGCTTTTGCTCTTAATTATGCTGAATCTGATGAAGCCAAAAGTTGCACTACATCATATGATTTGTGGATCAAACTAAAATCCATCTATAGAGGAGATGATACTATAATAAGACCTAAAGCTAAAAGTCTCAGAGGGTAGGTTGATCAGATGAATATGAGAGAAGATGAAAACATTGCAAAATATGTTGAGCAAATTGAAGCAAGTGTGAGTGCAATCAAAGCATTTGGAAGAGACATTGATGACAAAATAGTTGTAAGCAAGGAACTCAGAACCCTTCTTCCTATCTATGTAATTAGAGTATCTACTATTCAAGGAAGGAGATGTGATCCAACTAGAAATATAACTTTGGATGCTCTAGTTGGAAGATTGATAGCTTTTGACTTGGATAACTATGATAACTATGTACCTAGTTCCAAAGGTATTGAGTCTACATTTGAAGCCAAGCTTTCACTCAAGAAAAAGGGTAAGAAATCAAAAGCCAATCATTCAGAAAGTGAAGAAGAAGAAGAAATATTAGACATTAATCTTGAATTTTTTGAAGCTCTACTTGCAAGGAAATATTCCAAAGGTTGAGGAAAGTGCAAAGGTAAGATTCCTCTAATCTATTTGTCTTATGAAGAAGGTGGTCACATTGTTGCAAGGTTCCCAAAGAGATAAGACAAGGATGAAAAGAAAAGCAATAAGTTCAAAGGCAAGAAGGAATTCAAAAACTACAAGGACTACAAGGACAAAGGTAAGAAATCTTGTTTTATGGCTAAAGATTCTTATAACAATGAAGATGAAATGGTATATATTGTTGTAAAAGATGAATCTGATGATGAAGGAGATAAAAAGACACTTATCTCTCATGTGAAAAAAAATGATAAATGGATTATTGATAGTGGCTACTCACATCATATGACTGGAGACTAAAATTTTTTGAACACATGGAACATTATGATGGTGGTAGTATGAGATTTGGAAACAATGAACCTTGTTGCAAACAGGGAAAAAGATGTATCTCATTAACCAATGAACTTAGATGGGACAATGCTTGTTGTATTGAAGGACTAAATCATAATCTATTGAGTGTGGAACAATTGAATACTAGTGGATTCAAGGTAGAATTCATGAATGGAAAGGCCAAACTACTGGATGGAAAAGGAAATTTGATTGGATCTAGAAAATAAACAAAAGGTAATCTATTCTATCTTAGATCTCAATGAAATTTCATCGTTTATTGTTCAAGTAGAAGAAAGTTGGTTATGGCATAAAATATTATGTCATGTAAAATTTGATAATCTATTCAAGATAAGAAAAAATAAGAGAATATGAGGTATTCCTAGCTTGAGGAAACTTGATATGGGTTTGTGCAAAAATTTTCAAATTGGTAAGATGGGAGAAAACTAGTTTCAAAATAAAAAAACCATCACTCAAAAGAAGTCTTAGAGCTTGTACATACAGACTTATGTGGACATATTGGAATAGATAATTTTTTAATTTATTCTAATTTTATTTTTTGTAGAATGATGACTATAGTGTATCTTAAAGAAAAATTTGAAGCTTTTCAAAAATTTAAGTAGTATCTGGAAAGAGTAGAGAAAGAAACTAGAAAGAAGCTAAAATGTTTAAGATTAAATAGAGATTTTGACTTTATTTCCAGTGAGTTCAATGAATTCTACATTGAAGGAGGAATTAAGAGATAGGTATCATCCCCTGGTACACCTCACCAAAATGGAGTAGATGAAAGAAGGAATGGATCCATCATGGATTGCACAAGAACATTGATGATAGAAAGGAATGTTGCAATCAAATACTAGAAGGAAGAAATTAGTACTATAGTGCATACCTTGAATAGAGTACAATTGAACAAAGACTCAAATAAAACTCCTTATGATCTATGGTATCACTACAAACCTAATGCAAGTTATTTGAATGTATTTTTTAGCAAATGTTATCTTGAAGGAATCTAGGAAAGGAAAATTTGACATCAAAGGTGATGAAGGCATATTCCTAGGATACTCCTACAAAAGTAAAGCATTCAAATGTTTGAATCTATCTACTTATAAAATCATAGAAAGTTATAAAATCATATAAAGTGCACATGTGAGAATTGATGAGTTTATAGAATAGAGTGAAGAGAAAAGCAACACAAAACTTGAGGATTGTAGAAGATTTGTTTTCTATGACCCTGATACTTTTCCAAATCTATCTAGAAGTTAGGTGGTGTCACCTCTTGAGTCCCCAAAATCTCCAAAAACTATTGAGTTGTAATCAGTGCAACCCAAGTCACAGTTTTAAGGACTTGAGTCATAGTTAGAAGCTATTGAGTTATTGTTAGACCAAACAAATTTTGATGGACCTAAGTCATAGACAGTGGGACCTAAGCTTAATACATAAGATCATGAAGAACTCAATGCAACAAAATCCAAATCCAAAGTACCTATGTTATCAAGTTATGTCAAAAGGCATGATGCACCTAATCAAATCATTGGAGATAAGTCAGATGAAACAATGAGAAGAAACAAATTAAAATGTGTATGTTTGCTTGCTAAATTTGAACCTAGAAATGTTAAAGATGTTATGGATAATGAAAGTTGGATTGAAGCAATGAATGAGGAAATAGAACAAATAGAAAAGAAAAAAACTTGGAGTCTATTACTAGACCCAAGGATAAAAATGTAATTAGCAAAAAGTGGGTATTCAGAAATAAGCTAAATGAAGATGGAGAAGTTTCCAATAACAAAGAAAGGTTAGTATCTAAAGGTTATTCTCAAGAAGATGGTGACGCTTATGGTGAAATGTTCGATCATGTTGAAAATTTAGAAGGTGTTAGACATTTACTAGCATATGTAACTCAAAGAGGATTTAAAGTTTATCAAATGGATGTAAAATATGAATTCTTGAGTGAAATTCTCAATGAGAAAGTCTACATAGAACAACCTAAAAGTTTTTTAGAGCCCAGCAAAAGAGATATGGTCTACAAATTACACAAAGTATTATATGGTCTCAAGCAAACTCCTAGAGCTTGGTATGAAAGACTTCATAACTACTTGATAAAGATTGGTTTCCAAAGAAAAAATGATAATATGAGTTTGTATATCAAAGAAGGAGTAGACAAGAAGTTGTGTTGGTAGAATATTCATGGATAACACTTTATTTATAGGAAATGATGACTTGTGCAATGCAATTTTGGAAGAAATGAGTAAAAAAATTGAGATTTCTATGTTTGGAGAGATAAAATTCTTTGTTGGATTGCAGATCCAACAAAAAAAAGATGGTATCTATATTACTCAATCTAAATATATCAAGGAGATACTAAAGAAATTTGGAGATAGATCAAATCACATGCAGATCAATGATTGAAAAATTGTAGTATATAATGCATACAAGGCCTAATACTACATTAATAATTGGTATGGTGGAAAAATTCTCATCAAATCCCAAAGAAAAATTACATGATGGAAATAAGAATAATAATGACATATCTAAAAGGTACTAAAGACTATAGTTTATGGTACAGAAAGGGAGGCCATTTGGATTTGAAAGCATTTATAGATGTTGATAGGGTAGAAAGTGTTGATGATAGAAAGAGAACTAGTGGTGGAGAATTCTTTCCTAATAAAAGATTAGTGCCTTGGACAAGCACGAAACATAATCATATTTCTCAGTCCATAGCAGAGGTAGAATATGTGGGAGTAGCAGTTAATTGTTCTAATATTGTTTGGTTCAAATAACTATAGGCAGGAATGAAGATAGAGATCAAGGATCCAGTAATTATATACTGTGATAACACCAGTGCAATTAATATATGAAAGAATCCAATGATGCATACCAAAACAAAACAAATTGTCATAAAATATCATTTCTTAAGAGAATTGGTACAAGATAAAGAGGTAAGATTTGAATATGTGAATACAAAAGAAAAAATTATAGACATATTCACTAAACCATATCCTAAGAATGCATTTCTCTATCTAAGAGGTAAGCTATAGTTCATTCCCCTATCCAAAGCCCACTAAATGATGCTTAGTGATCCATCAACTAGAGCATGTTGAAGATTAGTTAGTTGATGTAGTGTTGACAAGGGAATATTGCAAATGAGGTAGTACATGAGGAACACTAATATTCACTAAAAATAGTCTTTGGCATGAGATGTCAAAGAGGAAGAAGTTTACTATCATCTCACAAAAATTTTATCACTTCAAGAGATGATAAAGAGGGAGATATAAAATATAGAGGTTTCCTAATAGAGGGAGAAACTGAAGGTAGAGAGAATTTACATTGATAGAGGGAGTTCTCATAGATGAGAATCAAAATGAAGCTAAGGATATGTTTCTTACTTTATTCTTGCTCTATAATTTCATTGTATTATGATATATTATGTTTCCATCAATGCCAAAAAGGGAGATTGTTGAAAAAAAATTATTAATTATGTATTGCCTTTGATGTTACACAAAATGTCATATCATTGCCAGTTAGTGTATGCCAAGCTCACTTAGACATTGAAGATAGTTTCCTATGTTGCCTAATCAGTGTCTATCAAGTTGACTCGGGTGACAAAGTAAAGTTTGCAAAAGTTGAGTCTTAACCAAGCTCACTTGATTAATGAAAGAAATGGTTCATGGAATCAGTACTAACTAAGCTCACTTGGTTATCAAATGAACTTTATGAAAATGCAATGTTAACCGAGCTCACTTAATTAACATAGGAAATCTCTTTGAGTTAGCATCTACTGAGAAGGGTTGGCTAATGAAGGATTTTCTTGTTTTGACATATTGAGTTAAATAGTTTGGACTGTTGGTTCTAGCTGACTAAGAAAATGAATATTATTTATTCTAAGTTTTATTCAAGCAAACCTAAAAATGTGTAAGATATACATATAAGTTCAAGTTGAGGATTGAATGTGAGGAACATAATTGAAGAGTTGATGATGCTTAGAGGAAGAGAATTAGAAGGATAAGTAGAATATCCTTGTGGCAATGCAAAGTTACATTTGATCAGGAAGGATCAAGTATAAAATCTAGAATTGAGATCTATAATCAACAATTTAGTTGCATCAGAAGTTAGGTCATCTCATTGTTACTCTCTAACCATTGTAGCAGTAATCTAAATCTCTTAACAGAGTTAGCTTAACTATTTGTAAATCCTCTAAAAAGGTAGCATTTCAATTGAATTGTCTAAAGAACTCTAACAAGGCCAATCCTAATAGGGTGATTAAACCCTTTTGATAGGGTCACACCTAACAGCGTGTTTTGTAACTTTTAATAGGGTTGGCTCCTAATAGGGCTCACTTCAAAAAAGTGAAAATTAGTAACTAGTTGAGATTGGTGGTTTTTCCCAAATTGGGTTTACACATTAAAATCTTGTGTTCATGTTATTTCTTTTATGTGTTTGAAACTATATTATTGTAACATCAATCATAGATAATATATAAATATTTTCATGTTAAGGATTTGCCGAGCTATTTCAGTGTTTACTAAGTTACAATAGAGTTTAGTTTTGATTTATATTGACATCTAAGGGATCTGGGATTTATTTTTGTGGTAACTAACTCACCCCTCCTTTCTTAGTTACTCCACTTATATTTCCAACATCCAACTTGCAACCAATTTATACTTAGAACATAGTGACTATCTCTAGTATATTTCCTTGTTATTGGCCTACAACTAGTCTTCACCAAAATAGCTATAACTTACATCAATCAACACATGAGATCACGTAGCCTTAAGGATAAGGCCTAGACTCACTCAATGTGATATAACCATGCATGCATATGTCTTATTTACTTCTCTATCAAACTACATCCACCACTTAGAATAGTAGTTTGTCTAAAGAAACTAATACATATATGAAACATATATTTACATTAATGGAAAAAAAATTAATGTCAACATCCCAAAAAACTAGAATTCTAACCAATATGCAACAAAATTATCAAATATATCACTACACATCAAATTTACTATAAATATTTTCATATTACTAGTTAGACTTTATTCATAACTAGTTTAAATCTATCTAATCAATTTGATCACCACCATAATTGATCAATGACTTTTAAATCATCTATTTTCTAGAAATTATGATCCATTCAATCTAAGTCATCAAATCTTGTCACAAATCATCATCATCCTTGTTGGTGTTCCAAAACTACCAAGCAACAAAATACTTGATACCAAGATTCCAAGGATAAGTTTTGGTCTAAGGGTTAGGTACCTCCTATGTGCAACTAAGAAATCTTTAGATCTAGACCCCACATTAATAGAATCATAGGGATTCTCTACTCTTTAGGTTTTGCAAAACCAAGGCAAGTGCACTTGAATGATATATGGATGTACAACTAGTTTATGGTTCTTTACTTTAGCATATGCCTATTAATATTATCTTTCTATTTCATTTCTATCCTTTACAGTAAAAAATGGTCACAATTCTTCTAAACTTTACAAATAATTTTAGGCTACAGAAGCTAACTACAAAACACAAAGATTCTTCATACATGAAAGTAAAATTATTTTTATTTTAAAGTTTTTCTTCATGAAACTCCATGATTTCTTCAACATGCAACTAAATAAATGATCAGTGCCCCATCCATTGGCATATAGATTCTACCTAGCAATTGTGATCTAATTGATTGCATTACAATGATTTTTATCACCAATCAACCCTAAACCCCATTCTTGTGAATATTGTTTTTATATGACTAAAAATCCTATCAATTTAATGAAGCATTTACTTAATTCCTTGAACTAAAAGAAATTGTAAATTGATATACAACCTATCATAGTTGCATTAAGTTGCATAAACCTTTCTCATACAATCTCAACATAACTAGCACATAACAATGGAGATATAATTTAGAGAAAATAGATATGGTAGAACATTCCTTTTGTACTAATTTACTTTGAAAATCCTATAATATTGATGTAAACTCATAATAATTCAACACAAGACAATATGATCCTTCAACATCAATGTATTCTCAAATTTATACAGAAAGCTATACATCACAAAGTTAACACTAAGACTACCAGCACTAAGAGTAACAGAATGCAAATCATAGAATATCAATCATATTTTGGGGGGCTATATTTCTCAATTTCACCATTCGATCAAGCTGAGTTTTAGATATGTCTTTCCAAACCTAATTCTCTTAATTTCATCCAAATTTTGTTATTAGATTTGTTATGGATCAAAAGTTATGGCTTTCTAAGTGTGGCATTGTCAAAATCAGCACTAATAGTCACAATATGCAAATCACAAAACATCAATCATACTTTGTGGGTCATAACTTTTATTCTAACCATTGGATTTGTCTAAATTTTGGATATGTTTGCATAGACCTAATCTCTCAATCCTCTTTAAATGTTTTTTTCAAATTTATAATAGATCAAAAGTTATGATCATATCTGTGAAATATGAAAACTGTCATGACAATATTTCATCATTGATAAATACCACATGTCAAAGTCTTCTCATAAACATTATAAAATCTTATCCATAAAGTCTTAATTATAATGTTTATAAATACTTTATGTTATAGAATGAAATGTGTAAAGGAAAGTGATCGTGAACAATGATCAAAGGGAAGGAGATTTAATTTATTATAATTTATAGGAATTAGTTGCTCGAATTGAATGAAATTGACAAGGGAAAAGATAAATAGGCCAATGAAAGATAGAATTGGGGTTCCAAATTTTAGATCCTTTCTTTCCTAAGACTTTGTGCTAGAGAAGAGAGAGCCAATTATCTGGTTTTTTAAAAAATTTGTATTCCAATGTTCTATTGTTTGGGTAGACTGTGTGCTGTGTGAGAGGAGGAATTTTGATTGTATGAAGGGGGTTTTTTATATTGTAATTAGAGATGCCTACTTTTATTCTAGTTTTCTTTTCTATTCTTCTAAAAATAATTTCATCAATAGTAGTATTCAAAATTAGTATTGTGTTTTAGTTGAATGAGGATTTCACCATTTTGAAGACTATGTGCTTTAGATTGTTCTCACTCTTGGTTTATGTGTGAATCAAGTTCCACTACTATATTCATTTATTGTAGGGGTTATATACTATTTGTTTAATCTTTCTTTTTGTTTCCAAGTGCATATATGGATGAGAAGATTGTATGCTTCCATTGCTATATGTTGAGTCCTTTATTTCTATTTTAGTTGTAATAATTTGCCCCATATCCAAGAATAGTGTGAATAGCCTTCACTTTTAGGTTAAAAACTTTCTTAAATCTTATTCATTGTAAATCTAATCAGGGAGTTGTACCCTATAAAATTCAGAGGGTGCTTGCATAATTCAATGGAAAAGTGACCCAACTATTCATATCATTTTGCGTCTTCATTTTTTGGCAAATAAGAGTTATTTTGATGTTTTATTGTATGAAGAAAAATATGTTTACCAATAGATTTTTGCAGCTCTATTGGGGATTTAGAATTGATAGATCCGTGTTTTTCTTTCCTTGGAAAAATATATTATCTCTATGTCCAAGAGATTGATGACTTTGTGTAAAGACCACGCCAAATACGAAAGCCATGTGAAGGACAAGGCCTATTCCTTCTCTCATGGAACTTTATTCAATGGATGTTAAAGTATTGCGGTAATTTATATATGGATATAAAGAAAGCATCTCTTGAGTTATTAGGAACAACATAAGCATGGAAGAGGACTCTACATCTTGGCTATTGTGGAAAAATATTTATCCAAGGTTTCAAAAACTAAAACACTTGCAAGAATGTGTAAAAAGAGTAGTAAGGTTGAAAGAAGAATTCATGGTTGATGATTGTTCTATCTAAAATTTTAGCATCATTTGATCTGATAACTGTTTATTTGCAGCATTTTAATGGGAAAGAATTGCAAAACAATGTTCAGTTAGAAGTTGAAATTTTGTTCTATTCTAGAAATGTGTAATGTCCTTGTTTTGGCTAGCATTGTTTTGTCTACCAGATTAGTCTATCATGGACTCTCATAGATAGGTAGTTGTGATGAGAGAGTCATTCTGGCATTTATTTGGGGATTGGACGGTTTATTATGCTCTTGGAGATATTATTTATATATTATTATTACTTATTATATTGGGCCTACATGTTATAATTCTAAGTTGAGTTGAAACTTTATTTTATAAAGTTATTTTATTATAAAAGTGCATTATAATTGGATTTTATAATGGATGTTTCCATAAGTTCTTAGTAACTTCCTAGAAAAGGATGCTTCTAGAAGTCCTTAGTAAATTCTTAGAAAAGTAAATAAATAGAGGGCTTGGCCTCTCATTTGGATGGATGGGAATTGATGATTCTACTACCATTCTCTTTGAGCATTTGTGGCACCATCCAAGTCTACAAATATTCACCATAATCCTTGAGAAGGATACCTCTCAAGAGATTGCATAACTAAGGAAATGAAAGACCTTCTGAAGCATTGCACTTGGGAAGTGGTATTTAGCCATTTCAAGTTGAGCTTAGTTTGTATACCCACACTACCTGAGGTTTTGAGTTTTTGGAAGTAGATCTGACAAAAAAGAAGTTTGAAAAAGCAGTCTAAAAAAAATAGTCCAAAAAAGAAAATCAGAAAAAGCAATTCAAAAAAGCGAAGCAGAAAGGTAGCATTGGAGAAAATTATTACAGCCATCTACAAACTAGGTTCCTTTGGATATTACATGCATTGTTCTTATCATTTAGATGCATATTAGAAGTTAAGGCTGTAGGTGAAAGTTGTAATAGATTTAAGCATTATTCTTGCGAATGTAAGCCAAGAGTCTTGGCCATTTCATACTAGCATTGTAGTTACATTTTATGTGCAATTAATGAGACATAATTTGTTGGCTTGATATAGTGTAATTGAATATGTATTTATCATTCATGATAAGCTTATTAGTTTGCATGCCAATTGTTTGACAAAATGTCAATTGGCTATAGGTTCTCTTTTTGCCATAAATAATTTTATAATTCTGGATACCAAGTGTTTGCATTAATGCCACTTGGCTATAAGTGCATTAACACCATCATAGGTTGCATCTCAAGTGTTTGTCAAAATTACTAGTTGTTGTAGCCGCATATTGCAAGTAGTTTCAGTCACATATATGCATTGAATATTGTCAAAATAAGTTGCACATTCATGTTAGGTCATTGTTTAGTCAATTCAGAGTCTTCTTGCAAGAATTTTTATTGATGCTAAGTGAAGGAAAGAGTCATAAAAGCAAAGTGAACTTTTATAACAGTCATATGACCCTTGTATGCAAAGTGTTTTCTTGAACCTTTATCAGCATTTTGGGATCAAATTTGAGCAAGTTCATTATAGCGGTATCAGAGCCAGATTATCCTGCCATCCTAGTGGGTACAAACATAATGAAAAGGTGGTGATATGACAGATTGGAATGTTCAATCTTTAATTCATCATTATAATTTAAGAATAACCAGGGCTTGTCTAAACACGAGACAAGAGGAACAGAGAAATCTAGAGGATCATATTGATATAGGTGAACAGATTATTGGCAATATGAGAGACAAGAATACTAGGGATCCTAGAGAGGACAAATTTTTATAGTTATTAGACACTTTGGCATAGGGATAATGATTAGCAAAACAAAGGGCATAGGAACAGAATTAGAGATTGGAGGTTATGATGCAAATGATGGCTCATCAAATGGGGTTGAATGTTAACATGGGTGGTGGAAATAATCAAAATGGTAATAATTCAAACGGGAATAACCAAGATGGGACACAAAATAGAGGTGAACAAGTTGGGAACAATTTTGGTCATGTACCCTAGGAAGCTAGGATAGTGAGTTCAAGGCCTATGATTCCCACCTTTCCTCCTATAGCTCTAGAGCAGCCGTAACTAGAGCTCCCGATCACCGTTATATAGGATTAGCTAAGGAGAGATTGGGAAGCTAGAGGACCAAACTTTACTACTGTAATCACCTTTAGGGAGTATATGGATGTGCAGATGAAACTTATGCCACATGGACACAATAGGAACCAGAATTATGAGCTACAAAAGAAAGTAGGGAAACTTCAGTTAGCATATTATGATGGCTCAGGGAAGTCTACAAAAAGAGCTTGGGTTCAAAAGCTTGACACATACTTTCAATTGAACCCTATGCCTGAAGAAGAAGCTATTAAGTACACAACAATTCATCTACATGGGTTAGCACACAAGTGGTGGCATCATGGTATGGTCACTATGGGTCATGCACACATTACTTCATATGTGGAGTTTATGGAGAGACTTATTGAATGTTTTGATAGGAAGGATCCAGAACTCCATTTCAAGGAAATAGCTCAGCTTAAATAGTGGGGATCATTGGAAACATACATTTCAGAGTTTCAAAAATATGTAATGTTAGTAACAGATGTATCTGAATGGAGGATACTAGTTTTATTTATGGATGGGTTAGCAGATCCATTGAGAGGGTGGATTAAAGCTCTCAACCCTCCCACTTTGTAGGAAGCCATTAAGAAAGCTCATGACATGGATTCCTCTTTAGCATCTAAAAATAAATTCTAGGCAACGAATTTGCCTTCAAGAAAAGGTAAGGATAGGAAACCTTTTCGTAGAGAGGCTTAGCTACCTAAGGAGAAAAGTAAGAGGTTGGAAAATGAGACACTTAATTACCTGTGTAGGAAGAAGCTATGCTTCTATTGCAAAGGTCCCTATGAGTATGGGCATGACTGTCCTATGAGGCCTAAAGGGAAGGCCAACCGAGCGATGTGGGCTTATTATGAAGGTTCAAATTTAAATAGCTCAAAAAACCATGATGAGGATCTTGATTAAGCAGAGGGTAAGTAAAAGATTAACAGTGCAGAGCAAAAGAATGAACCAAAGCTACATTTATAGGAGGTACATCTATCTAGTATCCAAAGAGAGGGATCTTTCAGACTTCGGGGAGTCTTGGCTGGGCAAAGGGTTATTACATTGTTGGACATAGGTGCCACACATAATTTCATTGATGCATGATTTTTGGAGAGGCATGGACTATTGAGGAGTTTGAGGGACTAAGAGTCAAGGTAGTTGATGGATATACTCTTCATTGTGACAAGATGGTAGAAGATCTACCTTTGCACCTGAACAACAATGAGTTTAAGGTAGACTATCATGTGATCAACATGGGTGACATGGACATAGTACTTGGGATGCAGTGGCTACATTCTTTGAAGGAGGTTACCTAGAGACTAGAGGATATGAAGATACAATTCGAGGTGGATGGTAGGACTCATGTGCTGAAGACTATACATAATGGTGATGTGAGGACTATCTCATTTAGGTGGATGGAGAGATTAACTAGGCATAATGATGTAGAGTGGGCAAAAGTTTGTACTTTGATGCCTACTACTGATGAGCAAGGAGGTAGTTATCTTTCCTTGATAGAGATCCACTCTTTATGGGAGGCTATCCAAATTTTGATATAGAATTATATGCAGTTCGATTAGTCAAGGAAGGTGAGGTGAGTGAGCTTACTCAGTAGCTCGAGGTGACTTCTAAGTTCCTTGAGATTACACTATTGGCTTTCGAGGAGTCACATTTTCATTTGCTTGAGGTGACCATGGAGTTAGAGCAACCTCAGTCTTTACCAAATTTTGTACAGTCATAGGTTGCGGTGTCTGGTGATCTGAGGATGTCCATGGTCAAGGTTGATAGAGGCAATAGAGATGAGGATATATCTATTCTCGATACCAATATTGGCATGATTGGTTCATTTCCAATGCAGGAAAGATTCGTGAGTTGGGTGCTATAGCTAAGCATGGTGGTATGTTTGACTTGGTGGTGGTCTCTACTATAGATGGCAAGGAGACTAGTGATGTTGTATTAGAGATCATGTATGATGTTGGTGAGCTAGCAGTTGGCATGGTTCCTGCTAGTGACATTACTTCCTTTGTAATAACTTCGGAAGTAGTAGTTAGTTCTGACTTGGTTAGTGATCAGTTGCAGTGGGTTGCATCACCTATATATGGCAAGCTATCGACTGAGGTTAGTTCTTTTAATCAACATTATACTATAGGGTATGTTCATTAGTTTGAATTGGATCCAAGTGTTGAGGACTTGATGGCTACTAGATTTGGTTTGGGTTTTAGTTCTTGCTATTTATCATGTGATGACTATTTGCCATTAGCAATGCATGGGTGTTATGGTTATGAGACAGTGACTAGTGATTTATAGAGTTGTGCTAATTGCAGTAGGTGTACAATGTGTGGATTCTCTATATTTGGTGTAGTTTCATGCAAGTGTTGTCACCATTGTAGTAGAGGTTGAGTGTGCATTCCGCATAACATGGTAGGTTGTGTGGATGGTGTTGGTAGTTTGAATTGCTCACTCTACTTGAGTTTTGATGTTTTGAGAGTTCATGTCTCGTGGGTTTTTTACTATGGTAGTAGTGGATTTGGAGTTCAGTTGCACAGTGGTTCATGATCCATTCATGGTTTCCTCTTGGTTATATTTTAGAGGTTTTCACTGGAGCTTGGGTCGACTAACAATAGTATGGTTCATGACTACATTTGGGATCCAGGTGGATTGACTAGTTTATTGTTCGGCCATTACTTGGGGACAAGCAATTTCAGGAAGGGTGGATTATAATGTCCCCATTTTGGTTGGCATAAATTTACGTGCTGGATTAGTCTATCATGGACTCTCATAGATGGTTAGTTGTGATGAGAGAGTCATTCTGGCATTTATTTGGGGATTGGATGGTTTATCATGCTCTTGGAGATATTATTTATATTTTATCATTACTTATTATATTGGGACTACTTGTTATAATTCTAAGTTGAGTTCCACTTTTTATTTTATAAAGTTATTTTATTATAAAATTGCATTATAATGGGATTTTATAATGGATGTTTCTAGAAGTTCTTAGTAACTTCTTAGAAAAGGATGCTTCTAGAAGTCCTTAGTAACTTCTTAGAAAAGTAAATAAATAGAGGGCTTGGCCTCTCATTTGGATGGATGGGAATTGATGATTGTACTACCATTCTCTTTGAGCATTTGTGGCACCATCCAAGTCTGCAAATATTCAGCATAATCCTTGAGAATGATACCTCTCAAGAGATTGTATAACTAAGGAAGTGAAAGGCCTTCTGAAGGGTTGCACTTTGGAAGTAGTATTCAACTATTTCAAGTTGAGCTTAATTTGTATACTCAGACTACCTAAGGGTTTGAGTTTTTGGAAGTAGACCTAAAAAAAAGTAGTCCAAAAAAGCAGTCCAAAAAAGTAGGTCCGAAAAAGCAGATCTAAAAAATGTAGTCTGAAAAAGTAGATATGAAAAATTAGTTAGAAAAAGAAAAGAAAAAAAGAAGATCCGAAAAAAGCAAGTGAATAAGTAGAATAGAAAAAAAGCGAAGCAGAAAGGTAGCATTGGAGAAAATTATTACAGCCCTCTACAAATCAGGTTCCTTTAGATATTACATGCATTGTTCTTATCATTTAGATGCATATTAGAAGTTAAGGTTGTTGGTGAAAGTTGTAACAAATTTAAGCATTATTCTTGTGGATGTATGCCAAGAATCTTGGCGATTTCATACTAGCATTGTAGTTACATTTTATGTGCAATAAAGGAGACATAATTTTCTGGCCTGATATAGTGTAATTGAATATGTATATATCATTCATGATCAGCTTATTAGTTTGCATGCCAATTGTTTGACAAAATGTCAATTGGTTGTAGTTTCTCTTTTTGTCATAAATAATTTTATAATTCTACATACCAAGTGTTTGTATTAATGCCACTTGGCTATAAGTGCATTAATGCCATCACAGGTTGCATCCCAAGTGTTTGTCAAAATTACTAGTTGTTGTAGCCGCATATTGCAAGTAGTTTAAGTCACATATATGCATTGAATATTGTCAAAATAAGTTGCACATTCATGTTAGGTCATTGTTTAGTCAATTAAGAGTCTTCTTGCAAGCATGTTTATTGATGCTAAGTGAAAGAAAGAGCCATAAAAGAAAACTGAAATTTTATAACAGTCATATGACCCTTGTATGCAAAGTGTTTTCTTGAACCTTTATCAGCATTTTGGCATTAGATTTGAGCAGGGTCATTACAAAATGTAAATAAAGAGGATTCTTTATGAACAAAGATTTAGGACTAGCCCATGGAAGTATCCTTTTGTTTTGATGAATGTTGAAAATGAAAGATACTTCTTGACCAAGTTTCTTTGCATGCTGAAAATACTTTTAAAGAAAGAAATTGTAAAGTGAACTTTCAACTTATGTCTTCACCTAATGAAGATTTGTATTCCCTTTCAACAGAAGAAGTTTCTTATGCTAAGTTTGATCCTATGGTCATTGAAAGTAGTTTTGAAAAATCCTTGCCTTCAACTATATGTCATATGAATAATTTAGTTGGTAACATGCAAGAAGAAATTATTAATTCTATTTTAGTTTTGCATACAAAGGCAAAGTTGTGGCTGATGTAACAACAACAAAGAATCAATCGAAAAATCTCATTGATGAGATTATTTGGATTAGCATTAATGTATTATACTCTCATGCTGAAAATATGGAGGACTTTGAAGTTAGGGATAATCCTCTCTTCATCCATTGTGATCTTTATGATGTTAATGAAGAAGAAGAATATCTAATCAGAATTTTTAGTAGTATGAACATACATCAGCAATGCAAGGAAGCTACAACTAGTCCAAAACATTACAACCAATTAGAAGTTCATTCAACAAATAATACATGGCTTCTTGCGACAACTAAAGATGACCTAGTGGATGATGTCCAAAGGATTATTGAGTTACATATTGAGGATGGCCTATGTATAGTTGTGATAAATGATGCCTTAAATTTAATTCTTTCAGTTTCTAAATATAAGAATCTCAATGCCTTCTTTGTTGAGTCCCATGTTGTACATGATGTGGTAATTGATGAGTCAAAATTTAAAATTTCTACATTTGATGAAAAAATTGAATATGAGGCTTTCTTGTTTGATCTTACTACAACTCAAGAGAAGTAGTCTTAGCTTCAAATTTTGGAGGCATTCTATTTCAAGAATGAAGTTTCTGATGGGCTTATGGAAAGTAGACTTTTAGTAAGCTTAGATCCAAAAGTTAATTCGCATGCTTCTTCTAAGTTGTTCACCAATGCCTCCCTCATCCATGGTTTGGCTTGCTTTTCTCAAGAGAAGAAAATGGCCATCTATGGTGTACTTTTTCTTATTATGATGTCAAGGAGTTATAGCCTATCATTTATGATGGGAATTGGGTTTCTGAATCTGAAATTTCTTTAACATTTTAGCATATGGTAGTTGGATACCTCATTGTAGCAATTATTAAATGTTGGTTAGGAATGACACACCTCAAGTATAAATCTCTCTTCCACTCTAGAAGACACTCCTCACAGCTTTGATGGTTTCACATGAGTAGCTAAATAATCTTCTAAAGGTATGGACTCTTAGCCCTGGCTTGTGTAAATAAAATTTTTAGCTGTCCATAGTTTAGTTTTCCTTGTTCCTGCTTGCTATTGCCTGGTGTTTTGTTTAGGTTCTTAGAATAGGTTATTTTTTCCTTCTATTTTCTTTTGTTGTTTCCCTGCTTCCCCTAGGTAAAAGCACAAACCAATGTCACCCTTTTATAAATGAAAATGCTAACAAAAGTGTAACTATTCATCTTCAATGATATAAAACTGGTAGTATTATTTAGAATTTTATTATGAAGTAAACTAATGAAAGGTGTAAAAATGGATAAAGTTTAGGATTATAATTTTTAATAATTATTTTCAATAAGAATTGATATATTTTCCTAATTTTTAAAGACAAATTTTTAAATGCTAAAAAATGCTGAAAAAATAGGGATCAAGTTCCCACCACAAAACTATATGGAGATAATCTTATTTCCCTTTAATCTTATATTATGTTATAGATAACATATATAGGTAGAACAATCAAAAGTAAAAATTGGCTTTAGACCTATGTTTTATCTTTTATAATGATTAAAATTCCAACTCAACTGAAATTGATAGTTTTCATCTCCCACAACATTTTCCAAAACAAATCTATTCTAACCAAAAGAGAAATTTCACATTCTTGAAGAGGACTCTCTCTTCTAGAATGTCATGTAAAGTTTTATTTTTTTTGTTATGATTAGATATTTTTTCCTTTCTCCAAATTGACATCTTCTAGAGTGTTAAAATATGTACTTGTAGAATATTTTAATTATAATATAGTATATCCTATTAATACACTATAAACTCTATATGATAATATTCTTGGATCTAAGCTCTATAAAATGGTGTTTATATGTTATTTAAAAAAACATAAAATATAGTAGGAGTCATTGAAACATCAATTTTTTGAAATAATTTTATTTCTTTAGTAATTGGATACAAACTAGTATAAAACATGCATTTAATAGACATTTCCAGTTGGAAAAGTGTGACACTATATATAACTTAGCTAGAATGAATTTTCCTAGATAATATGTTTGAATAAAATTGATTTTTAGATATAAATACTCAAATTCAGTCATTCTGATAAATTAGCTTGAAAGGTGACATAATTTTATACTTTTAACCCCCTACAAGAAGCCCCTCCTCCTTTTGTCATGCACTTTGACTCTATTTCCCAATGGACTAGGCACTAGTCTTTTGACTAGAGATGTTGGATTCTTCACACACTTTTCAACACATGCTCCCCAGTCAGACCCAATGTTGGTGTTTTAACCTCAATTTTAAAACTTGATAACTTGGCCCCCTTTATAAATTTTTCATATTTTGCATCTTAGTCTCCCCTAATCCATGTTGAAAAATGTTTTATGGAGTCTTGTTTAAAGAATGTAATGTTCAGATTGATTGTTATAACAACAAATCTAGTAACACATATGCCAAAACTTGAGATTGAGAAAATAGGTTTAGATGGTACAAAGTGGTTTTGAACCTCTTGTGCCTCTTGAATATTTTTCAATGATTCAACAGTATGGATTTTGAGTTTGAAGAGACCAAATTTAAACTTCATTTTAAGATGTACATAATTTTTAGACCTAAAATGTGAATTTAGATAGAAATTCACTAGTCGACTTTCAACAAATTCAATAAGTTTAGTGGTTCCATGATGGTGTTTCATGTTGTAAGTTCCTTGGTTTGAGTCTAGTATTAAAAATTTAGATTTCAAGAATATTATGATTCAAACTCTAGATTAAAAATTGAAGTTCAAGTTTGAAGGTTCACATGATTCAAGAGGTTTAGCAATTCAAAGATTTAGTTTTAACAACTATAATAGATTTTTCTAAAAACTAAAAATTGGGTCTCAATATGGAGGTCATAAATTTCAAACCCACCATTGGATCAAGCTTTGGATATGTGTGAATAAACATAATTTTATAAATTTAAACAAGATAAATTTCCAAAATGTATCTTGATTTTTGAAATACATATGATTGTTCACAGTACTGTTGAATCAACACTAACAGTCACAGAATGCAAATCATAGAATATTGGTCATATTGTGGGGACTATATTTCTCAATCAGGACATTAGATCAGGCTGAATTTTAGATATGTCTTTCAAAACCTAATTCTCTAAATATCTTCCAAATTTTTTCCTTAGATTAAACATGGATCAAAATTCACAAGTTTCTGAGTGCGGCACTATCAAAATCAGCACTAACAGTCACAATATGCAAATCAGAGAATATTAGTCATGCTTCAAGGGTCATAAATTTTATACTAGCCATTGGATTTGTATAAATTTTGGACATGATTTGAAAAAATTAGTTCTCTAAATCCTCTCCAAATTTTTTGTCATATCTATAAGGGATCAAAAGTTACAATCATTTCTGTGAACTATCAAAATTGTCATGACAATTATGAAAAGATGACAACATTTCATCACTGATAAATACCACATGTCAAAGTTTTCTCATAAATGTTACAAAATTACATCCATAAATTCTTAATTATAATGTTTACAAAGAGTTTATGTTATAGAAGAAAATGTATAAAGGAAAGGATATTGAATTTATGATAATTTCTAGGAATTAGTTGCCTGAACTGAATTGAAGCTGACAAGGGAAATGATAAATATACCAACTAAAGATAGAATTGGGGTTCCAAATTCAAATCATTTCTTTCTTGAGACTTTTTCCTAGAGAGGAGAGAGCCTATTTTTGATTTTTCTAATTTTTGTTGTTTTAGACTTCCACTATTTGGTTAGACTATGTGCTATGTGAGAGGAGGAATTTTGATTGTATGAAGGGGGTTGTTTTTTTATTGTAATCAGATATGCTTACTTTTATTTTAGTTTTTTGTTTCTAGTTTTCTAAAAATAATTTGATCAATAGTAGTATTTAGAAGTAGTATTTTTTTTGAATTGAATGAGAATTACACCATTTTGAAGACTATGTGCTTTAGATTGTTCTCACTCTTAGCTTATGTGTGAATCAAGATTGAATAATGGAATCGAGTTCTACTACTATATTAATTTATTATAGCTCCTAGGCTATTTACTATTTTTTTAATCTCTCTTTTTCTTTCCAAGTGCATATATGGATGAGAAAATTGTATGCTTCCATTGTTGTATGATGATTCCTTTATTTCTATTTCAGTTGTAATAATTTGCTTCCTATCCAAGAATAATGTGGGTAGCCTTCACTTTCAAGTTAAAAGCTTTCTTCAATCTTATTCATTGTAAATCTAATTGGGGAGTTGTAGCCTACAAAATTCAAAGGGTGCTTGCATAATTCAATGGAAAAGTGACTCAACTATTGGTATCTTTTTGCATCTTCATTTTTGGGCAAATAAGAGTTATTTTGATGGTTTATTGTATGAAGAAAAATCTATTTATAAATAGATAGCTATGTTCATAGTACCAAAGGTATTGAGTCTACATTTGAAGCAAAATTCTCACTCATGGAAAAGATCAAGAAATCAAAGACCAATTAATCAGGAAGTGAAGAAGATGAAGAAGAAAGTTCAGATAGTGATCTTGAAGTTGTTGAAGCCCTACTTGCAAAGAGATTTTTCCAAACACAAAGAAAAATAAAAAGGTAAAATTCCTCTAATTTATTTTTCTTGTGAAGAAGTTGGTCACATTGCTGCTAGGTGATCAAATAGAGAAAACAAGGATGAAAATAAAAGAAAAAAGTACAAAGGCAAGAAGAAATTCAAGAACTACAAGGACTATAAGGACCAAGGTAATAAATCTTTTATTATGGCTAAAGATTCTGATAATAGTGAAGATGAAATGGTATATATTGTTGTAAAAGATGAATCTAATGATGAAGCAGATAAGATGGAACTTATCTCTCATGTTAGCAAAAATGATACATGGATTATTCATAGTGGCTACTCACATGATGTGACTGGAGATAAATCCAAGTTTGAGCACATGGAATATTATGATGGTGGTAGTGTGAGACTTGACCTTTATTGCATAAAAGGAAGAGGATGTATCTCTTTGACCAATAAATTTATATGTGATAATAATTACTGGGTTAAAGAACTAAAACATAATCTATGGAGTGTGGCACAGTTGAATAACTTTGGATTTATGGTAGAATTTTTGAATGGAAAGGCCAAACTACTGGATGGAAAAGGAAATCTAGTTGGATCTGGAGCACAAACAAAAGGTAACCTATTCTAGCTTGATCTCATTAAAAGTTCATGTTTTATTACTCAAGTAGAAGAAATTTGGTTATGGCACAAAAGATTATGTTATGTAAACTTTGATAATCTAGTTAAGATAAGAAAATATAGAGGAGTAAGAGCTATTCCTAGCTTAAAGAAACATGATATGGGTCTATGCAAAAATTGTCAAATTGGTAAGATGGTAAAGACTAGTTTCAAAAGAAAGAACTATTATTTTGAAGAAGTCTTAGAACTTGTACATACAAAATTATGTGGAGATATTGGAATAGTGAGTTACAATGGAGAAAATTTTTTCATTATTTTTGTTGATGACTATTCTAGAATGATGGCAAAAATTAGAAGCTTTTCAAAAATTCAAGTGGGATTTGGCAAGAGAAAAAAATTGGAAAGAAGTTAAAATATTTGAGATTAGATAGAGGTGGCAAATTCATCTCCAATGAATTCAATGATTTCTACATTAAAAAGAGAATTAAGAGACAATTGTAAGCTTTTGGTACACCTCAGCAAAATGGTATAGCCAAAAGAAGGAACAAATCCATTATGGATTGTGCAAGTACATTGATAATAGAAAATAATGTTGCAATCAAATATTGGAAGCAATGAGCACTGTAGTACATACCTTAAAAAAAGTATAGCTAAAGAAAGACTCAAATCAAACTCCTTATGAACTTTGGTATGGCTACAAACCTAATGTAAGTTACTTGAAAGAATCTAGAAAAGGAAAATTTAATGTCAAAGATGATCAAGCATATTCCTAGGATACTCCTACATAAGTAAATAATACAAAAGTTTGAATTTGTCTACTTGTAAAATCATGGAAAGTGCACATGTGAGAATTGATGAGTTTGTAGAAAAGAGTGAATAAAAAAGGAACAAAGAGCCTGAGGATTACAAAATATTTGTTTAATATGAAACTATTACTCTGCCACATCTATTTAAAAGAAAGGAGGCTTCACCTCTCGAGTCCCCAAAATCTTCAATAGCTATCGAGTTGCAGATAGTTTAACCTAAGTCACAGTCTGAAGGAACTGAGTCATAATCAAAGGCCATAGAGTTAGAGAACATTGAGTCTGATGGACTTGAGTCATAGATAGTGGGACTCGAGATAGATACTGAAATTCATGATGAAATTAGTAAATACATTTCAAAGAACTTGTGTTAGCAAGATATGGCAAAAGGCATCATGCACCTAATTAGATTATTGGAGACAAATTAGATGGAACAATGACAAGAAGCAAATTGAAAGGTACTTATTTACTTACTAAATTTGGACCTAGAAATGATAAGGATTCTCTAGATAATGAAAGTTGTATTGAAGCAATGAATTAAGAAATAGAATAGATAGAGAAGAATAAAACTTGGACTCTTATTCCTAGACCCAAGGATAAAAATGTAAAAGGCTTAGAAAGAAGTTGAATTAAGATGGAAAATTTTTCAGAAACAAAGCAAGGTCAGTATGTAAATTCTATTCTCAAGAAGAAGGTATTAATTATGGTGAAAATTTTTCTCCTATTGCAAGATTATAAGGTGTTAGAACTTTACTAGCATATGCAACTCACAAAGGATTTAAAGTTTATCAAATGGATGTAAACTCTACATTCTTGAATGGGATCCTTGATGAGGAAGTCTACATTGAAAAACTTAAAGGTTTTGTAGATCCTAGAAAAAGGGACATAGTTTTTAAATTACACAAGACATTATATGGTCTCAAGCAAGCTCCCAGAGCTTGGTATGAAAGACTTCATAACTACTCCATATAGATTGGTTTTTAAAGAACTAATGATAATAGTAGTCTATATATCAAAGAAGGACCAAAAGAAAAGATTGTGCTTGCAAAAATATTTATTGATGATACTTTATTCATAGGAAATGATGACTTGTGCAAGGAAATTTTAGAAGAAATTAGTAAATAATTTGAATTGTCTATGTTTGGTGAGATAAAATTCTTTGTTGGATTGTAGATTTAGTAAAATAAAATGTTAGAAATGCTTTAGAATAATTGAGAGGTGTAGGTGCATTAGTTATTCAAGGTCGAAATGTCTTGATAAAGCTTTTTCACTAAGTGTAGTGAGCCCATTTAAACTAACAATGCATCCAAGCTAAACATTCATCTTAGTAAGTTACAAAAAAATCAACATGCATAAATAAGATAGGAAAGATCAACATATAACACAGTGATTTATGTGGAAACCCAATTTGGAAAAAACCACCAGTAACATGCTACTCCTTTCTCACTCTTCTGAAGTGATCCCCTATGAAAGTCCTACCCTATTAAAGACTACAAAACACACTATTAAATGTGACCTAATTAAGGGATTTCAACCACCTTGTTAGAAGTGGGCATGGTTAAAGGAATTTAGAACATTCACTTGGAATGCCACCCTATTAAAGGATTTACAAAATGGTTGTTAAGCCAACCTAAGTCCATAGGATTTTTCCCTAACTGATACAATTTCTAGAGAATAATAATAAGGGCTTTGTATCTAATATAACTCACAACATAACTTGCAAATTTCAGATCTTAATTTAGTTCACAAAATTTGTTTGGCTTTTAATCTATGCAACTTTGATAGCTTGTCCTCCTTTCAAGCTTTCTCTCCTCGAGTCTTCTTGCTCATTGTGCCAATGTAATTACCTCTATGGTCACCTATTGAAGTAGAGTCTCTATACTCTATTCTTCTTTCTTGATGCCTTCTTCTTAACACAATACACTCTCTCTAACCACTCTAGTTCTTGACCTATAACTCCTTAAATAGAAGTCTAGAATACTTTTCCCACTCTAATCTTCCTGCTCTTATTTTTTTTTTGAATGGATTAGGTAAGATATGATATATCTTTCCCTTATCTTTTTTATTCTAGAAACATCATGTAGAATCCACTTGTATTCACCTAAATATGGTTAACTTAAAATTCTGTCTCACTAGCTCATCATTCTTATCTTCCATTTGGTTCACAAAATTCAAGATAACAAACTTATCGGCTCAGATCTAGAAAATCTTTGACTTTTCAAATAATGTAGTAGCTCAACACTATTAACTTTTTGATGTTTGGCACATACTATTTTACTCCACACCTACTATGGATTCACTCAACATCATCTAAGTTTTATCGATGCTTGGCACCTATTACATTTTGTCCATCTCGGCACCCGAACTTGCTTGACACCTCCTATCTCACTTGACACACACTAAATTTTGTATTTTCTTAGCAGTTACTGATAATCTGCTCCATATTCAAACTAACTTGCTCCACACCTACTAATGAATTTAGTCAAGCTTTGTAGACAATTTTTTTACAACTATTCTTCTAGAGTTTCTAAGCATGGCTAAACTTTGTATCTTCAAGTGTATTATGAATACATCATTTTTCCATTTTCTTAATTGATCCTTGTACTTTATTATAAAACCATAACGCAACCTTTCCCTTGGGTTCTTTTGTTACATCTTATTGGTTAAATCCTCTTCATCAATCAACTAAGTTATAGAACTTGGATCTTATAAGCAATTGTCATTCCAGTAAATAGAAGGTTTGACATCAGTGACAAAAAAATGATTGGAAAAATTCTTTATCAACAATCTCCCTTCTTCAATATTTATTTTTTTGTAATCAAATTTAAACAATCTCCCTCCTTGGCATTGATGGCAAACCAAATTGATCAACCAAGTTATCAAAATGCTAACTAGGTTAAAATAGTAAGTCAAATGCCAAAAAGAAAACATTGTATCCAAAATTATTCATTCTATCAATAACTTTGAATTTCTTATTACTCCCTCTGAATTTTGTAAGAAACTCCCTGTTTCAATGTATTAGGGATTCTCTTTTGATGATACACTGTCTTTTCCTTTTTGTTCTACTCCTTCTCTAATCTTGTCATCTTGATTGGTTCTTGTCTGTTTTGTTTTCTCCCTCTTAGTTGCTATTTCCTTTCTCCTTCCTTTATGTTATTTCTTCCTTTACAAATTTGATCATGTATATTTGATCAGTTTTTGCTATTTCTGCCTCTTTGACAGCATTGCCAAAGACACATTGTTTCAACATCTTATCATGAAAGTGTAGCATTTGTAGGAACTCCAATTTCTCCCTCTTTCACCTTGCCTATGACTTTCTTGGAATTTCAATACTTTAATTACTCTAGCAAAAGCCTAAAGTAAGTATCCTCTACATCAATTTATATCATTTCAGCAATCAACTCATTTGATGTATGGCAATCTTGTTGTTACTTAAATAGCCTTGGATAGGGGTATCACCCCTAATTTACCTCTAGGATACTCAAATTCATCTTTAGGTAATGGTTTTGTGAAGATGTGAGCAATTTTTTCCTTTGAATTAACATATTCTATCTTCACTTGTTTTTCTTCCACCAATTCTCTTACATAGTGATACTTAATTGCAATGTGCTTTGTTTTAGCATGCATCACAACATTTTTTGATATGTTGATGGCACTTGTGTTATCACAATAGAGTATCATAGGTTCAGTTATCTCTTCCTTTGTACCTTTCAATAGGTGCGTGATCCATACAATATTAGTGTAGTTGATAGCAGCAACAACATACTAAGCTTCAGCTGTGGACTATGAGGTACAACTTTGCTTTTTGCTAATCCAAGTGACTAATCGTTTACCTAGGAAAAGTGCTCCTCCATTGGTGCTTTTTCTATCATATATATGAACTCCCCAATCTACATTAGTGTAGGCATTCAATTCAAAAAAATTAGTCCTCTTGTAGTATAAGCCAAAGTCATCTATTCCTTTTAGGTACCTCATTATTATTTTTACTATCATAAGATGATTTTCTCTTGGGTTTACAAAAAATCTTGCCACTATTCCAATAGATAATGCAATGTTTGGTCTACTATGTACAACATATTGCAACTTTCCAATCATTGATCTATACATTGTCTGATTTACTTTAGCTCACTCATCATTCTTAGATAACTTATGTCCTATTACCATTGGTGTACTAACTACTTTTGAATCCTCTAAGCCAAATGTTTTGAGTATCTCCTTGATATATTGTGATTGAGTCACAAATATGCCACGTTTCAGTTGATGTGCTTGCAATTCAATAAAGAATTTGATTTTCCCAAACATTGACATCTCAAACTCATGTTTCATCTGATCAGCAAAATCTTTGCATAGTGCATCTTTTCCTCCAAATATTATATCATCAACAAAGATTTGAGATATCAGAATGTCTTTACCTTTTTCTAGCTTGATGTATAGGTTGTTATTGTCATCTGTTCTCTCAAATCCTACCTTCACATGATATTTGTGAAGTCTCTCATACCAAGCTCTAGGCGCTTGTTTCAAACCATTGAGTGCTTTATGTAGTTTGAAAATCATATCCTTTTTGTTTTCATCAACAAATCCCTCTAGTTATTTAATGTAGACTTCCTCCTCTAGTATATCATTCAAAAAAAAAACTTTACATCCATTTGGTAGACTTTAAAACCTTTGTAGGCAACATATGCAAGTAGAGTTCTTACTCCTTCCATCCTTGCAACAAGGGAAAATTTTTCCCCATTGTCCAATCCTTCTTCTTGAGCATAACCTTTACATATTAGTCTGGCCTTATTTCTTGTGATCTCAACATTCTCATCTAGCTTTAGAGTCACTATGCACATCTCTTTCACATAGCTTAGCATCTCTTTCATTTGTACTGATTTCAAAATTAGAATGGGCATTATCTTAATTCTACGACTTAGCTTCTGAATGCAGCTTGACATTCATTGGTTGTGACTCAGCTGATACTAAAACTTGTTGTTGATTCCCAACTTGATTGGCAGCTTCTTCTTTACTAGGCATTCCTTCATAGAAGTATACAAAGGATCTGTACTCTTTTGGTTTCTCGATGGATTCTTCTACATGCTCATCAAAGTTTACATTGGCACTCTCCACAATTTTGTCTATGTTAGTATTTAAACACTTATATTCTTCACTTCTACTAGAGTATCCAAGGAATATGCCTTCATCACTCTTTGCATTAAACTTTCCATTTCTAGAATTTTTAAGAATATAGCACTTACAACCAAAAACTTTGAAATGTTTTACATTGGGTGTGACCATACCATAATTCAAAAGGTGTTGCATTTGTACATTTCTTTATTTGTACTTGATTCTGGGTGTAGATAGCTATACTTATAGCTTCTCTCTAGTACTTTAGAGAAACATTTTTCTCCATCATTAATGTTCTAGCATAGTCCATCACTAATCTATTCCTCCTTTCTACAATTCCATTATGTAGGGGAGTTCTAGGTGCTTATGTTTATATCTTAATTCCTTTATCATTTCAAAATGTCTCAAATTCTTTTTATGTGAACTCTCCTCCTTTGTCAATCCTTAGGCACTTTAGACTCTTCCCTATTTCCTTCTCAACCCTAGCCAAATACCACTTCAACATTTGAAATGCATTAGATTTTTTCTTTAAAAACATAACAATCATCATCCTAGAGTAGTCATAAAAAAAAAACATTATATATATGTCTCCTTTGTAACTTTGCACCTCTATTGGGCCACATAAATCGGTATGGACTAACTCTAGTACTTCTTTGGAAGTATAGGTTTTACTTTTGAAACTTGACTTGGTCATCTTTACTAGCTGACACTATTTTCACATTGTATTGTCAAGGTTCTTTAGTTTAGGCAATCCTCTGACTTTCTTCATTTTCCTAATGCTAATCAAATTATCAAAGTTGACATGACATATCCTTTTATGCCATAGCCACACATCATCAAATCTTACAATGAGATAGGAATCATCCTCCACATCTAGGTAAAATAGATTACTCCTAGTTTGGTCTGCTTTTCCTATCAGATTTCCATCAGTCTCATAGATTTTTGTAGTTTTGTTTCCAAATTCTACTTTGCATCCTACATTGCTTAACTATGACACAATCAACAGATTTTAGTTCAACCCTTTAACATAATATGCATTATGACATGTAATTTTCTCTATGAGCTTAATAAAACATTTTCCATTGATTAGACATGGAGCATTATTTTCAAATCTAACACTATTTCCATCATACTAAGTTAAGGTAACAAACTTACATTTGTCTCCTGTCATGTGATGTGAGCACCCATTGTCTATAATCCACCTGTTGGAAATAATCAAGACTAGCTAAGTTACTGAGAGGGGAGGGGTGAATTAGTAACTTCAAAAATTTAAATTATTTCAGCAATTATTCAAAATAATCCATTCACCATTAATTCATCTAATCTACTACATTCATGAGAAAAGATAAACATTCATGACACATATGGACACAATATTTGGTGACCTAGAAACCTTCCAAATAGAAAGTAAAACTAGGGTGGGGATGATACCCACAAAACTTCACTACTACAGTATAAATTTGGCCTATTAAGGCTTACATTTACCACTTCTGATGATCTGACCTATTAAGAGCAATTTGGACTACTAGATCCACCTTGTTAGAGGATTTACAAACATACAATGAAGTATGCACTTTGTTAAGAGATTTAAAGAAAGATTGTTAAATCTATCCTATTTAAAGGATTTAGAAAATTGATTCACCTACTAGGATGAAATAGTAGATCTGACTTACAACTTAATTTCTGATTAGATCCTTGAAGTACATATCATCTTTTGTGATAGATATAACTTTACTGCTCCTTATAGACCTTGATGAATAATCTACTCTGCTACTGATTCACATTCACTCTTCTCAAAATATTACATGTCCATAAATCCATATACTCATTCATATATTGAAAATGACAGAATACATTACATATATACCATTCCAATATTTACAACAAAAAGGTCGACTAAAACACAAGTGAACAAAATATTATTGAGTTAGCCAAATAGTAGAAACTCAGGTTCTATAAGATGACTTGGTGAAATTCTAATACTTAGCATCCATTGCATTACTCGGTGTCCTCATGCACTTGATAGAAGTAGAGGCACAATCAAAACTAATCACACAACATAGCTTTGAACTTGGTAACCACTGGAGACTCAGTAGATATAGTGTTACTCATTAAATACTGAATACTTTGTTTACCTTGATTACACTTAGTAAACACTGCTCATTCCATCACTCAGTAGACATTGGCTTCCATCATAGAAATTGATGACTTGGTAGACACTGTGAAGCTCGGTGACCACTATCTTCTCAGTGAACACTACTAGATTGCACACTATCTATATTCACTCAATAGCTTCTAGAATGCTTGGTGTGAACTGTGAAACTTGGCTATCACTAGATTGCTCAGTAAACACTATAGATTGAATGATGAGCTTGGTAACCATACAAAATTGAATAAATATTACCACTAATGACAAACATAACATAATGCCAACAATATCCCCCTTTGGAATTAGTAACAAAAACATTTATAAGCCAAGACTTATGTACACCAACATACTAATTTTTCATTTTTCAAAATTGATCTTTGTAAAGTTGTTGTATATACATTTTCACATATCTACTCAATACATATGACATAATATCTACATAGTCTTTCTCCCTACCTATTCTGTACATATGTTAATCTATTTTCTCCCTTATTGACTCCACATGTCTCTTACCATCTCTTACTCCCCCTTTTTGACAGTAATGCCAAAGAGTTGTGCAATATATTCAAATAGAGACACCAAAATGTGAGAGAAATTTGGAAAGTACCTTGAGAATAAGAGCTAATGTCTTATCCCAGTTGTCTTGCAAAATTTTTCAGGTAGAGAGTGCCACTTGAACTTTTTTTGAAAGTTCAATCATATGATTTGCAATAGAAAAAATAGTATCCTAGACCAATGACTTTGAATATGCAATATGTTTCTGCATTGTGTCCATAATTGGAAGGATCATGTTTTGTATATCTATCAATATGTACCTAATCCTTGCTTCCTCTCTTAGAAATTCTACTTGCATATCTGACAAAAATCTCACCTTAATGTAATGAGCTAAGCTTCAGCTAGGGTCAAGCTGTAGCTTTTGAGCACTGACTTTCATATCTACATCAATCTTATTGAGTCTCTCTTTTACCTCCTTGGTAAACTCAATAACATCACAAAGCTTAGCAAAAAGTGATGTCACATTTGTAAAAGAATGCTCAAGATTACTAAAATTGAGGATAGTTCTACCTGGTTAATGGCAATGTACTGAGCAATGTGCTCAAGCACTTTATTATCAAACTTTTTCTCTACCTTTTCAATTACCTTTTCCTAACCAAATGTCTCCTCATTGAACTTATTGACTACTTCTTCCAATTGTAGGAAAATGTGTTGTGATGAATCCACATCAGCATCTATATCTTCTTTTATTATATTCTTAGCATTTTCAATTATTCTGAACTCTCTATCTCTTTCCTCTCTAAGCTATTTTTGCCTTGCCTTCTATTCCAAAAGCTGACTAACCAGTCTCATTTTGTCAACTGTAGCAATATCCAAATCTAGCTTAGGAATTAAAATTTCCTTGTCCAAATCAATATCTTTATCAATTTCCTTACCAATAAGTAGAAGTTTTAGAGGTGCCCTCAGTTCTACTTCTGGACTTATTGCCTTGGACATAGGAATAGAAACAATTGTAGAGATAGTTGGACTTGATGTAAAAACTTGAATAGGTCCAACTAAAGGGATACTTGCAAGTGTGCTAAAAGAATCCAAAATTGATGTGCTACCCAAAATTGAAGTAACAATAGGTGGAGCACAAACTAGAGTACCTACAACATATGAACTTACTGGAACAAAAATTGGTGCAAACAAAGCTATAGTAGTCAAAACTATAGAACATGGTGATGAACTTATTGTACATGTTTCTAATGAAGTTGACAAAATTGTAGAGTTGGATGATGTGCATACTGCTGATGTGGATGACTTAGGAGCTGATGAAGAAGGTTCTAGCTTGGTAGATGAAGTGGTAGACACTTCCATTATTGATACCTAGAGCTAAGAGGGAGAAAATAGTGATGGAATAGATTATGTGTCTATTGTAGTTGTTATCACATTTGTTGAAGTTGTCTCCAACCTTGATGATGTAGTAGTCTTAGGTGGAGAATGAGGAAAGGAGGCTTTAACTTGTGCTACTATTCTCATTGGATTATTCTCTTCATCTCCTTCCTTATCTTCCTCATCAGCTTCTTCCTCTTTCTCTTCATCATCCTTCATCAATTCTTAACATTCCTCAACATCAATGGTGACACATGGAGTGTTATCTTCTTCTTCATTTTCACTATTGTTATCATCATCCTTGATCTCTACTAGATCTTCACTAGGCTTTTGTAGATGATAAATTTTTTTCCTCATGGTTGTTGCATCCCTAACCACATGCTCAATGTCCTTGGTCAAAATCAAACATGGATGGAATCTAATCATCATTTTAGCTTCATTACCTTTCATGGTTGCCTTAACTTTTGCATTTGAAAGACTCAGTAGCAATTGCTTCAGTGATTGCTCATATATGTCTTTATCTGCCTATACAACTGATTCCCACCTTGGCTTCAATCTTGCCAACAATTCATTTGAGATTTGAGAGGCAATCTGATCAGGGGAATATTTCCATTTTCTTATTTTATTGAGTACTAACTCCTTAATCTACATCTTCTTACCATCTAGTTTTGTTTTAAACTTTAGTGCTTTGGAGTTTATGATGCCTACACCTTATTTCATTTGTTTCAACCTTTCTTGGAAGGTGAGTGGGGGCTTGTTAAAAACAACTTCACTACCACCTCTCTTCTTAGATCTCCTTGTGAATACAACTATGGAGGCTTTGGGTTCCTTGGTAATAATTACCCTGCCCTTCTTTTTCATAGGCTCTGCCTCCTTCTCAAATTCTTTCTCTTCTTCCTTAGATTCTTAATCATCATCTTCCTTTCCCTTGGTAAGCATGAGAGGGGCACTTGTAGTTTTCAATTTGGCTACCTTCCTCTTTCCTTTTCTTATAGCCTAGGGTAGCTTGATTTCAAGCTCAATTCTAGCTTTGGCTTCATCATAAGTTCCAAAAACTAATAGCTTTGGATCTACTGGATCATTCACTAGTGCTTTAGTAATATCTTTGGTTTCATCAATGTTAACCTCATATGGGAGAGGTTTCACCCATGCAATTCTAGGCCTGACTGCCTGAATATACACTCTTTCACAATCAACCATAAAACATACATCATCTTTATAGTCTTTAACAAGCTTGGGAGGAATCTTGAACTTGTTGTTCATCTTCTTTTTAAAGACTTCAAAATAATTATCCATAATGGTATCAAAATTTTCACCCATTCTACAATAAGTTCATTAATCTGATACAAAATTGGAGCGCCTTTCCTCCATACTACTAAACTTTTTGATGGGAAAAACTTTTGAACATAAAAGAAAAGAAATGTTAACAAAGAACCAAATTTACAAGGGTTGTTCTTTGATGTCCTAATGATGTCCATGTTCTTGTTTAGCTACTTCAACAATAATTCTAATAGGTCAAATTCCAAATTCTTGTCTACAACCTTATATGCTAAATCAATTGCATCACACATTACACTCTTCAAATGACTAGAGCTATATATCTTGTATGCAATGATGCGAATACCAAGCCTTAATTCCATGTCAGAAAGTGTTCTTATCTTTAGACCTCTAGCCTCCCACTCACCTAGGGTTTTCTTCTGAAGTTCTTCTCGACCCAGGGGTTTGGTGGTTTTGGCCTTGCTCAGGATGGGGAGACCCATGATCTTGTGAATCATTTTCTTTTTGATCAACATGGGCTATTCTAACCACAATTGGCCATTATGCACACAACTGAAAATATACCTAATCCACTTAATTTGAAATATCCTTGGCATATGTGGGATATGGGTTAATCGTTTCACTTCTAAATGCTTATGCTCAACTTTGAACAAAGTATCAACACAAATTTCTCCTAGGGTACTATCCATCTCTAGGGTTCCAATTTCATGTACAAAACACTTAAAATGAGTGCAAATATCATTAATGAGAATTACCTTTAGAGGAATTTGTGATTGAGCTCCATTAGGATCAAGTGATTCTATAACTACTAGTACTAACTTGAAATTTGGTGCTTGCCATTCCACACCTTTTACCATCATTTCAAACCCTCTTTTTGCCTTGCTATTATTGCTGCTTCCAAATGCCATGGTTGCTCAGTAAATGAGAGAAAATTCCTTGAAAATTTTATTTTCTAAAAATTCACTCAAGATTGCTTAGATGCACTTGGAAATTGCTCTACTCTGTGTATTCTGAAGTCGTAGTGAAAAATTAAGTCAAATTCTACCCTTTTTGATAAAAATTCTCCATTAATGCTTGGTACCATAATGACATAGTGTGTGATAGACTATCATGCACTCACTACACTTAGTAGAAGCTTGTGACTCAGCAATTAAAAAAAATTATTACTCTTGACCTTGCTTGGTATGACCTAATTTCTTGTGATCCCTCTATATCTAAAATATTGATTTCGATCTTCTACTTTCTTTCATTTGGAACTACTCGAGATATGACTTGAAGATATAGTTCTAGTTCCTCCTTTAAGAATCTAGTTCAAAATGGTGGAGTCCCCCACTTCTTGAGTGACATGGCCATCATTTGATTTGGCTTGGTTGGTAGATTTGGGAATCCACTATTGTCTCATATATTTCTTGATATTATCAACTTTAGCTTTTTTTTTGTCTTCAACTCTACCTATATTCTTGCAGTTCTTAGCTATATGACCAAGTTCAATGCATGTATAACATCTTACTATTGTATCCTTCTTTCTCAAGTGATGCCTTACATAGTTTATGCCAATGTGTCCATATTCTCCACAATAATGACATCTAAACCGAGTATTGTAGTCCCAACCAAATATTTCCTTGACAATTTTTTTAGCTGGATGGAATGGTTTAGATCTACATTTAGAAGCCTTGTGACCTTGTTTCTTGCATGTGTGGCCTTTTCCTTTAAATTTTGATTTCTCCTTGCATTCATTAGCTTTATGACCATGTTGACTACAATTGTAGCATTTTCCATTGAATTTTGCTTTTTCTTTGCTCCAACATTTCTTTGATGTATGACCTAACTTACTATAGTGATTGCAAGTAGGTCTTTGATTCCTTTGGGCACCTTCTTTGGAAGATTCACCTTCTTCTTTCTATCCAAGTCCTAATTTACCTTTTTTCCTATAAAGATTTTGCTCACTTTACTGATTCAATTGATCCATGTCTGCTTGAGATTTCATTATCATTTTATTGAGTTTCTTTTCAAAATTTAGATCAGCTTTCAATCTTTCATTGATTTGTCTCTTAGTGATTAAATCATTCCTTAAACTTTCATTTTTAGATCTCAGACCCATGATTTCCTCATTTGCATTGTAGAGTTGATTGATAAGACTTTTTTAGTTTCATTGTGTCTTGTCTCCAAGTCTTCATTTTCCTTACTAATTGAATTTCTTGTTCTCTTTTCAATTTTCTTACCTCTTCTTGTAGAGAGCCATTCTTTTCTAGGAGTTCTTTGATTGCCTCATTTGCTTCATCTGAACTACTTGAGGGGAAATAGTCATCAATCTTTTCTTCAACATACTAGTGTTCATTCATTTATTTTGCAAGTTCCTTCCTTCTTTTCAGAGATTGGGAAGATGCTCTTTTGCTTCCTTGCGTTGAGCTATGGCCATCTCTAGATCTAGCTTCTCATTTTCAATAGCTTTGTCAAGTTTGAATATCTCCATTGTCCTTGATCTTTGCTCAAGCTGTCAAACCTTTATCCTAAGAACCAAAAAGCTCTAATACCAATTGTTGGAAATAATAAAGACTAGCTAAGTTACTAAGAGGGGAGGGATCAATTAGTAACTTAAATTTTTTAAATTAATTCACCACTTATTTAACATAATCCATTCACCATTAATTCATCTAATCTACTGCATGCATGAGAAAAGATAAACATTCATGACACATATGAACACAATATTTGGTGACCAAGAAACCTTCCAAATTGAAAGTAAAACTAGGGTGGGGATGATACCCACAAAACTTCACTATTTTAGTATAAAGTTGGCCTATTAAGGCTTACGTTGGCCACTTCTAATGATCTGCCCTGTTCAAAGAAATTTGGACTCCTAGATCCACCTTGTTAGAGGTTTTACAAACATACAATGAAGTATGCACTTTGTTAAGAGATTTAAAGAAAGACTATTAAGTCTACCCTATTAAAGGATTTAGAAAACTAATTCAACTATTAGGATGAAATAGTGGATCTGACTTACAACTTGATTGCTAATTAGATCCTTGAAGTATAGATCACCTTTTGTGATAGATATAACTTTACTACTCCTTGTAGACCTTGATGAATACTTTACTTTGCTACTGATTCACATTCACTCTTCTCAAAATATTACATGTCCATACATCCATATACTCATTCATATATTGCACATGATACAATACATTACATATATACCATTCCAATATTTATAATTAAAAGGTCAGCTAAAGTACAAGTGAACAAAATATTATTGAATCAGCCAAATAGTAGAAACTCAGGTTCTGTAAGTTGACTTGGTGAACTTTTCATACTCAACATCCACTACATTACTCAGCATTGTCATGCACTCAATAGAAGTAGAGGCATGGTCCATACTAATCACATAGCATAGCTTGGAACTCGGTAACCATTGGAGACTCAGTAGATATAGTGTTACTCTGTAGATACTGAATACATTGTTTACCTTGCTTGAACTTTGTAAACACTACTCATTCCATTACTTGGTAGACACTAGCTTCCATCACAACAACTCTTGGTGACCACTATCTACTTGGTGAACATTGCTAGACTGCACATTGTCTATATTCACTCGGTTTCTTCTGGAATGCTCTGTGTGAATTGTGAAACTTGGTTATCATCGGATTGCTCGGTAAACACTATAGATTGAATGATGAGCTCAGTAACCATACAAAATTGAATAAGTGTTGTAACTAATGAAAAACTTAACATAATGCCAACACCACCTTTTGTTCTTGTTTACACAAGTTACCAGTGTTGTTGCCTCATCTTCATCTCACTCATCCTTCATGGCCACATAGATTACCTCATCATCATTTTCATCAGAATTCTCTTCTTCAATAATGTAGCACTTTTTGCCTTTATCTTGTAATCTTTTCCATCATCTTCTCTTTTGTTCTTGTGATTTTTTCCTTCTTTGTAGTTCTTTTTCTATGTGTACCTAGCGGCAATATATCCTAATTCATTGCAATTAAAAAAAAATGATAGGTAGCTTACCTTTGAATTTACCTTTGCCTTTGTAAATTCTTCTAGTCAGCAATGCTTCCACTTGTTCCACGTCTTCTTCATCTATGTTGTTGTCACTAGATGCATATTTTATCTTTGTTTTCTTCTTCTTTGGTTTCACCTCTTCAGTGTCTTTCAACAATAGCTTGGCCTTGAAAGTAGAATCAAGATTCTCAGTTCTGTAGCTACCAAAGTTGGATAATTGAAATGCAGTAAGTCTTCCTACTATACCTTGAAGAGTTGGCTTGTTTCTTAGTATGCATCTTAACTCTTGGATGGCTAATACTCTAATAGCATAGATGGGAAGAAAGGTTCTTAAGAATTTTCTATTAACAATTTCATCATCTAAATGACCACCCAAACTTCTTATTGTACTTACTACTTCCTTTATTCTAGAGGCATATTGAGTTTCCTTCCTCCATTCTCATGTCATCAAACTTTCCTCTAAGGCTTTCTCTTTTTTCTCTTTGGACATTTTTATCTCCACCATAAATATCTAACAAGTGTTTCCACATCTTGAATCTAGAGGTATACCTCTTGATGTCATCAAATTTAGCATAGTTAAGGGCAAAGGAAATCTCTAGCATTGCTTGATTGCGCTCCTTCTTTTTCTTCATATCTTTTTGTAGTAGGGACACCAGCTGAATCAATATGTTCCACATTGATTGAGGTTTGTGCATGATCACCTATTGATCCAAGGTCCATCTTCATTAAAATTTTCCATGCTATGAAGTTATCATTATTGAGCTTGGGAACTTCTCTCTTGGACATCTTAATCTTTCTACTTCAAGTACCTTTAAACCAAATCAGTAGATGGCTCTAATACCAATTGTTAGAAATGAATAACTGAGGGGAGGTGGGTGTGAATTAGTTATTCAAGGTCCAAAAGTCCTGAAAAAACATTTTCACTAAGTATAATAAGCCCATTTAAACTAACCATGCATCATTCATCTGGACATCATTCACCTTAGCAAGTTATAGAAAAAACAACATGCAAGAATAAGACATGAAAGATCAACACATAACACAATGATTTGCATGGAAACCCAATTTGGGAAAAACCACCAGTAACATGCTACTCCTTTCTCACTCTTTTGAAGTGATGCCCTATGAAAGGCCTACCTTGTTAAAGGCTACAAAACACACTATTAAATGTGAATTGGTTAAGGGATTTCAACCATCCTGTTAGAAGTGGGCCTGGTTAAAGGACTTTAGAACATTCACTTGGAATGCCACCTTGTTAAAGGATTTAGAAAATGGTTGTTAAACCAACCTAAGTCCATAGGATTTTTTTTCCTAATTGATGCAACTGCTAGAGAATAAAAATAAGGGTTTTTGATCTGATATAACTCACAACTTGCAGATTTTAGATCTCAATTTAGTTCACAAAAATTTGTTGGCTTTTAATCTCTACAGCTCTAACAACTTTTCCTTCTTTCAAGCTTTGTCTCCTCGAGTCTCCATGCTCATTGTACCAATGCAATCACCTCTATAGTCACCTATTGAAGCAGAGTCTCTGTACTCTATTCTTCTTTCATGATGCCTTCTTCTTCACACCACACTCTCTCTCCAACCACTCCTTCTTGACTTGTAACTCCTTAAATACAAGTATTGAACACTTTTCTTACACTAATATTTCCACTCTTGTTTTTGGTTCAATTGGATTAGGTAAGATACGATGTATCTTCCCCTTATCTTGTTTCTTCTAGAAACATCATGTAGAATCCACCTATATTCACTTCAAAATGGTTAACCTAGAATATTGTGCCACTAGCTGATCATTCTTATCTTCCAACTGATTCAAAAAATTTAGGGTATCAAACTTGTCAGCTCAGATCTAGCAAATCTTTGACCTTTTAAATAATGTAGTAGCTTGGTACTATTGATTTTCTAATGGTTGGAACATGCTATGTTACTCGACACCTACTATGGATTCACTTAGCATCAACTAGGCTTTACTAATTCTCAACACCTATTACATTTTGTCTTGCTTGACAGCTTTTGTCTCACTTGGCACACACTAGATTTTGCATTTGCTCGGTACTTATTTATAATCTACTCAACATGAACTAACTTGCTCTGCACCCACTAATGAATTTAGTCAAGCTTTGCAGATAGTTTTATTATAATATATTTGTTTATGGATTTGATTGTGTAGAGATTTTTACCATCAACATTTCAAATCACACTACGTGATCCATCATCAGGGTGAAAAGAGAACAAGAGATGCAAAACTAAATCTCTAGAGTTTCTATTTGGCCAACCTCTGTATCTTCAAGTGTATTATCAATACATCATTTTATCATTGTCTTAACTAATCCTTGTACTTCATTGCAAAACTATAACTCAACCTTTCCCTTATGTACTTTTGTTACATCTTATTGATTCAATCCTCTTCATCAATCAACTAAATGATAGTACTTAGATCTTAGAAGCTATTAGAATTCTTTTCAAATAACTAAGAAGGGGGGTGAATCAATTATCCAAGGTCCAATGATGTCCAATACAACTTTTTCTTCAAATCCTTAATGATATATAACTAAAATTATTATGCATGCAATTAAACATTAAACAACCATGGAAAGAAAAAATGCATCACTACATAAGACAAACAATTTTGGTGACCCAAAAACCCTCTAGAAATAAGAAGGTAAAACTGGGGTGGGGATGACACCAACAAAATAACTATGGAATTGATTTCAACCACTTCTAATGGTTTACCCTGTTAAAGGCTTTACACATTGTTAGATGTGACCATGTTAAAGGATTTTTACACCCTATTAGGAGTGTTCCCTATTAGAGGGCTTAAGAACATTCAACTTGGAATGTCACCCTGTTAAAGGATTTACATAGAGCTGTTAGGCACACCCAAGTCCATGGGATTTACAGTCACCTTCTCAAAAGAATCTTTTATCCCACTCTAAGGATCTCCTATCCTTCTCCTGAGGATCTCTTATCCTTCTCCTAGGGATCTTCTATCCTTTTTCTGAGGGTTATCCACCTAGTTGTTAAGCTAACCTAGCAATGTAGTATTTCAATATCTAATAGAGTGGTAAAAAGGTTTTGACCTGATATATATATTACAACTCCAACTTTGTAGATTTCAGATCACTCTCCAGTCCTTTTCTTTAATTGGCTTATCTTCCTTGCAGTACTGATAGCTTGTCCACCCTTCAATATTTGTCTCCTTGAGTTCTTCCACTCATTGTGCCAATGTAATCCATGGTCACTTGATCAACTCAGAGTCTTGATGTTCTATGCTTACTCCTTGATGTGTCCTCCTTCACACTTGCCTTCTCTTAGCTTCAACCACACTTATGACCAACTCCCTCCTCTCTCACTTTGATCTCTAACCTGTAATTCCTTATAAAGAAGTTTTGTTCTTCATTACCTACTCAAGTCTTCCCACTCATCAATTTGAATTGATCTTTGAGGAAACGATATTGTTTTCCCTCCTAATTGTTTCTTCCAAAAACTTCATGATAGATCTACTAGAATTCATCTTGAGTTGTTTTCCATGGCTTACATAAAATTTTGTGACATCTACTCATCATCCTTATCATCCAACTAATTCACAAAATTTGATGTAACAAACTTATCATTATTGATCTGGCAAATCTTTGACTTGACAAGTAATGCAGCAACTCGACATCATTGATTTTTTGATGCTCAACACCTTCTATGTTACTCAAATTCTATTACATTTACTGATTCTTGGCTTCTTCTATGTTGCTTGACTTCCTTTGTTGTTTTTGGTTTACTTGGCACCTGAAGCTTTCCTTTATTGCTTAGCACCTAAAAAATCCTGTGTTACTTGGCACTTGAATGATATTGCTCAGCACCTAAAGGATTTTTCTTGGCACACACTAAATTTGAACTTTCTTGGCTTCAACTGAGAATTTTCTTAGCACTCACAAATGATCTTAGTTGTTCTTTACAAATCACTTAGTTAAACCTTTCATTTTGAGTGTATCTAAGTGTGTTCATTCCCTGTGTCTTAAAGTATGTCATCAATACACTATTTCATCAATGGCTTAGTTGATCCTTGTACTTCATTTCAATCATCATAACTTCAACCTTTCTCTACGTGATCTAGTTACATATTATTGATTGCCACCTCCTTGTCAATTAACCAATTGATAGTATTTGGATCAATTAAGCAATTTTCATTCCTGTGAATTCCAAGTTTGACATCAATGACAAAAAAATGATCTTTTCAATCATTTCCAACAATCCCCCTCTTTGGCATTGATGGAAAACCAAACTAATCAATTGATCAACTTAGTTACCACAAGAATTACATACATTTCTTGTTTGGTATATAACTCCCTCTTTTTTTGATACAAACTAAATCCTTTGTTCTACTTCTCCATCTTGACTGTTGCATCCTTACTCTATATTCTTGATTCTTCATAGCTGCTTGGTGATTTTTTTCTCATATATCTCCCTCATGCCTTTTATTGATCAGTTTCTCATAAACCTCCCTCTTTGACATAAATGCCAAAGATGTAGCATCTTCAACATGCTTGGTGTAAACTTTATATCTCATGTCTTTTTCCTCTTTCACCATGCATGTGACTGATCTAGAATTTCTGTTCTTGTTGTCATCCTCTACATCATTCTTCTGATATTGCAATGATCTACTCTTGTTGATGTAGGGTAGCTTCTTTGTTTCTTTTAGACTACTTGAGTTAGGGTCTTTATCCCCAACTTGCCTCTAAGATATTCATAAGAATCCTTGGGCAATGGTTTGGTGAAGATATCTGCAATTTGTTCCTTTGTGTGAATGTACTCCATCTTCACTTGTTTGTCTTCCACCAATTCTCTAACATAGAGATACTTGATTGAAATATGCTTGGTTTTTGCATGCATTACTGGATTCTTGGATATGTTTATAGAACTTGTATTATCACAATACAGTATCATAGGTTGGTTACCTCTTCTTTCATTCCTTTCAATAGATGTTTGAGCCACACAATGTTTATACAATTGACTATTGCTGCTACATATTCTACTTTTGCAGCTAACTGAGATGTGCATGTCTATTTCTTGCTAGTCCAAGTAACTAGCCTTTTACCTAAGAATAATGCTCCTCCACTTGTGCTTTTCCTATCATCAATGTTTCTTCCCCAATCTGTATCTGTGTATGCATTGAGCTCAAACTTCTCATTCCTTTTGTAGTATATACGAAAATCAACAATTCCTTTGAGATACCTCATTATCCTTTTTATTGTCATGAGATGATTTTCTATAGGATTAGCAAAGAATCTAGCCACTATTCCAACTGCTAATGCTATGTCTAGTCTTCTATGTACAACATATTATAGTTTTCCAATCATGGATCTGTACATTGTTTGATTGACTTCAGCTGATTCATCATTTTTGGATAGCTTATGTCATATTGCCATTGGTGTGCTGATAGGTTTGGAGTCTTCCAATCCAAACGTCTTGGGTATCTCTTTGATGTACTTTGATTGTGTCAAGAATATACCATGTTTTAGCTGATGTACTTTGATTGTGTCAAGAATATACCATGTTTTAGCTGATGTACTTGCAATCCAACAAAGAACTTGATTTCTCCAAACATAAACATCTCAAACTCATGTTTCATTTTGTCACCAAAACTTTTACAAAGTGCTTCCTTTCCTCCAAAAATTATGTCATCCACAAAAATTTTAGATACAAGGATATCCTTACCTTCTTCTGATTTGATGTACATGTTGCTATTATCATCAATTTTCTCAAATCCTATTTGCACTAGATACTTGTGAAGTCTCTCATACCAAGCTCTAGGGGCTTCCTTTAATGCATATAGAGCCTTATGCAATCTACATACCTTGTTTTTGTTATTTTCATCATCAAATCCTTCTAGTTTCTCTATGTAGACTTCCTCTTCTAGTATAGCATTCAAAAATGTGGACTTAACATCCATTTGATAGACTTTAAATCCTTTGAAGGATGCATATGCCAGTAAAGTCCTTACTCCTTCCATTCTAGCAACTAGAGAAAAAGTTTCTCCATAGTCTAGTCCTTCTTCCTCTGCATACCCTTTACAAACTAGTCTTGCCTTATTCCTTGTGATTTCACCATTCTCATCTAACTTTTTTCTAAACACCCACTTGGTTCCAATCACATTCTTGTCAGCTAGTCTTGAGACTAAGGTCCATGCCTTGCTCTTTTCAATTTGTTCTATTTCTTCTTTCATAGCATTGTACCAGTCATCATCTTTTAAGGCTTCACTTACTGTTTTAGGTTCCATTTTGTTGAGTAGACATGTCTCACTTCTGAGTCTATTCCTTGTCATTGGTCCTACCTCTTTATTTCCAATAATTTTATTTATAGGATGAGGTCTTCTTACATACTTTGCCAATACTTGTTCTTTCCTTGTTTGCATGTTGTCTCTTTCAGAATCTGAATCTTCATGTATATTTTCATCAGATATTTCTTCATTTTCTTCATTTTGATAGTTCTCAAAATCTGAATGAATATTCTCTCCATTCTATAGCTCAAATTTTGAATGTGTCTTTTGCTCAGCATTCACTATCTATGACTCAGCAGATATTGAATTTTGTTGTTGATTGTCATTCTGAGTTGCAACTTTACCATTATTAGGCATACCTTTATAAAAGTATACAAAGGTCTTGTATTCTTCTGCTTTCTTTGTGTTCTCAACACTTTGAACTTCTACAAGCTTATCAAATTTCACATTTGTGCTTTCTACTACTTTTTTAATGTTAACATTTAAGCACTTATAAGCTTTGCTTCTAGTAGAATAACCAAGAAATGTGCTTTCCTCACTCTTTGCATCAAACTTTCCATTTCTAGACTCTTTATATATATAGCATTTGCATCCAAATATTTTGAAATGCTTTACATTAGAGGAATTCCCATGCCATAATTCAAAAGGTGTTGCATTTGTACCTTTCTTGACTTGAACTATGTTGAGTGTGTAGACTGCAGTACTTACAACTTCTCTCCAATACTTGAGTGCAACATTTTTCTCCATCATTAAGGTCCTAGTGCAGTCAATAACTGATCTATTCCTTATTTCTGCTATACCATTATGAGGTGGAGTCCTAGGTGCTGATTTCTGCCTTTTGATTCCTCTTTCATTGAAAAACTCTTCAAATTCTCTTGATGTGAATTCACCTCCTCTATAGAATCTGAGACATTTTAGGCTCTTCCCAGTCTCTTTCTCAACTCTAGCCAAGTACCATTTGAATGTTTGAAATGCATCTGATTTTTATCTCAAGAACATGACTGTCATCATCCTTGAATAGTCTTCTACAAATAGCATTATGTATCTATCACCTTTGTAACTTTACACTTCAATGGGACCACACAAATCAGTATGAACCAGTTCTAATACTTCATTAGAAGTATAAGCCTTGCTTCTGAAAGTTGACTTGGTCATCTTCCCTAGTTGGCATTGTTTGCACATGGTGTTATCAGGCTTCTTCAACCTTGGTAGACCTTTGATTTTCTTCATTTTGCTGATGCTTATCAGATTGTGAAAATTTACATGACATAGCCTCTTGTGCCATAACCATACATCATCAGTTTGAACAATGAGACAAGAAGAATCTTCCATATCTAGGTAAAACAAATTACTCCTAGTCTGATCACCTTTTCCTATTAGACTTCCTTTAGAATCATAGATCTTAGCAATTCCATTTTCAAATTCAACCTTGCACCCTATGTTGCCTATCTGTGAGACACTTAACAAGTTATAATTCAAGCCTTCAACATAGTATGCATTATCACATGATATCTTTTCAGTAAGCTTAATACTACCTTTCCCTTTGATCTAACATGGTGCATTGTTACCAAATCTAACACTATTTCCTTCATATTGAATAAAGGCAATGAACTTACATTTATCTCCAATCACGTGATGAGAGCATCCGCTGTTTATGAGCCATTTTTCATTCTTGTTCATGCAGGTTACTAGGGCAGTTGCTTCATCTTCATCGAGTTCATCTTTCATAGCCACATTGACTACTTCATCATCATTCTCGTCAGAGTCTTCTTCAACAGTTTAGTATCTTTTGATTTTTCCTCTATAGTCCTTGTTTTCCTCTTTCTTGTTCTTGAAGTTGCCTCCATCCTTGTAATTTTTCTTTTGTGTGCATCTGGCTGCAATGTGACCAACTTCATTACAATTGAAACAAATGATTGATAGCTTACCTTTGAATTTGCCTCTTCCTCTGTAAAATCTTCTTGCTAGTAATGCCTCCAATTGATCTACATCATCTTCATCAGTGTTGTTGTCACTAGATACATACTTTGCTTTTCCACTCTTTTTCTTTGTTTGCACCTCCTCATTGTCTTTTATTGTCATCTTGGCTTTGAATGCAAATTCAAAGTTCTCTGGCTTGTAGTTGTCAAAATTGGATAGCTCAAAGGCAGCGAGTCTTCCAATTATTCCTTCAAATGACAATGTGTTTCCTAGTACACACCTTAGATCTTGGATGGCTGATACTCTTATAGCATAGATAGGAAGAAAAGTTCTCAAGTATTTACTACATATTGTTTCTTCTAATAACTATACTCCTAGGCATCTTATGGCACTAACCACTTCTTTCATCCTTGCATCGTATTGAGCAGCATTCTCTCCTTCTTCCATTTTCATATCATCAAAATTTCCTCTTAGGCTCTTTCTTTGGGTTCTCTTGACATTATCATCTCCTCCATAGATGCTTGATAATGTTTTCCACATCTGATGTGTAGTACGACATGCTTTGACATCATCATACTTGGCATAGCTTAGTACTGAAGCAATATCCAACATCCCTTGACTGTGCTCCTTCTTCTTGCTCATGTCTTCTACAGTGAGGGGTCTTGCAGGTTCAACATGATCAACTGTGATTGAGGTCTATGCATAGTCAAATATTGATCCAAGGTGCAATTTCATCAAACTTTTACATGCAACAAAGTTGTCTTTGTTTAGCTTGGGAACTTCTCTCTTGGGCATCTTGATCTTCCTGCTACTAGTACCTTGAAACAAATCAGCAATGGGCTCTGATACCAATTTTTAGAATTCTTTTAGAATAACTGAGAGGGGGGATGAATCAATTATCTAAGGTCTAATGATCTCCAATAACAATTGTTACCTCTGGTTTTGCCACCAAGGATTTAAATTTTGAAAGCATGGCTCGTGCAATGGTTAGCCTTGAATTAATATTTTAATGTTGCGACCCGCAAGATTTTAGCCGTCAGATCTAAGAAGACAGATGGTTGGCGCCATCGCACTATAAAGAAAATGCATGATATTTATGATAGCACGGGGATGCCCTGAAGACACGTTGCAGAGGTGGGTCCAGCGTTCGGCGGGTCAGAAAAGTTCCACGGTGCCTTGTCCGCTATGCCGCTATTGCATATTAGCCAGAAAATCTCCATAGTGACATAGAGCCTGGAAAAAATAGTCACGGCAACAAGTTTCAATGATCGACATGATCAAGTATTTTGAATGGAAAATCAAAAGGAACCACGTGTAACCAGGCCTAAATTTCTGTCAGCACGGCTCACATAGTCGGGGTATATGATCTCCACCGTAAGATCAGGGCCGATCGATGGCAGGCGCCATCGCGCTATAGAAGAGCTACGCGAGTCTTATGTTAACGAAATTGCACCCTGATGCCACGTATCAGGTGGGGCCGTGTCTAAGGGTGATGCCAAGTGTGTCAACATGGTAGGTGAAAGTATGAAGTGCAATGGTCCTCTCCACCATTGGATTGGATTGCATCAATGGATCGCGCCATCTCGCTATGGCGAAGATGTGCAGATTTTAACATGGTGACATAGCGACCATTTGCCACGTGGATCGACATGGGCTAGGTCTCACCAGGGATTGCTAGGTGTCATTCAGAGTCCGATCGCAGGTTGAAGAGTATGGTAGGACAGAGGTTTCGTGGCGGTGGGTAGACAGTTTCATGGCCCGAAAGTTTCAAAACACTGTGAGGCGCTATGGCGCCAACAAAAAACCAATGCATTTTTTGATGGCGACATAGCGCCCAATCAGAAAATCCACCATGGCAGGAAGCGACCAGGCACATTGGGTCCCAGCAAGTACTTCACATGAGCAGTCAGGAGCCCAGCGCCATGGTGACGAATCAGATGTAACCACGTATTCATCAGTGGGGTCAAGGCAATATGGACCCTCTGAGTTGGTGCTTTGTCAGACCAGGGAGGTGTTTCATTGGGCCAATAAAGAGCGACCATGTCCTCCAAGTCAGAGTTCAATCAGCATCACCAGTACATGGAAGGGTAAGATCTCCACTGTCAGATCGATCCAGATCAGCGAATGGCACCATCTCGCTATGGCAGAGATGCACGGGTTTTAACATGGTGACATAGCGACCATCTTCCATGTGTCAGCCGGAGTCAAGTCTTACCAATCAGTGTCACCAGAATGAATCAAATGACGATACGCATTCAGCAGGCCCAGTAGTTTCAGGAGGAATGGTGAGTCTTCATGATCGTCGGATCCATGGAGATCTATGACTGACATTGTCTCGCTATCAAGAACTGCCTAGGAGTTAACATCGGCGACATAGTGCCTGTGCGCCATGTGTCTTGGCGGGGACACATTTCATGCCGCCGATTTAAGTGACCAACAGACCAACAAGGAGATGCCACGTATCAACAGGCTCGGTGAATCACGAGAAAAGGAGGGTCAAAGGAGGGAGAGTTTTGTGACCGTCAGATTGGAAATGGATCGACGGCAGGTGCCATCTCGCCATGGTGAAGCTGCAAGATTTTTAGTATAACAACATGGCGCCCTGTTGCCACGTGTCGGTGGGGTCAAGTCTCGCCAGAATGGATCACTGAGCTGTTGCCATATGTCATTCGGATGAATATCGGTTGCCAAGGTGGTGCCAAATGTGATGGGCCCAGAATAGGAACAACGCAGGGCAGTACAAGGTGATTCTGGTCGTCAGATGGAGACAGATCTGTAGTGGGTGCCATTGCGCTATAAAGAACTACTTGGGAGATAGTGTTAGCGACAATGCGCCTGGATGACACGTGTCCTATTGGCTCGGTCAAGATTGGCAGTTGGCGGTTAGTGTAATCGTCACCATCATGATAGTATTCAGGGTGGCGCGGTTAGTCCAATGAAGGGTGGTCGACTGCGGGAGGACCTCCAGGTGGCAAAATAAAGAAATGCAATTGGCCTGCGTGGCCTAGTTGGCGCATAGGGAGCCCAGTTGACCTTTTGACCTCGACAGATTTGTGAACCAACAGGCGAGGATAATCAATTTTGTCATGCGATCTAATCTTCATGATCAATCTCGACCTACCAGAGTAAATGTAAAGCACAGAATGACACTCCACCCACCCGCTGATCCATCTACCAGGTCAGAATGCAGTTATCGTGCCATTTTCAGTCTTCTCAGGACGTTATTGGTGAAAGAGATCAAATTTTTTGGAGATTTTTTCCATGATTGTCTTCCATGGTACTCAATGGCGGGTAGTTGCAGGGTCATTTCAGCCAAAAAATCTTAGTTATGCCTGAACTATAAAGGCAGGTTTTGTACATTTTGTAAGGGTCGACTCTTCCTGATTTTCTCTGCTATTGCTTGCAGACCTATAGTGTAGAATCCCTGTGTCTTTGAGCTACATAGTATACTGTGTCATTCTTTTGAGTGGTCAATGTGTATGTGCTTCATTTTGCCTCTCATTGATGCATTATTGAGATTAGTGGTCCACATACTGTATCTATCTTTGGCCTATTGGATAATATACAAGTGAAATCTTCTTTTCTTAGTGTCATTCAGTTGGTTTTCTGATCTATATGTGATTATTGATCGATATAAGTCTGGACGTGTATGACTTTTGGATGTTACCCTAGTTCTATAGTGCATATATGGGCAGGAATGAGTCTGAACACTCAGTTTTGGTGCATCACCGCCTTAGATTAGACTAGGTAGATTTGCCTTAGTGCTCTCTTTCTCCCTTTTTCTTCTGAGAATAGATAGGTGCACCCTGACGGTAAGAGGAAGTCGGCCTTCTCTGGAGACTCAACCTCGTAGTTCAAGTCCCACAACTTGGAGGTTGTTTCCATGTTTCACTAGGTTGTCCTCACACATAGGCCTTGGACAAGGGTGTAAACCTAAGTGATAACAACAATTTTTCTTCAAATCCTTAATGACATATAACTAAAATTATCATGCATGCAATTAAACATTAAACAACCATGAAAAGAAAACATGCATCACCACATAATGCAAAGGATTTTGGTGACCCAAAAACCCTCCAAGAATAAGAAGGTAAAACTGGGGTGGGGCTGACACCCACAAAATAACTATGCAATTGATTTCAACCACTTCTAATGGTTTTCCCTATTAAAGGCCTACCCTATTAAAGGCTTTAAACACTGCTAGATGTGACTTTGTTAAAGGATTTATACACCCTATTAGAAGTGTGCCCTATTAGAGGACATAAGAACATTCAACTTGGAATGTCACCCTATTAAAGGATTTACATAGACCTATTAGGCCCACCCAAGTCCATGGGATTTACAATCACCTTCTCAAAAGAATCTTTTATCCCACTCCAAGGATCTCCTATCCTTCTCCTAAGGATCTCTTATCCTTCTTCTAGGGATCTTCTATCCTTTTCCTAAGGCTTATTCACCTAGCTTTTAAGCTAACCTAGTAATGTAGGATTTCAATATCTAATATAGTGGTAAAAAGGTTTTGACCTGATACAGATTGTAACTCCAACCTTGCATATTTTAGATCCCTCTTCAGTCCTTTACTTTGCTTGGCTTATCTTCCTTGCAGTACTAACAGCTTTTCCACCCTTTAAGATCTGTCTCCTTGAGTGCTTCCACTCATTATGCCAATGCAATCCATGGTCACTTGATCAACTCAGAGTCTTGATGCTCTGTGCTTACTCCTCACTCTGTCCTCTTTCACACTTGCCTTCTCTTAGCTTCGACCACACTCATGACCAACTCCCTCCTCTCTCACTTTGATCTCTAACTTGTAACTCATTATAAAGAAGTTATGTTCTTCATTTCCTGCTCAAGTCTTACTGCTCATCAATTTGAATTGATCTTTGAGGAAATGATATTGTTTTCCCTCCTAATTGTTTCTTCCAAAAACTTCATGATAGATCTATCAGCATTCATCTTGAATTGGTTTGCATGGCTTACATAAAATTCTTAGAGTATGTCATCAATACACTATTTCATCAATGGCTTATCTGATCCTTATACTTCATTTCAATCATCATAACTTCAACATTTATCTACGTGATGTAGTTACATCTTATTGATTGCCACCTCCTTGTCAATCAACCAATTGATAGTATTTGGATCACTTAAGCAATTTTCATTCCTACAAGTGGCAAGTTTGACATCAATGACAAAACAATCATCTTTTCAATCATTTCCAACAGAAGCAATTGTCATTCCATAAAATAGCAAGTTTGACATTAGTGAAAAAATAATGATTAAAAAGATTCTTTATCAACAATCTCCTTTCTTCAATATTGATCTTTTCAATTAGATTTCAACACAAAATGGTATCTACATTACTCAATCTAAATATATCAAGGAGTATTAAAGAAATTTGGAATGGAGGATTCAAGACTAGTTGGAATCATTATGTCAACTAGACATAAGCTTTCTAAGAATGATAATTTCAAAGAGGTAGACCAGACCGCATATGGATTAATGATTGGAAAATTATAGTATGTAGTGCATACAAGGCCTAATATTGCACTAGCAGCTAGTATGGTGGCAAGATTTTTAGCAAAACCCAAAGAAAATCACATGATGGAAATCAAAAAAATCATGAGATATCTGAAAGTTACTGAAGACTATGGTTTATGGTACAAAATAGGAGGTAATCTAGACTTGAAAGTATTCACCAATGCTAATTGGGCAGGAAGTATTGATGATAGAAAAAGCATTAGTGGTAGAGCATTCTTTCTTGGTAAAAGATTAGTGTCTTGGATAGGCAAGAAATAGAATTTTATCTCTAAGTCCATAGTGGAGGTAGAATATGTGGCAGAAATAGTCAATTGTTCTAATATTGTTTGGTTCAAACAACTAATAGTAGGTATGAAGATAGAGATCAAGGATCCAGTAGTTATATACTATGATAACTCCAATGCAATCAATATATCAAAGAATCTAGTGATGCATACCAAAACAAAGCACATTGCTATAAATATCATTTCTTGAGAGAACTGGTACAAGATAAAGAATTCAAATTGGAATATGTAAATACAAAAGAACAAATTGAAAACATATTCACCAAGCCATTACCTAAGGATGCATTTTTGTATCTAAGGGGTAAGCTAGGGGTCATTCCCCTATCTAAAGCTCACTAGATGAATTTTATTGATGTATCAACTAGCGTATTAATTAATATCAATCAATTGGTGCAATACTCACAAGGTTATATTGCAAATGAATCAGTACTTGAGGTACATTGATATTAATAGATTATTGTCTTTGGCATGAGATGTCAAAGAGGGAGAAGTTTATTGTCATATCTTTTAGAAATTTTGTGGAGAAGTTTTTTGTTGTCAAAGAAGGAGTATAAACTTGACAGAAGTTATAGTAGATAGAAGGTTTTTGACAAAGGGATAAAATGAAGACAAAATGAGATCACACTAATAGAGGTAGTTCCCATGGATGAGAATTATAATGAAACTAAAGATATGTTCCTTACTTTATTCTTGCTCTAAAATTTCATTATATTATGACATATTGTGTTACCATCAATGCCAAAGAGGAAGATTTGTTGAAACAATTGATTAATTGTGTATTGTCTTTAATGTTACACAAAATTTCAAGCTCACTTAGGCACTAAAGACAATTTTATGTGTCTACTAAGCATTCCTAAGCTGGCTTAGTTTAGAAGACAATATCTACCAACTTCACTTGGGCACCAAAGGAAAGTTTTTAGAAGTTGAGTGTGCTCCCTCGGTTAATGAAGGAAATATTGGATGCAACTAGTGTTAATCGAGCTCACTTAGTTACCAAAGGAGCTTTGTGAGTATGTAGTATTGATTGAGTTCACCTGCTTAACATAGGAATATCATTTTAGTTAGTAGCTACTGAGTAGGGTTAGCTAATGAAGGATTTTCTTATTTTGGTATATTGAATTCAATTTACTTATCTATTGACTCTAGCCAATTGAGAAGATGAATATGAATTATTCTAAGTTATATGTTAGCTAAGTTGACAATATAAAAGACATAACTATAAGGTCAAGTTGAGTAATAGAACTGTACAAATGCATGGAGGATAATTAAATATTTGATTATGCTAAGAGGAAACAAATCAGAAGGATAAACAAAATATCCTTGAGAAGATAAAAAGATATAAGATATATACGATCATGAAGGATCAATCATACAAGCCATAATTGAGATCTGTAATTAGAAATTGAGTTGATTTCAAATCAAGTCAATTCATCATTAGTCTTTATCCGTTGTAGAAATGTTCTAAATCTCTTAACAGAGTTGGCTTAACAACTAATTGTAAATCCTCTAGCAAGGTGGAATTTCTATTGAAGTGTCTAAAGACCTAATAGGATTATTAAATCCTCTAACTAGATAATAGCTAACAGTGTGTTTTGTAACCTCTAATAGGGTTGGATCCTAATAGGGCTCACTTCAAAAGAGTGAAAAATAGGAACTAGTTGCAATTCATGGTTTTTCCCAAATTGGGTTTCCATGTTAAATCTTGCTGTCAAATGTGTTCATGCTATTTGTTTTGTATGTTTGAAACTAAGTTAAAGTAATAAGTAATCAAAAATAATATCTTAATATTTTCATTTTGAATATTTGCTGAGCAATCTTAATATTTACCAAGTTATAACATTTTCTATATGTTTACCAAGCATCAACCGGGTTTAGTTTTTAAATTTATTTTTGTATTAACATCTAATGGATATATAAAATTTCTTTTTAGTAACTAATTCACCCCTCCCCTCTTAGTTACTCCTCTTATCTTTCCAACACACTTCTCCAATTTGTGCCACTAGTTTTCATTAGGATAGAAACCTTTGAATGATGGATCTCCCTTTTTTACTTCAAATTCAAAACTAGAAATATCCCTATACTTGACCATCCTATCCCTATAGATATCCTCACTCTACATATCAGCAATAACATATTCTTCCCACATAGGTCTTGTGAAAGGAAAATTATATCCTCTCATGTTCTTGAAGGCATGTCCAACTACATTGAATGGGTCATAAGCTCTAGTTGGCCCAGTTGGTAGTTTATAGTTTTTAACAAAGAATTGGTTTCCTCAATGGCATTTTTTCCAATTTCAAAGTCTCCCACCTTAGTGCATCTATAAAGAAAGGTTCCCTTCTTGACACCCTCGCCCAAGTATTCTCTATTTAAAGAAATCAATTTCCAAAATACTTCTACAAACTCTAATCTTTCATGGACATATTTGGGCAAGATATGGGGTGCCTAAGGAAATCCAAAGATTTTTATAACAATATATTCCTCAAACAAGAAAAAACTATCCTAATCATGTGTTAATTTCTTTCAAGTATCAAAGCACATTTTAGGTATAACAACATTTCTAACACTCCTAGGGATTCTCTCAACTAATAACCCTATCATTTTCAAAATTGGATAAGCAAAAATCGTTATAAAAAGATATGACATTAGAATATGGTTTTAAAAAAATCCATACCCTTGTCCACCCTTATACTATAAATCCTTATCCCCACTCTTGAGTAGACTCGAAGAAATTTTGATCAAATATGTTAGCATTCTTGAACAAGATCAGGTGCATGATTAAAGAATAATGATGGAATTTGAAATCCTTCAAGTCTCCTTATTGGGTAGTAGTGATCTCCTTGTTTATACTATAAATAATATATTCGATAAAATCATACCGAACATTATGATTTGGGTCTTGGATATTCAAAGTTATAATATAATGTGCTCTCAAAGAATTCATGGTTCCATCTAAACCTAGGGGTTGATTTATTCCAAATACAAAATTTTGAAATTTATCTTTAAAATAATTCCAAAGGCATGATCTTTTCAATATCTCTCTTCTTTGGAATATCTCCCATTTTCTTCTTTACTAAAGGAATATGCCTAGTCATATTTTTGCCCATGTAAAAAAATTCTTATATTTTGTAAAATTTTCATTCAATTTCTCTATCTCAATCAATAGAGACATGGGTCCACCCAAGTTGAATGCCTCTATAAATGTTTGTTATCCAAGGATAGGAAAACACTTCTATCTCTTTTGTGGAATAACTTATTCACAAGATTGTAGCATTTGATTAATGCTTTCACCAAGTCCAAATCTACAAATACTTCTAGCATAGTCAATTTACCCAAATTTCTTACCCAAGAGTTACATACTAGAACCTTTGATGTCCCATTCTTGTAGAAAAAACCATCAAATTCATACCCATTTCTATCAGGAACCTTTGCATCTCTATATGATGCATATGGATCTTTCAAAGCAAGATCATTTTCATTTTCCGCATTGGTGTACCTAGCAAAAATATGTATCCACTCTTCTAAAAATGTGCTAAGATCTTTTGGTGGTGCAACTAGTTCTTCAAGTACTACATGTGCAATTAGTTCTCCTTCTCTTTGATCCATTTTTGCAAATAATTCTAACAATTTTTTATATTGGATTCTAAAGGAGAACTAAAAATCACTCTAAACTCAAAAATCACTCTGGAAACTTAAGCAATTATGAAAATAGTAATTGAAATTTCCTTATCTTTTGGACTTTATTTTTTTTGCAAGAAGGGCATGGCATTAATGGAAATTAAGATTAGCACATTTGAAAACCTATCGATTCCAAAAAGGCTAGCAAAATTTACCCTTTTTCATATCTTTGTACATCCAACTCATGCTCTTTTATCCAGCTCAAGCATGGTCATTAAAAATACTTTCATGCATTAAAACTGACAGTTGCGATGATGCATAGAACAACTCAAAAATTTTCTAGACATTGATTATAACTATTAAGATATGTTACATCATGGTGAAAACCCTTGAAAGATGTGTCATCTTCCCTTGTGGCTTCTTCTATCTACATTATCTTTCTCCAATTCTAAGTCCTCTCCCTACATACCTATATTTGTAGGCAATTCATGATGCAATCTTCTTCCTAGATTGGCTTGTTGCTAGGAAGAGTGTATTTCATCATTTGTTTGAGAGAATTCCTCACCAAATAATTTGGATCATAGGTTCTATATATAGTAGAGGGATGTTTAAATTTAGCTAAACATTGATCTATCTCTTCTACGACATCCTTCCCTATTAGAAAATCACCTATCTTCCTGTTTCTAGCTACAAAAGAGCCTTTCTTGATAGTAGGGCTTAGATATTCTCTATTCATTATTAGTAATTGCCAGAAGAATCATAACTGGCCTAATCTTTTAGTGATATTTTTAGGTAATATATAGGGAGGTTGGTGACATCAAACACTCTTATAATAGAACATTTTTCAAATAAAAAAAAACTAGCCCAGAATGGCTATGTACTTTATCCCCATTTTGGCAAGCAGATGGTCTAATTAACATTCTTACCCCTTTGGTACTCTCTCATTTATATCCATTAAAACATTAATGATTTAAAATAAAAATTCATTACAGAAAACAATATTACTAGCATAGGGATAAAACCTTTATCAAAAGAAAATACATAATTGCACACATAGAGTTTCTCCATTCTCCTTAGTGGCTTTGATAAAATATGTACTGATGTGCCCTATATTCCTGAAAAGGATAATGTGCATCAATAGTGAATAATGGAAAAACTTGAAGTTTCCCATGTCTCCCTTTTGAGCTACCTCAATTTCTTCATGCATTCTATCAATAATGTATTCCAAAAAATCATTACAGATAATATGATTTGAGTACTATTCCAAGCTTTTGAGCTCCTTAAGTGCATTTAATGCATATGTACCCAACTATCCTTTTGAGGCCTAAAAGGTGTTTAATATTTCCCACACCTTGCATTTACATATCCACTTGTCTCATGAACATAAATTTCCATTCTAAGTCATTCGGTGAAGTCCCGTTTTGAGCAATGTCAAAATTTGTATTATTGCCAAATGTCAAACAACAATAGGAGGTCTAGTTTTCATATGAATATCTTGCACCCAATAATGTTTCATGAATCACCATTTTTAGAGTGTTTAATATCCATATCAGAGAGCCTATGTTTCATATTTCAAGTCTTTTTGACATATTTTGACTAGGTTTTGAATCCCTCAAAGTCAATATTTTATTGTTGCCATGTTGATACTAATTGTTCAAAATTTTGAGAGGCCTTGTTTGACTTGTTATAACTTTGACCCAGTTGACCAAAATGAAATAATCCCTTTTCCATTACATTTTTTAGGTTAGAGACTTTCTATGTTTCTTATTTAAGCTTATGATGAATCTGTTTGATCAGTTTTTGAATGTGATTCCATTTCCAATTCATAAAGTTTTAATGGTGTCAAAAAGTGCAAATTGGTCAGTACCCTATTTGGGATGTCATGACTCTGAATCTATGATAGATGAGCTTAGATGGATCATACTATTGCATTCTAGACATAAAATACTTTAAGTGTACTAGTTTGCAAGTCTTGACAAAATTGTCTGCACACTTTCCAAGCTCCATTCTATTTGCAAAATTCACTTACTACCATTTTTCCTAGTTCTGCAAATTAGAGTAGCCTGCCAAATTTTCCCAGTTATTCATCATGAGCCAAAATCCTAGATTTATACTCTCCTTGTGATAGTAAACTAACACCCTAGTTTTCATGCCCTCAAGTGTTAGTTTTCCCTATTTTCAAAGCCAAACCCAAATGCAATTTATTATTTTCTAACATGTTTTCTTGTAGGTAGTTCTAAGAAGGAAACTTTGACATTCAATATATTTTGACCCAAGTGTCATCATGAGATTGAATTTGGTAGGGTAAAATATTGTTGAGAAAAGAATCAATATGTCAATTTTTAGGGCGTGGTCAGGTGTTTTGGTCAGTTTTTAAAGCTAGTTAGATGACCCATTGGCACAAAGTTAGTAGTCTACGTGGAAAGTTAAAAATGTGATTTAAAGTATTCAAGAAATGATGAATTTTGAATCCAATTGATATAAGGACCTCAATGGATAAAATGTGTAGTTTAGGTGATTGAATTCAAGAAAAAAATTAGCCAAGCCACTTTGTGACCCAACTTACATTATAAGATTTTTGTTATTCACATGTTCATCATGTAGGTTTCATCATTGAAATCATTTATGGTTTGAATGAAGATGTGAGTTAGATATGATGGAAATGGATGATATTATTGCTTCAAGTACCTATATGTGATATATTTTGTCATACTAATTTGTACATGCATTGAACATTAAAGGAAGATGGTGAGCATACAAAGATGATCCTATGCAAGTATTCATTGAGGTTCATTTACGTATGTTTTTCTCTTATAAAGTTGCTATAAAAAAAAACATATTCATAAGAAGAAATACTATAATTTCTCCATAATTCAAACCAAAATTTGAAAAACTTTAAATGAAGAAGTGATTGATTATGATTTTCTTGAAGATTTGACCCAACACACTGATGAGTAACACTTGTGTTCCTACCTAGCGACCTTCTACTTGTATTTTGAAATATCTACTTGGGAGGATGTCTGCAACCAATTTTAATGCTTTAATATTTGTATGGATGTTAGCAAAAATGAATATAATATTGTTCTCAAATTCCTTCATCCATTCAATGTGGATGCCCATTTTAAAAAGCAAATGGAGTTGTGTTGTTGAGGATCAGTAGCAATTTATAAAGTGGAATGCATAACAAAGGGGGTTTCATTCAAACATATAGATTTAGCACCAATATGTAAATGAGAGTTGTATCATACCAATGCATGAGAAAGGAAATAACTTGGATGGTTGTTCCTTGTTCCATCATCTTCAGCATAGTCAATTGCACATCTATCTCTGTTTAATGGTAATTTCTTTCAAACTTGAGAGATTTAATGCATGGAAAACAGTCTTCAAAGATGGATTTCTTGCACATTTCAATTGATACTCATTCAAGTGTGAAAGGGGTCATCAATGGTAGAGGAGATCAATCATGTGGAGAAACATGACAAAGCATTGTGTAAATGAGATTTGGTAGGGGCCTAATTCTTTTGCATCAAAAGAGTTTTATGCATTCTCAAAGCTATGGCCAGTGGGGAATGGCATGTTTCATTCTTTCCAAATTGATCCCATGCATAAGAAATTCTAGAGACCATGAGATACCAATGGTCTTAATAGTTTTTTCAACATGCCTTATAGCAATCGAGGATTCTTCATGAATGAATGTCTACTAAAGCCTTCATTCATACAAGGAAAGGAGACATTGGTTGAGTTGTGGAGAAGCAATTCTGTATGGATTGGGTTGGATAAACATAAAGGAGGGCTAGTTCATCTACTAAAACATCAATAGTATGAGCATCTTCTTCCTCTCTCATTGATGGAAGCAAGGATGATGGGGATTTACTCAAGAAAAGGGTCTCACTACCCTTTCCATTCCCTATAGTTGCCTTGACCTGATCACAGTGCATGAAGGAAGAGCACACAGAAGTGAGAGTAATGGAGAAGCACAAAGTTAAAGCATATATTTAGGGTTTTAATCCTAAATTACTTGTGTAGATATATCTACATTATTTAAATAATAAACTACACATACCACATAATGTCTTGAAGACATGGCTCTTTCACAAGCCAAGGATCACACCAAAGACCCCACATGGCCAACCAAAGTCAAGCATGTCATAATTATGAACAAACATGTCACCCAAGATGATGACATTAGCTGATGTTGTTGATCTAAAAACCAATCAAAAATTCACATGTGGCAACTGAAAACCAATTGCAAAATGACATGTTGCGAGGACCCTGCAGTTTAGCATGCTTCTCGAGGTGCTAATGTGGCATGCTAGGAAATTTGTTGCAAGGGTGAATTCTTGCATGTGATGTGGCAGCTACTAACTATGCATGTGGGAAAAGTGCCTAGCTGACATGTGGCAATAGGCCCCAGTCAATAATGACATGGCATGTGTAGTGATCTAGCCAATGATGAAGTGTCAGGTGGCAGTGATGTGGTGCGTGTCATATAAAGGATGACATGGTGATGATGGGGAAGTTATAAGGGCCAATGAGATATCAACATGTGGAAGATGCTGACCAATGGTGTGTTTCCATGCGGCATAGATGGTCAAACTTTAGTTGACTCGGATGAATGGGTAATGGAAAAATTCAAAATGGTGAAAAGTATATTTTAATGTTTTTCTCCAAATTCACACGGAGGTTGATTTTTAAATCTAAAGGCTTTTTATTCTATATTTTAATCTTTAGAAAGATTTTAAAAATTTTAAAAGTCAAGTGTAGACTTGTGAGGTTAGTCCTAGAGCTTGATTTTCATTTTCATCCCCTAGGCATTTTTGATAAGCTGATATATGACTATTATATATTGTCGAAACCAGGAGAGAATGAAATTTCCATTTTTGGAGCTAGTTTTTATATAGGAGGCTACCAATTCAAGTTGTGATAGGATTGTTCTTAGGTATCTCTTTTTCAATTTCATTCACTTAAGGTAGTTTAGATTTGATTTCCAATGAAATGATGAACTAGTGAACATTACACGTAGTATAAATATAGTTAGGGAAAAATTGCATTACCTCCAAGTTAGTTGAATCAAGGTATTATGAACATTTCATATACATTTCAGATATTTGGGCAATACAAAGGTTTTCATCATTTAGAAGAGATATTTCCAAGTTTGTTACAAAATAATGATGAAAATCATATCAGATTCAGTTTTAGAAAGAGTAGAGATGTTTTTACAACATCGGGGAATGAAGATTCAAGTGGACACATGTCTCTCCCAGATTAGATCTAGGATTTCATTCCCTTACTATATCTTTCTCTTCCTCATTCATTTTAAGGATTGGCAGTTATTACTATAAGAAAAATTGGTTCTCTTTTATGAAAATCAGTTATAATTTATTTTAAGAAAATAGATAATGTAATTGTTTATTGTGTATATTTTAAGTTTTGGCATATACCATGATGTATTGGTTTCAAGGAGATTAATACAAAGCTTCATTTTCTTAGTTTCATTCTGATTCTCATCTCCTTCCTCTATTGTCTATAATGTTTTGTGTTTAAGAACAAAGAGCTTAAACTCATTTGGAATCCCTTCATGTTGTATTTTTTTATAGGTTTTAATTTAAATAAAGAGCCAAGTAAATGCATATTTAGCTTGACCAAATTGCAAGTTTCATTAGCAGGATATTACAATAAGTATGAGAAATTTTATGAAGATAGATGTCTATTTACAAGGTGAATGGATGGATCAAATATCTAAATAAATGAATATATCTTAGGTATCCATGTGTATGTTTTGACTTTGCTTGTGCCCAATGAATAAGGGACTAATCAAATAGGAGATTACATGTGTTTGTTGTTGCATACTTGGGTTGTGCTGATTTTCAATATCATTAATCAAAATCTTTCCCTTTCATGTTAAAGATCTAAAAAGAATTTACCTCACTTAGTCTATTAATTTCTTAGGTGATGTCATTAGCTACTTCATGTCTAAGATCTTTGCAAAAGTGTTAGAAGATTAAGGATTTTATCTACTTTATTACATTCAAGTGTATGTTTTAGCACTGATACCATATAAGTGAATCCAAGGTCAACCCACCTAGGTTTTGTAGAGCCTAAAGTAGAAGAAGGGTCTAGCCTTATAGTTGGCCCTGTGTCTAAAAGGATATGTTCTAGATGGGAAGTAGTCTCCCCTAGATGTATTTTGTGCTCATCAGGGTAATTTGAAACCATGATGTTTTAGAACACCAACACATAATGCAGGGCATTCATGGTTACATCAACTCCTACTACCTTTCCAATACCAAAAATTGTGTTGGAGTTCTTACTAGTAAGGAACATGCTAGATTTCTTTGAACCTAATACTAGTTCTCACAATGAAACCCTTTTTGAGAAAAGAGGGTACGAAGCTGACTTTCAACCCATTACTGACTTGGCTAGAATGCTAAAGGATACTCTTCTTAATGAAGAATGAGAGATCATACATCAATTTATATCATCACTCAAACTAGATCATCTCTTACTTAATGACTCATGTATCCATTCAAATGAGATTGAAAATGAAACACTCATTGATAACTTTTCTTTTCATTCTTCTATATGTGGCTCTTTCAATTTGGATTGTGGAAGTAATGAAATTTTGGGCAAGAGAAAAGATAGCATACATTGCATGTTTGATGGCAGTCAGATTCTTGAAAGGGATAAGGAGAGAATGTACTTAAGAATTGACCCTATGTTTGATGAGGCATCTAATCTTTACCCACAAGTTGAATATGATATTAAATGGCATATGAAAACAATGAGTCTTTGTGACAACATTTTTGGATATTGTGCATATTTTCTTGAGGAAGTTTCGCCAATTCAATTTTTTCAACATGAAGTGAAACCTAGCTAGAGGAACATTGAAGATAAATTCTACGGTGAAAATGAGTGCTATGATGAGTTATGGCTATTCGACAAGAAGTCCTTGGTTGAGATATTTATATATGCCTTTAGCTTGAAGTTCAACATAAAAAAAGCCATTAGTAAACAATGGTTTAGAGCTGCTTCATTAAGACATGGTTTGTTATTGTAGAAAGGCTCCTAGTTCTCTCATCTAGTAAATGGATTCACATGACTTTTTTTTAATTTTGGTTTTTTGGTAGGTTTCCCTTCCTAGCTTTGTATATATTGTAAATATGCTTTTGGTGTGCGTAGTATTAGTTTAAGTAATGCACAAGCTTCACACTTGATGGTAGTTTGGGTAGGTTAGCTTTTCCCTGCTCCTCTCTTCCCTTATGCAAGAAAATATCTATTCTTCCTCTTTCCAACTCTTTGCCTTATGGATAAGGCACTAGTCTTTTGCAAGAGATTGCTGGAGTTCTCTCTTTTTGAGACCAAAATAGTCTCATAGTTAGAGCCCCTATTGGTACCCATATAGACCCATTGATTAAAATTTTTATTTATGGTCTTGAACTCCTTTGAATAATGGTTTGAAGTGGTTCAAATCAATTCAAATTAGTTCAAAATGGCTCAATTCTTCCCATACAAGTTCAATGGCTTGTTTTGATTCATCTTTCTCCAACAATTTAGAATTAAAGTCACAATTTTGTTATTACAGAAAAACTTTTTAAACTCTCCCCAAGTTTAGATTAGTTTTGATATCTATATTAATGATAATCATGGTTCCTATAGGTTTAGCCCATTCAAGGAGTGATTTTGCTAATTCAAAAGTGTAGCCTCTTTCAGAGAATAAATTCAAAAGTTTAAAAATTTAGGCTTATTGAGTTTAGAATAGAGGTTTGGAAGTTCGAAGATAAAATTTAGACTAGTCCATATTGGTTCCTAGTCATATATTAGTTTGTGATAAATTTTCTAGATTAGATTGAATGGTTCACATGTTGATGAGATCCCATTTCATAATATAAAGGCTTGAATAAAAAGATTTATTTTGGTAAAGCTTTTGATATACCCATTCTTAGAGGATGATGGAAAAATAATTATTATGAATGGTCTCCTAAGTAAAAATTATAACTCTCAAACAAAAAGCTCTACATTCATGTTGAAATAAAAATGTTGTACTAACTATATTTAGAGATATGACGAGACAAAAATATTCAAGATTATTTTCATAACCCAAGGGATGAAAAATGGAGATATTCGGGTGCCAAATACTATAATAGGGACATGTATGAAGCCATAGCACTAGTCTAAATGACTTTAGTGGTTTTAATCTAATTACCCAGGCTTGGGTACAATCATGTAGAAGTTAAACCAAGTATCATCCCTATCTCATTTTAATAAGAAGGATATCCTACCAACCAAAAAATCATTTAACCCATGCAACATTGGCGCTGAATTTTGAATGAGTGTGGTGAAGAGCATTACAGGCTTATCAAGTTGCCTTCACAAGGAATATTGTTTGATAATCTCTCACAAATGACACTCCTTAATCACCATTGATGGTAATTCCTAGATCCAAGTTCATTGGGAATTATAATATTTGTATTCAATCAAAGGAACATTATTAGATACAAAAATTCTTTTGCGTCATGTCAATGATGCCTGATATATAATAGTAAACTAGAACTGTGCTGCACAAATTTGGAGGATTCATGTAGTCTCTATTTTAGTATATCCTTTTGGAATGGCATAAGCATGGTGATGGACATGCCAACTCATGAGTTTAAATTCTCAAACTTTCAGCCCACACAAGACCCAATGCATGAAAGGTGAAATGATCTCATCCCTATATCCACTCATGGTTGAGACTTGCCTACAACTGGAGATCTCATGCATCAAAAATGTATAAATAATCTGCTCATTCAGGTCACCACCCATGTATAGAAAATGGAATGGACTCCTCAAAACTAATTATAAGGATGCCCAATGCCAAGGTGGTCTTGTGCAGATATCAAATCTTATGCGTTAAGGAAGGAATGGGCTAAAATATGTCACAGGTCTAAAGCAACATTATTCATACATTAGAACATTCTACTATGAATAACAAATTTAATAAGTTTGTGGTTAACTAGAGATCGAGTGCTATCTTGAGCAATGGGGAATAGGCAGGGGAGCGAACGAGAAGTGCATGTTCAAATTTCAAACCTGGCACCGGGCAAGAAATCTCAGGGAGATGGATCATAGTTCCTAGGCATGCAGGATGGAATCCAAGCTGACAACAGAGAGGAAAAATCTAGGGATGGGGACCCACATGTAGACAATGGTAAGGGGAGTGGAGTGGGGATCAAGAAGGGAAGAGATCAGGAAGTGCTTGTTGAAAACTGAAACCTGGTGCTAGGAAAGAAATCTAAGGGAGGTGGATCTCAGATTTTAGGCACGCAGCAAGGTACCCAGGTTGATTGTGGAGAGGAGGCATCTGGGGATGGGGCCCCACGTGAGGCTGGTGGTACCTAGCATGCACCAGAATTGCTATCCAAGGAGTTCAGACTAGGGAATCTCCCAGTGAAATGGGCCTTACTCTTTTGTGTTAAGCCTTCAGGTAAGTCCTCTTTCCCTCCAGTTAAGGTTGTGTCTGGTCTGGAAAAGGGATCATGCACGATTGCCATTCTAGATGAAATTGTTGATCATAGCATAGCTATGATGGCTACCACTCTTGTGGGGATGTTTATGGGTCAGTGACCAAACATCGATGTTGTTTAGTCCTTTACAATGAAGAAATTGAGCTTGAAAGGGTAGGTCAGTGTCACTACTATGGAAAAGGGATTTCTTTCTTTTGAATTCACCTGTAAAGAGGATATGGCTGACATCCTATGTAAAGGACCTAGGACCATTGGAAGGGCTACCCTGGTGCTCTAAAAATGGTCCTCAAACCTAGATTTAAATGAATCTTTCTTTCAGCAAGCTCTAGTATGGGTTAGACTCCCTCAGTTACCCTTGGAATTTTGGAGCGAGGATGTGTTTATGGGAGTGATCAGTTCTTTTCGAGAGCTTCTCTCCATAGACCCAACTACTGCTTCTAAGAGCAGGCTAACCTATGCAAGGATCTGTATAGGTTTTAGGGAAGGGGATCATATGCCTGAAGTGGTGTGCTTTTAGTCTAAACTTGGCACTCATATTTAGTAGTTGGATTATGAGAGTGTCCCATTTGGATGTTTTCATTGTTTTAAGATAGGCCACGAGGCTTTTCAATGCCCGAAAGAAAAGTTAGTTAAGAAGGAGAATCCCTCTGTGGCTTCTCATGTTAGGGCCAAGAAAGTCTGGAGAAAAAAGACCACCATCTAGGGTCAGAAGGGGCTACTTTCAGCACATTCAAAGGTGGAAGATGACTCAAAGAAGGTTAATCAAAAGCATCCTTCTAAATCAATTCTGCCTTAGGGCATGGATGATAAGGCAGGTCCTTAGGTTGAGCTATCAAAGCTTTCCATGATCTCCTCTCTTGTCATTAGGGAGAAGCAAACTATTATTCTTCCCTAATTAACTGAGGGTTCTTTGGCTGAGGGAAGGTTGGTTTCTGGAGTTGAGGATGGCAAGGAAGCCCCACTGCAGGCTGCTTAGGAGGTGGTGTTGTTAAGGTCTCCACTTCCTAAGGGTATGCTAGCCTTGGCTCCCTTAGAGGTGGAGAATGATAGAGTTAATAGGGATATTATCATCTATCAAGACCTTGAGGAAAATATTGTTTCCTCCCTAGGTAGAGGGACTAGCATAGGAAAGTTGGATGTTTTCATCAAGGAACTGGACCAGTGGGAGTTTCCTCTATCCAACCCAAAGGTTGCCCTCAAGTTTTCTAGGTTGTTGAATTTTGGCATGAAGGGTGAAGTTCTTCCTTCCCCAAAGCCTAGGAAGAAATATGTTAGAGGACCTTCTTAGGCCTCTCCAGTGGAGACAAGAAGTAGCTACAAATTGGATGTGGGCTCAGCGGCCAAAAGAGGTAGAAAATTTGAGAAGGAAGCCAAAGAGGAGGAGACCAAAAGAAGCTTGGCAAATGGGTGCCAAAGAACTCTTCAGGAGTGTTCCAAGAATTAATCATGAAGATCATTTCATAGAATATTAGGGGCCTTAATAGAGCCCATAAACAAGAAATTATCAGGAACCTGATTAGAGATCAGAGACCAGACATCTTGATGAGTGGGGAGGCTTCAGACTCTAATGGTTCCTCTGGGGGTCTAGTAACCCTTTTTAATACCAAAAATTTTAGAATGTAAGTGGCATACAATGATGGTAATATTCTTTTGTGCAAAGTCTTTCATATCCCTTCCAATGTTAGCTGGTTCCTGATGAACTTATATGCTCCTAACAATAAGAGAGAAAGAAAGAATTATTGGACCAGAGCTCAAAGTCTAGTGTAGAGCACTAATTTAAAGAAAGGAATTATTATGGGTGACTTCAACACTCCGTGGTTGGATGAGGAGAAGAAGGGATGTCTGCCTCCGGACTAGGAAAGCAAAACTAACCTTGCAAACTTCATAAATGGTCTAGCATTTTTGGATCTAGAACTCATGGGAGGTGCCTTTACTTGGTCAAATAAATGCATTGGTCAGGATTGTATTCAAGTTAGACTAGATAGAGCTCTTATTGATCTCAATTGGCTGATGACCTCCTCTTGCAAATTATCTATTTTTCCCAGAGTGGGTTCAGACCACTCCCCTATTTCTCTTTCAATAATTCCTATAGGTCCCAAAAGGCCTCCCCCTTTTCATTTAGAAAAACTGTGGACCTCCCACCCTGACCTTTTAGACAAGATTAAGCTCTGGTGGAGTATTGATGTGGAAGGCACAACTATATACAGTGTAGCAAGAAAACTAAGCAATGTTAAAAGGATGGTTAAAGCTTGGAACAAGTCTGATTTTGGCAATATTTTCTTTGAGAAGGAAGCCCTAACTGAAAATCATTCTGCTATCCAAACCTCAATTCAGGAGGATGGGTATGATGAGTTAAATAGGGAGGTTGATTTTTTTATCCTTTCAGATTTACACAATATTATTAGTAAAGAGGAGAAGTTCTAGAGACAAAGATCTAGTGTAAACTGGCTCAAAGAGGGAGATCAGAATACAAAGTTTTTTCATCTCACTATTCTAAAACATCGTGCAAATGATAGAATCATAGGTTTAATGAAAGGATAGGGATTGTTAACCGAGGATGAGAAAATATCTTTTGAGGTTGTTTCTTTCTTCTCTTCCCTATTGTCTTGGGATCCTTTGCTCTCCAAAGTAGATTAGGATGGCATAGTCCCTTGTATCCCTCAGGTCATCCTTCCTCACCATAATAAACTACTTTGTGCCATTCATTCCAAGTCAAAAGTTAAAGAAGCTCTCTTCTCTCTATCAGTACATAAATCCCCTTGCCCTGATGGCTTGTCGTCTTTCTTTTTCTAGTTGTTTTGGCCTATTTTGATGAAGGATGTGGTTCAAGTTGTTCAGGAACTCTTCAGGGCAAGAAGCATTCTAAAGGAGATTAACTCTGCTTTTTTAGTTCTCCTTCCTAAATCTCTTGGAGCCAATTCCTTGGACAAGTCTAGACCAATTAGTTTATGCAACTCTTCCTACAAGATCATTTTGAAGGTTCTTACCTCTAGGTTTCTCAAACTCCTCCCTTTGATTATTTCTCATCAGAAAACTGGTTTTGTCCTGGTCAGACAAATTTTAGATTCCATTATGATGGTGCATGAAGTGATTCACTCTATGGAAGCTAGAAAAAGGTAAGGGATGTTACTTAAACTGGACCTTTCTAAAGCCTATGACAGGTTCGACTGGTCTTTCCTAGATAGGGTGCTTAAGGATTTTGGGTTTGATGACAAAACTTGTAAGCTAATTTCTCAACTGGTGTCTACTTCATCTCTTGTAGTTTTAGTTACTGGATCCCCCTCCAATTTTTTCAAACCCTCTCACAGCCTTCATCAGGGGGATCCTCTTTTGCCAATTCTCTTCATTATCTTGGCAGAATGTTTAGGCAAACTTATTGAGAAGAATAAGAAGGTAGGGAGAATCAAAGGATTTAAACCTTCTTCTAAAAGTGCCCCTTTTTCACATCAGCAATTTTTTGATGATACCATAATGGGAGGGGAGGCTTTTGTTAAGGAGGCTAAGGCTATGAAGGACATCTTGGATATCTACTCTAAAGGGTTGGGGCAGCTCATCAACTGGGATAAGACCTTGGTTTTCTTTATCAACACCCCAAAGAAAATATAGAAGAAAATATCTAAAATTCTGGGATGTAGTGTGGGGAAGCTTCCCTCTACCTATCTTGGGCTTCCTTTGGGCATGAAACCTCCTGATTCTATCTGAAATGACATTATGGATAGATTTAGCCAAGCTGGAAAATGTCAACTGGTTAAATCCACCCTTTAGAACTTTCTTATCTATGCTTTGAGCCTCTTTGTGATCCATATGAAATTTTTTGAGAGAATGGAAAAAATTCAAAGAGACTTCTTATGGATGGGGGCTGAAAAGAATAAATGGCATCCTCTTATTGCTTGCAAAAAAGTTTGCCTCCCTAAGAAATATAGGGGTCTAGGCATCACGAAGCTAACTCAACTCAACAAGGCTCTTTTGGCTAAGTAAATATGGAATATCTTCAATAGTACAGGGGAATGGAAAGACATTTTGGAAAAAAAGTATATTAAGAGACCCTCTAAATAGTTTACCCTCTTTAGTGAAGATATCCCAAGAGGATCCACTGTTTGGAATGGTTTTTTAAAAGCCATGGACCTGGAAAATTATAGAGTATCTTGGAATTTGGGTAATGGGGAGGACATCCAGTTCTGGTCTAATAGCTAGCTCATTTAGGGCCCCCTTATGAACATCCCCAGCTATGAGGTCTAGATGAATGAATGCATCAACCATTTTGGAAAGAAAGTTAGTAACTACAAGAACAACCAGGGATGGATAGACCTTTCCATCATCTTTGAAGATCTTAATCCTATTATGATTATGCTAAACTCTATGACCCTAAATAACAACAAAGATGAGTTGGTCTGGGGAGATAACGCCAATGGACAATATACTATTGCCTCTGGGTACTCGATCCTTTGGAGATCAAAAGAGATTCCTCCTTGGTTGAGGGCTTGGATTCCTGGCCTCATTCCAAAAATTAATATGTTCTATTGGCTGGGCCTACAGGACAAAATCCTTACCTAGGATAACCTCATTAAACGAGGTCATATTATGCCTAGCAGATGTGTGTTATGTAAAGATCAGATCGAGACTAGCAATTATTTGTTCATTCATTGCCCTTTCTCCAGGGAGATTTGGGTTTTCCTCACCTAGGACTTGGGTTTCAGATGGTGTGTGTCTTCCAACCTCTTGGATCTCTTATGTCAACAGAAATCTATGCTCAGTAGGTCTCATCTTATGGAATTGAGTAACTAGATCCTGCCCCATTTCTATTGGAGCATCTAGAAGGAGAGAAATAACAGAATCTTTAGAGATAAAGAGGAGCCGACTATAGTAATAGGAAAGAAAATATTTGCTAACATTAAGGAAAACTATTCTATAAGGAAAGGAGGATCTATTGAATTAGGTGGTAGAAAAAAGGAGAAGGCAAAAGATAGAAAGATGAAAAGATAGGAAGCCAAATGGCTTCTTCCCCTGGAAGGTTGGCATAAAGCCAACTTTGACAGAGCATCCAAAGGAAATCTTGGGTCCTCGGGAAGTGGTGGCATAATAAGGAATGAAAATGGAGATGGTATTGTGGCTTTTTTCATCCCGTTGGGTTATCAAACCAACCACTTTGCAGAAGCCAATGCTGTGTATAATGTTGTCAAACCTACTTTTGAAATTGGAGTTACTAATCTTTGGCGAGAAGGGGATTCGAACAACATTATCAAATGTATTAATGGCAACTCTTAGCCATCATGGTCGATTGTGAATCTTATTGATGAGACTCATGAGACTCTTTCCAAATTTAGTAGAGTCCATGTCACTCATATTTTTTGGTAAGCTAACCCGATTCCTAACAAGTTTGCAAATATTGGAGTTGGCACAAGCCAAATTATGACATGGCATCCCAAAAATATGTTGCCAGCGGATGTCAAAAGCTTGATCAATCTGGACAAGATCTAAGGATTTACGAAGATGATCAATATGCAATTATGAGTATGTATGGATCAAGGGGAAAGGGTACTTCCCAAAAAGTTAGCATGGGAAATTGTAACTACTACAATTTATTATAGACTAGTCAACATGCTTTGTGGGTCATTTATCACATTTACAATAGGAGAAATAGAAGGGCTAACTCTTTCTGCACTTTGATTATTCATTGATGTTCTAATCTATTACAATGTGAGGTGCATATGAGAATTGAGGGTGTGCAGAGTGTAGACATGGTTGGTGATAGGTGTAGAAAAGAGCCAATGGGTGAAACTAAGAAATGGAAGTGTAGGGATAAAGTTTGGGAGCAGCTAGATCTAGGTGGGATTACTAGATACATATCAAAATTGCATGACTTTGATCAGGAGGTGACCAATAGTATGATTGGTTCATGGAAGGATGGTAGAGTGAAGGTGAATGGGGTTTCTTTCATGATCACATAGGAGGTTATTTTGACCGTTACCGAATCCCGATTGAGGGTTTTAAGTTTTTCAAGGACAAAAAGCTCTTGGCTAATGTTGTACAAGATTTTGTAAAGGATGAGAAGGAACTGAAAGCCCTGAAGAAGATTGACATGTATTATGTTCCTAATACAATGAAGAAACTATGGAGGTATGTTCTGAGAGCTATTATAGAGTATATTACTTTGGACCCTAGGTTTGATAGGGCTTGTACCCACCACTTTGTTCTTTTGAATCATTTTTGGCACAACCATAAATTTTTTTTCCCTTTTTACTTGTTAACATCTATGAGCAAGGTGGTGGTTAGCTTCAAAAAGAAGCGTATTGATAACCTTGTGTTGCATGAGGGGCTCCTATTGTTTATTTATGAGCATTTTAAGGCTTAATCTATAAGCAAGGCTCCCCCTCAGACTGAGAATGTGACCTCTGGAAGCTCTAGTTTCTCTTTAGACTCAGATGACATTCAAAGCTTTAGCTCTAAGGATGACATGACTTATTTTGCTGAGAAAAAAGCCACCCATCAGGTCAAAAACTCACCTTCCTCCATCACCCCTAGTAGAAAAAGTCCTAGGGGTCATGGGCAGAAGTAGCCTATGAAGGATGACAATGATGATGAGGAGGATGTGGAGATAAATGAGGAGGAAATGGAGATGCAAGAGAAAATTAAGGATGACCGAGGAGAGAAGAAATTCAAGAGGGAGAGTTTGGAAGATGAGAAAATACAGCAAGAATGAGATATGTCTTTGCTACCTCTGTCACCTATCCATATACATGCACAACCTGAGGAACAAAATTTGGATTCTAAGACCGAGGGTGGGGAGGTGCAGGTAAATAACAGGACAAAAGCTTGGAAAAACTTCAAAGTCAGGACCTCAAAAATGGGCATCTTTAGAGAGGCCATGATCCTGCAAGTCCTCATGGATAACCAAGAAGAGACGAGGCTTGAAGAGCTCATTGACTTGGTGATTGTGGCTATTTTGGATAAAGCTAGGGAAACTAGGCTGAATGTCCTAAACAATGCCTGCAATAGCATGATTGATAACTTCAGATCAATCAAGTGGATTTTCCATGAGTTGGAGGAGGTCAAAGAGCAGGTGAGTCATATGGAGGATAACAGGAATGGAGTGGATTCAAAAAAAAGAGATGGAAATGGTGAAAGGTTTAGTCTGGCAGAGAGAAGGATTAACAACCTCAAAATCTACAATCATAATCTCTCGAATCAGATGATTTCTATGCTTAGCTCCATTAATAGCAACATCATATCTTTAATAGGCTAGGTCAAAGACAGAGCTATGAAGGATGATGAGGATGGTAAAGACAGGGAAGAAGCCAGAAAGGGGGTTGACACTACAATGGACAATATCAACAATGATCAGGACTAGGAGGATCAAAGGGTGCACCAACATGAGGCTGAGGAGAACAAGATGGCCTATGAGGCAGCTCAGGTCATGCAGGACCTAGAGAGAAAGAACGAGGACTAATCCTCTACTTGTTCTTTTGTTTCTTCCTGTGCCTTTTTTTGGGTTTCTATAAGGGCTTTTGCCTTGGTTGTTTCTTGTGGTTTCTGTTCTTGGTCTTTTCTATGGCTTTAGTCTATCGACTAGGCCTTGTGCTCATTTTTAGCCTTTGAATTGGTACTTTTTTGGCTGGGCTTTTCACGTTTATTATCAACCATGTTTAGGTATTAACTCTTGGGTTTCAGGGTCCCTGTAAAACCTATTTATCTAATAAAAAATAAATGTCATAAATAATTAAAATGGGGCAATATGAAAGAACTTGAGCCAACTCCCATTGTTGTGCAAGCAAAATTTTTAAATAATAGTGACTAATCTCAAAGGGACAAATTAAAGAAGAAATTTTCCACATTTTGGCATAAGATGATGACATTTTTTTCTACTCTCATATTCGATAGAATTCACCATGAAAAACCATAAATGTAAACCACTCACATATGAAAACACTTGTCAACAATTTTATGTGGCACACTATAACTCCATAATGTTCAGAATTAAATAGTGGTAGGTGTCTATGAGTGAACATTTGGGAAGGAACAAGCAATATTATAATGTTTTATTAAACATTACAATTACCCTCTACACTTTAACATTTCTCAATAATAGGGTGCATAATCTTATTTAAAAATCATATGATGACATGCATATGAGAGCTCTTCAAGAATCATTTAGGGTACACAACTGAAAGAATACGTGACTAAGTGGTTTTTTAGAGGGATCTATTTGAACCTAGTTTTGGTAATGTAAAGGGGTTCAAATTTTTGCCAAGGGGGAGACTACCTTTTTCTGTAGACTTTGGGCTTCTGAGAGGGGGAGTCTTCTACTCTATTTTGTTCTGTTTATAATATAGATGAGAGGGATTATAATGTGGATATATATATATATATATATATATATATATATATATATATATATATATATATATATATATAGATTGATTGAATGGTTAGTGCATTTCAAGGGGTATATTTTTCTTTGTTTTGTTACTTTTAGAGGAAGAAATTTGTAGTATACCAGAACTTTTGGTTTGTGTATTAGCTTTTTGATTAATGTTAATCTTTGAGTTAGCTTAATTGTCTCTAAATGGAGCTTTGATGAATACAACCATTGCCATGATTATTATTAAGACTTTGGGCTTTTTTATTCATGTGTTTAGAGAGAATAATTTTTCTTTGTTTTTGCATTTCTTCTTTAATGTAATGATTGGGTAAATGAGCTTTATATCATTTTCTTATTATTCTATTTTAGTTAATAAGTTTTTTTGCATCTACATCATGTTTATGAGTGGATTGTTTTATATCTTTTGTGCTTTCTAGTTAAAAGAATCGGTAATCATATTCTATGTATTAATTGTAAATTATACACAGCTATATCGAGATAAATTCAAAGGGTGCTTGTACTTTTCAATAGTGAAGTAACCCAACTATTAGTCCATATTCAGTCTTCCTATGTAGGCTTTTTGGGGTTAATCTGTATGTATTTCTTTGGAGGAAAATCTATTCACTAATACCTTATTATAAACCCTAATCCTTGCCATTTATAGAAAGCAATTACTTAATTCTTTGAACTAACAATAATCAGTAAGAGATACATAATTCATTCAAATTGAATTAAAATGAAAGAAATTTATTCATTTCAACCTCAACATCATAAATATAAAAGGAAAGAGACAAAACTCAATGACATAGATATATAAGGTTTTCCTTTCTATATCGATTTCCCTTTAAAAAATGAATACAATACTAATAAAAACTCATAAATACAAGTCAGAACTAGACAACTGATACTTAATATTCACTATATTCTAGAGTATACAAAGCTAATTATAGTCATATAATTACAAAAACTAGACAAACTATGAAATAGGCATAAAACATGAAAAATTCTAAAGAATAACAATCACCACTCTACATCTTGGGAATCCTTATGTAGAGGATTGCAATAAGCTTAAGATGGGAGGGTAGGTGTCAAAAAATTAAAGGAAAAAATCCTCTAAAAGGTTACATTGTTACATTCTTTTTAGGTGAAGAAAAGAAAGTGAGAGAAAAGTAGATGTCATTTATGGCAAGATTATTTTCTTTAACTATTTTCTCTTCTTCCATCTTCCTTTGTATTTTAATAGGAAGCTTAAAGCCATTTCTATCTAATCATCTTCTTGAGAAGGCAGAGCCTTATTGGCTACTATTAATTCACATATGATTATATCTAATTCAATATTAGGCCAGGTGGGATTTCTAATCATATCTAAATCCTCTAAGAACTTGGTCCACTTGGCATTAGTTATGGCTTTGACCTCAATAGTCACCTTGGACATATATACCTCTATTATAAAAACCATATCAATCATATCATAGATGGTAGTAGTGTGAGGCCTCACCCTGACCCATTATGGCATATATATTTTACTTGCATTTTTATATTCAAGACTTTGATATTTTTATATTTATTTGAGACTTAGATGGATAGTGGCTTGTTTTATCTATTGATTTTATTACAGTGGTTTTTTACATTGATAATATATACTAAGAACCTAATATTGTGAATGGGATGGTCCAATAAATATGGATGTAACTTTACACATGACAGGATAGAAATTAGATTATGGCGTGATGCAAAATGTTAATTTGATTATGATGATTTGTGATTTAATGTGATAAGCAGATAAAATGTTAATTTGATTATGATGATTTATGATATGCAGAATATTATATTTTAATATTTTGAATGATTTATTTGAAATGATTAGGAAAGTAAATTTAATTGAATTATGTTAATAAGGATTACGTAACATTTGGAATTATATGCATTTATGATATATGTTTTTATGACCTCCTTGGACTACTAATGCTCGAGTTTAACGTGCATGAAGTGGAACCATGGAATTTTTTGGGGAAAACAAGTTCCAAACCTCTGTGAACACAGTTTAACCAAGGCAAATCTTTGGAAGATTCAAAAGCCTCATTGTCAAAGTATTTTCCTGTGTAAATGTAAGTTTGATAGTATGTGGAAATTTTTAATCACAAAGATGCATTAGGGATATGTCATGGTGATTTGGAATGTGCTTTTATGTGTCACTTGATGCTTGTGGATTTTGTGTGTAATGACATGTCATCTAGGGTTTTGGTCATGGTGGCATTTTATCTCAAAACTAACAACCTTGTTAATGACTAAGTAAACCCACTTGAAAAGGAATAGGATGGGTCACAAACATAGGAAATTCGAAATTAGACTTGACTAGGGTTTTGAAGGGGCATTAGGTGGTCCCAAAGTGCATTTTGTATGAAAATAAGCTACCCATATGATAGCATAACATTTTAGGGACCTAATTTTGACCATGTTAATGCCTACGTAGCCTATGAGGCCCCTTTGTCCTTGAATTCTTCCACCAATTCGAAAATGGAGTTGTCACATGAACTCTTTCCCATGTTCCCACTAAGTCAAAAGTAGAAAACTTAGGGGGAGACAAGATGGTAAGAGGAAGTGACTAGGTGTTTTTGCTAAAATAGTTTGTGGGAAGGCCTTTTTAGAGAGTCTTGGACAAACTAGTGGGATGTTCACCCACTCTCTAAGTTTAAAGAAATTTAGGGTTTCAGAGGGAGACTAAGGGAGCTCTTCATCAACTAGCATGGCCATTATCTTGGACCAAGGTTGGTGTTCAATCATGACCATTTTATTTTTTGTATTGCATAATGAATCTACAAGTACGGAATGTTGTATTGGAACCATGGATTGTTATTGTAATCTTTGTGTTTTGTTGTGAATTGTGTAATGAGTTTTATGAATTTTCTTGGTTTTCTTCTTGATCCTCTTTATTTTTGTTGAATGTGAAATTACTTATGGGTGTGAAGGCTTCTCTCACCGTTGGGGGGGAAGAGAAGCCTTGGGTGAAGGGGTTAGTTGGACTCAACATTGTAGCTGAGAAAATCTACCTCATGATGAGGAGTTGCTCTTCTTTCATGGAGTATGGGTTCCATTGAAGCCATATGCCTTTTGTTGTTTTGTAGGTATAAGTGTATGTGTAAGAAGGAAGAGATTTTATGATAGCCTTGAGAGGCATAAATACAATTGTAATTTGATTTTGTGGTATGGATATGGAATTCTCCTCTTTGAAGAGTCCACCTTCACCCAATGTAATTTTGATTTTGATGGTGAATCAATGTGTAAGCCAAGGAAGGCATTGTTATGTGTTGTGTTGTATGTTTTCATGCATTAACAATGTTGTATGTATGTATCTCGTTTGGACATTGTTTCACCTACTCAGTGGGTGGCTTCATAGAAGCCTAGGATGGGAGGTGAACCTAGATGGTTCCTATTTTTTATGTTGATTGCAAGTGTTGTGAAAATATATTCCTTGTCACTCTTTGGCTATGTTGGAGAACCAAGTGTTTGTGAAGAGATAGATCTTTTCCATGTCATCTCATAATGTATTGTGATGTTAAGTTTCCATTGCTGAGTTTTTGAAATATGAAAGGGTATTTCCTTCCTATTGCATAGTATTGGAAATATGCAAAGTAGAGTTTGAAAAAGTTTGTATATAGTTGTTTTGAAAGACAAATAATGTAGCACTATCATAGTTGTGTAGGGAGGAAAGAATCAACTCACGTAAAATATTACCTATTGAAGCTATGTAATTTATCTCTTTGTTCTTCCCTAGATTCTTGTATTCAATTGATAACTAAACCCTGTGAAATCTTTATGTAAGGGATGTAATTGTAATGAATCAATATAGACTTGTGTGATTGAATCCTATGATTCTCTGTTATGTATTTTGATGCAATTGAAATATTAAGTCCTGAATAGTTCATATGTATGCATAGATAGTGATTCATCATACTTCAAAAAAAAAATTTCTCATTTGTGAGTGTATTCATCTTTTAGAAAGCTTATAGCTGATTAATGGAATATAGACAATGTGTACATTTTGAGTATTCTAAACCAATGAATCTCTAGACTAAATAGATACAAGAAATCACTTTGATTTACCACCAACTAAACTACCTTGATGTCATAGAAGAAAATAACTACTTATAGGACTTAGCTTAAAAATCTATTAAAAAAAGTTGGTTGTAGGTGCACTTTATTTCTATAGAATTTGCATGAGGGGAAATAAAATGGGTTGATACCTATTAATACCAACATTTTATTTAGAGAGCATATACCCAAAATCTTTGCTATATGATACAATTAAAAATAATCACTTTAGAGAAAAAAGGAAATAACATAATAATATGCTAACCTAAGTACCTACCAACCAACCTAAACTATGTCAAATTCACATCAACCTATGATTAAATATAGCTTCTTGGGTGCAGGAACATGTGCATATAATAGTCCTTCATATATGTATAAGACAAGAAGAAAAATAATAATAATAAATTACAAAATAAAAATATGCCAAACTTTAGCACAAATAAAAGCAAACCTAGACAGCATTGGCCAATGATGTAGAAAAGGTCAATCATACAAAAGAGGGGCACAATGGTCCCCACTCTCCTAGGCATTTCCCCACTCTTGAAAACCTTTTTGGCACTTTGGAGAAAGACACCCACCACTAGCATATGTCAAATTTTTTTGTACATGATGCCTCCATCCTCGAAAAAGGGCTAAGTTCCTTATGTTTAGTGGTTGATGAAGCCTTCCACTTAGGCACCTAAGGTGTGGAAAAGATGGGACTAGTGGTCACATCACTTAGAGGGAGGAAAAAGGGGGCAAGTGGCCCTTGATTTTGGGGCATTCACTAGGGAGAATGGGGAGAGTTAAATGTTAGCCAAGTTGAATTTAGAAAGGTGGGAATACATGTTAAGGAAGGTATTAGGTAGAAGGGGGGGCAAGTTAAGTAGGTAACCATGGTAAAAATGGAGATAGGTGTCTAGTTTGAGGTAAGGGATGAAATGTTATTTAAATGGATTAATTAATAAGAGTTGGGTAATATTATTGTCTAAAGTCAGGTGTTAAGTAGGTAGTATTGAAGTTAGTGGGTAAGTGTCAATTAGTTATTAGTTAATTTTTGGTAAGGAGTATCATCATATTAGATTTTTTTTAAAATAAAAATTGATTATGGTTGGTTCTATTTTGTCATTATATTAAATGGTCATGGAAAGTAAAAGGGTAGAATAGATGTAGAGATTTATTTAAAATTTAATATTAGGAAATGGATTAGAAATTCTTATTTGGGGTTTTTATTTAATATTGTTTATCTATTTATTTAATTTCATTAAATAAATTAGGGTATGACTCTTATATGGGACATGGGGATTGTTAAGGTATCTTTAGTTATAGGTTATTCAGGAATTGCCAAAATTTAGAAATTAAAAATGGGAATGTTAATTATAGATAAATGGGTTATTAGAAGGTAGCATATTAGAGAAATTTGGAGAATAAATATTTAAGAATTGATTTAAAATACCTAGGCATAAAATGACAATTTAGTTGAAATTAATACTGATAAAATGTAAAAATTTCATTAACATAGTGATACCCATACCATAATAGTATTGAACATAGAATGTAATGAGTGAGATTATATGATTTAGAGTCAAAACATCTAGGACAATTGTAAACATAGTCACATTCGCAAACGATGGAATTATTGTAACTACATTGATATACAATGGGTACTTCACAATCTTAGTTCCTGGTTTGGATGTGGATTCAAAATGAAATTATATTGCCTAGTCTTTATATTATAACTTAGACTTCCAACATATGTTAGAAAACTAATTGGCCTTCTATGGGAACTTGAATTACTAAGTTCAAAATGAAATCAAATTCTTCCACAACAACTAAAATTTAATTCTCTCCAATTCAATAATTGAATAAAGAAACATTTTAATATTCTTAAGGAGACGAGTGGTTTATTCCTAGCACCCCTTAGTTCGATAGAATATTCATAGCAAAGTATAGGTCTATACATATTATCTTTAGTTCACCTTTAAAAAGAAAACAAAAATAGTTGATTTTTGCCTTGTAAAAATTTAGGCATGACAATTCTGTTATCAAAGCAAACTAGTTACAACACAGAGCCTAACCCATTACACTTAACTCACTAAAACTACAACTTGTGCGTAGGATGCCTATCATTACCTATAATGGTCATCAAAGGGCTAGAGTCCCTGGGGGTGCACAAGTGGCATCTATAGGGGTAGGACAGGGAATTTATGGAGCTCCATCTGAGCAACCTCAAAACCATAATCAGATCTTCACAGCCATTTAGAGCTTTATCGAAGTAGTGCAGGAAAGGATGCCACCCATAATTCCATAGCCCAAGAAGCAAGGAATAGGGGAGCATAGAGATGATAATAGGGAAAGAAGTAGAAGTTCCCCACCTAGAGAAGCAGAGGGATAAGATGATCATGAAGAGTCCTTGGTTCATCAGATTGAACCATCAGTAGTCATAGAGCCACCAAAAATAGTGAGAGAACCTAGAGATATAGGGAATGAGATCATGGAATTGATCAAACTCAAACCACCTCTTTTCACCAGAACCATAGATGGTGCACAAGAAGAGGCATTCTTATAGAGCTTAGAGAGGTGCTTTAGTTTGTGGCCATATGGGAGCAATCTGAGGAAATAGGAGGATACCATCAATGGAGTGACAGTAGACACTCTTACCGAGGAGGAATTTGTGGCCAAGTTTAGAGACGAGTATCTTTCAGAGCATTTTAGATAGAGTCAAATTGAGGATTTCCATTACCTCCAACAAAGAGGCCTTATCGTAGCATAGTATGAGAGTAGATTCCTAGAGCTCCTTACTTATGTCGAGTACATGAAGGATGAGAAGCTATGAATCTATAAATTTACTAAGGGTTTTACCTTGTCTCTTTAGAATTTAGTATGCCTAGCCTTTATGAGCACCTTCAGGGAGGTAGTTGAGACAACATTGGCTGTGGAAGATCTCTGTAACAAATAGGAATCCTAAGATCAGTCTCACAAGCAAAATTTCTCCTACCATTTAGGACAATAGAAACCCTCATGGAAGGGTAATTAGGTTCATTCAACAGGGTCCTTTAAGGCCCCACAAGTGCACCAAAAGTCTCAATAGGATAATAGGTAGAAGTTAGTATAGGGGTATCAGGGCTCTAAGCCCAAGCAGTGGCAATCACAGGGGTCCCAATGAGATTGGAGGCCACAAGCTCCATATGAATAGTAAGCTAGGACTCAAGAGTCCTCCCATGGTGCTTATTGTGGATCCAATAGGATAGGTGGCTAGCAACTATCTAGGCCAAAGGGTGTTTAGGTTTAGACTCATGGACCATGCTATGCGTGTAGTGGTATGGGTCATATAACTAGAGAGTGCCCACAAGGATTGGTAGGCAGTAATCAATACAAAGTTACTTTAGAGCCTATAGTAGGAGACATGGGTAGATCCCACAAGGTATTTGTAGTGGCTTATAACTCCAAAGCTGAGCATTAGGCCTTAGTTATTAAGGTTGCAAGTATGATCAGAGGTATTAAGCTTCTATATTGTTTCATTCTAGAGCTACCAATTCTTTTGTATCTCCATTTGTAGTGGAGCATTGAGAGCTAGTGGCAGCTAGGTGGAACAATAAATGGAAATTTTAATTGGCCTTTGGGGCTAAGGTGATAGTGAAATCTTTTATTTGTGATTGTCAGATTCAAATTGGAGACATGAGCATAACCACAAATCTATGAGTTACCCCCCTAGGATCATATGATGTATCCCTTGGTATGGATTCACTATGTGCACATAATGCTAAGATGGACTATAGATAGAAGAAGTTTGAGTGTTTGGATGATTGTGGTATTGCCATGGTTATTTTAGGGATGCAAAGGCTAGTGTCTCTTCATATGATCTTTGCCATGCAATGTAAATAGTGTCTATGAAAGGGATGTTATTTGTTTGTAGTATCTATTAGTATTATGGAGTAAGAAGATGAGAGGGAACCTTCTCTAGACAATTACTCGATCCTAGAAGAACTCAAGGATGTGTTTTCCTCAAAGCTTCTGGGTATGCCACTGCCCAAGGCAGTTGATTTCCATATAGATCTAGTGCTAGGAGCTGAGCCCATTTCTAGATATCCATATAGGAGGGCTATACATGAAATCAATGAACTTAAGATTCCATTGGAGAAACTCTCAGAGAAAGGAAATATCCATCCTAGTGTATCACCTTGGTGTGCACTAGTGATCTTTGTGAACAAGAAGGATGGATCACTCAGATTGTCTATCGATTACTAATAATTGAATAAGGTAACTATCAAGAATCGATACCCACTCCCTAGAATTGATCACCTATTTGATCAGTTGCAAGGTGCCCAAGTATTCTGCAAGATATATTTGAAGTCTAGGTATCATCAGTTGCAGATTGTGGAAAGTGACATTCATAAGACTACATTCCTTACCAGGTATGGTCATTACAATTTCATAGTGGCACCATTTGGTCTTACAAATTCCCCTATTGTATTCATGAGCCTTATGAATGAGGTGTTTCATACATTTCTAGATAAGTTTTTAGTAGTGTTCCTTAATGATATATTTATATATTCACATGATGATAAGGAACACAAAGAGCACTTGAGACAAGTATTGCAATATTTAAGGGAAAATTAGCTATATGGTAGTTTGTCCAAGTGTGCATTCTTTAGGAAGAAAGTTCATTATTTAGTTCATGTGATATTAGAAGATGGAATCATAGTGGACCCATCCAAAATCTAGGCCATCATGGATTGGCAACCACCAAATAGTGTTATAGAAGTTAGAAGCTTCATTTGATTAGCAGGGTATTATAGGCAATTTATGGCAGGATTTTCCAGAGTAGCTCATCCCATCACATCCCTTTAGAGGAAAAGGAATAAGTTTGAATGAATAGACAAGTGTGAGAGGGCCTTCTAAGAACTCAAGAGGGTACTCACTAGTACACCAATCCTAGTAGTACCTAATCCTTCATCAAAGTTTGTAGCATGCACAGATGCCTCACTTGATGGTACTAGGCCCATTCTCATGTAGAATGGTCATGTTATATCATATGAGTCTAAGAAACTTAAGACTCATGAGCTCAACTATCCTACCCATGATTTATAGCTTACATCAGTAGTTAGTGCCTTGGCAAGATGGTGTCACTTTCTTCTAGGACATCACTTTGAGCTCCATTCAGATCACCAAAGTTTGTAATATATTTTCACACAACCAAATCTGAATGCCCAATAGAGGAGATGGATAGAGTTCTTATGTGAATATGATTTTGATGTAAATTACATTAAGTGAAAGGAGAATGTAGTCATAGATGCCTTGAGTAGGAGACATCATGGGATATCTTCTATGATTATTGAGATAGATTTGAGAGAGCACATACCACACCACATTCCCAAAGTGTATTTTTTGTAGAAGTTAGTTAGCTAATCCAATCTAAGAGACCCCTAGAGGAAATATTTTATAATTTTTCATTGAGTTTGGCTAGATTACTACACCATAAAGGCTGCATTTAGGTACCTTACATAGGAGACTTACATGAGTTCATTATTCTGGAAGCTCACAGAGCACCCTATGTAGAACATCCAAGTGTTAAGAAGATGTATGCTAATTTAAGATAGTTATACTATTGGCTAGGAATGAGGATGTAGATTTCCAATATTGTAGCCAAATGCCTAGAGTATCAGAGAGTCAAGGTAGAACATGAACATCTAGGTGGACTCTTGTAGCCACATGAGATACCTGAGTAGAAGTGGCACACTATCTCCATGGATTTTATTGTTGGTCTTCTAATGTCTTCTCATCGTGATGATGCTATTATGGTGAGGGTCGACACTTTGACCAAATTTTCCCACTTTTCACCCATTTGCACTACCTTCACAGCACCTGCAATGGAACAAACATTTTTGTGAGACATTTTTAGACTCCATGGCATTCCTCATAAGATAATCTTAGATAGAGATTCTTTACATCATCCTTTTGGAGGGAATTGCATAAATATCTAAATACCAAGATCAACTTTAGCATAGCCTACCACCCTCAAATAGATGGGAAAATAGAGAGAGTTAATCAAATCCTAGAGGATATGTTACGGAAGTATGTGATGGAACACCAGACTAAGTGGGAAGAATACCCTCATCTTGTGGAATTTTCCTATAGCAATGGACACCACACTTCCATAGGCATGCTAGCCTATCAAGCCTTGTATGGTAGGCCTTTTATAACACCCCTAAGTTGGGATAGGATTCAGGACAGGATATCTATAGGGCCATAGTTACTCAAGGATATGGAGCAACAAGTGGTACTAATCAAACAATGCCTTAGAGAAGCCCAAGATAGATAGAAGAAATATGCAAATGCAAAGAGGGTGGATAGAGAGTACATGGTTGGTGAGAGAGTATTTTTTAGAGTGCAACCAAATAAGAGCCCGATCCATTTTGGAAAAGACTCTAAAGCTAGCACCTCGCTTTGTGGGTACTTTTGAGATTTTGGAGTGGATAGGACCAACTGCTTATTGTTTAGCCTTTCCACCTAGACTATCATGAATCCATGATGTATTTCATGTATTTTTATTAAGAAAGTATATTTAGTATGAGTCTCACATCATAGAGTAGGATTTTTCATAGGTGGAGTTAGACGGATAGATAACATTGGAGCCCATTCACATTTTGGCTCGACGAACCCTCACACTTTGAGGTAGAGAGATACACCAAGTTAGAGTCTAGAAAGATTTTTATAATGAGGTCATGGCTTCATGGGAGGATGTATCTTAGATGAAGACTTAGTACCTATTTCTATTTTTATGAACTCTAAGAGAAAGTCCATGCCAGGGGGGAGGATGTGAGGCCTCACCCTGACCTGTCATAGCATAGATAGTTTACTTGCATTTTGATTTTTGAGACTTTGATATTTTGATAATTTTTCAAGACTTAAATGGATACTAGCTTGTTTTATCTATTGGATTTTTACAATGGAAAAAAACTTTTACAAGCTTAAAAAAAAATTGTGCTTTTTGTCAATTTAGTGATTTTATTTCAACCAATGTTTGGTTAGTTATCCATCTCTACCTAGTGATTTCTTAAGTTTTTTTAGGAAATATAGTTATCGACCACATCACAACAAAAAAATGATAGATTTCAAGAAAATTTTGTTGTAGACTATTAATTTGACATGGTAGAAAGTCCACTTCTTTCCTAAGCTTTATGTCATTGTTTGCTTGTAGAATTCATAAAATGGATTTAGGACTAGATTGTTCTAGACTATCATCTATGGAAAGAAAGCCATGGTTAAATTTACAATGATATTTCAAATGATACCAATGTTTTTAGCCATTTTTTTATACAGACTAGTGATAAATGACTATAAAAAGTGAATAATATCAACAAAAAATTTTGCCACTACGGATAAATGAATAGGTATAAAATACCTTATATCTTTTCAAGTTGGAAATAATTTCATGACTTTTGTGTTTGTTTTCAATTTTAAAATAATTTCAATGACTAATGTTGATAGGCATTCTAAAATGGCAGAGTGCGTGGAGTGGGAAGGTGTGAGTGTATTAATGTTAACATTTATTTTGTAAGTTAAAATTTTCCACCATCTACATGTTAAAATCTTAATATTATTTTAATTATAGAATTTTTTTTTTTTTTTAAATAATTAAATAAATATTACATAGAATATTTGCTAAAATTATAAATTTAAAATAAAACAACATTAGTGGAAAAAAGAATGGAAATAAAAATATTTTTAGATGTAGTAAATTAAATTTTAATTTGATATTATCGACATTTCTTTAGATACATTTATTTAAGATATCTATACTAGTCTCTATGTGATCTAGATGATTCTCTAACTATATTTTTAATTGTAAATAAAATACTTTTGTAAAAAAAAAAAGAAAAAAAAAAGCTTAATTTAAAGATTAATAATTTTTATTGGCTTTGATTTTATTATTTATTTACATTAGTAAAGTTTGGTATAATTGAAAATCATCATTAAAAATATATAAAAATATAAATATGTTTAAAATATGTATCTTATACTTGAAATTATTTTAAATCAATAAAACAAATTAAAGTTAAAGATACAAATATATCTAACCAATTTTGTTAATACTAAAGTTGTTACAAGATTATATTAAATGACTAGAATATGGATATGCAACAATGATAAATATGAAATATGTAAAGGTATGGATATGGAAGTAGACAAAGGAAGCTTATGAGTGAGAGAGAATGAGATAGAAAAAAATTATATGTTTCCCAAGTGGATCTTAGATGGTATATTGTAGAATAAATAATTGAATGGAAGCAAAAGAATTGAAAGAGTATGTGATAGATGCTATCACTCACTAGGAAATGTTAAATCTTGATAGCTAGATTATTTACTATACTTACATTTAACTTAAGTCAAAATGATTTAAATAATATACTTTAATAGTGACGTGTTATAATTAATATATTGTACAAAGTAACATTTAACAATCTCTGCAATGTTATCTTTGTTTTGTATTTTAAATTGGTACAGAAAAACACAAGGACGGGGGGGGGAGAGAGAGAGAGAGAGAGAGGTGGAAAGAGTGGTGGTGACATGAGTGTGTGTAAAACTAGATTTTTTGTTGATATTCTCCAAATTTTAATTCTAAATTAATTAAGTGCAAAATTATGGTCTATAAAAATGTTCTCTCAAGAAATAAGGTTAATTTTTAAATACTTATTTAAACAAGTATATAATTATTATTTTTATATTATAGTAAATTCATAACAATTTATTATTTTCTATAACATGAATTTATTGTAAAAATAATGAATACTTTAAATTGATTTTTTTTTTCTTTACACAATTTTGAAAGTGTTTTTCTTTTGAAATAATTATTTTTCATTTAATTAACATAAATGTTTTCAGCAATAAACATTGTTACAATGACAATATTTGAGGATAGTATTCAATACAAATTTCACCATATCCTAGCTCATATTAATTAATATAAAGATAGTGATAGGGAGGTAGACAAGCAGTTTTTATGAGTTAGGAGATACATATGTAAATATAAATAGATAGATATAGATTCATAAATATTGATATATATTGCTATCAATGTAACTCGTGCACCCCTTAAAGGTGCAAGTGCTAGTTAGAGACTAAAAACATGATAATAACATTCCTTCTATCCAAATTCCATCAGCTTGAAAACTTCATTTAGAGAATCAATGGAAATCCCCATGAACTTTTACCCTATACCATCATATATACATCTTATGAGGGCACAATTCAAGAACAAATGGACAAAATAGGAAAAGGTGAATATTATTATTAGAAGTGATATGCTATTACATTTAGTAAAATATCAATAGACTCAAAGATGTGCCCTATGGGCTTACAATGTGGTCTAATTCTTTGAAAAAAATCCTCCTCATAGTACCCTCTCCCAAACTCCACCAAAATTGCCTTTATAATGCTAAATGTCCTTAAGTACCCAAATTAGGTTTAGGATTAGGAATAAATTTTTGAATATGACATTTGACATCCACTGCCAAAATAGAAGGTTCTAGAAAACATGTCAAAAGTTAGTGTAAAATTAGAAGAATCCAGAAATGGTAGTCCAACTTTTGGGAATCATACCTTATGATCTAAGACTCCTATTGACGAACCATTTACATTTCTAGAAAGCACTCCAAACACTCTATAGATATGGGAGCTTTTATCATCCCCCAATTTTTAGGCCTTTACAAGGTCATTTAGTGCCTCAAATCTAACTTTGATGTGCTCTTAGGAGGTCTCCAAGCAACTTAAAACTATACAATAACTCTCAAACCATAAAGCCTTTTGAACTAATTATTTTGTTGGAGTGCTTTAAATTACAAGTATAATTATCCCTAAAACTTACACCCTCTAAATCATTATAATTATGGCTCAATTACAAAATAACCTATTTTTTGCATTGCCATGTATCCCAAGGTGCTCAAAAACTCTAACCTAGAAAACCCATAGTGGAACTATGGGAGTTGGAATCTTTATTTGATCCAAATGGGTATCTAGAAATGAAAACACTTTAAATAGAAACTAAAACTAAGCATATTTTTTGGCGATACAAGATTTCCCTTACAACATTGGATGCTCCTACATCAGACACCTAGGGTAGATTGAAAGTGACCTTATCACTTTATAACTAGTAGAGAATAACCCAAATGGACAACCTCTATTATGGATATCCAAGTTCAATATTCTACCAGTTGTCCTCTCCACTTCACCATAATTTCTTCAATATCTTCCTCCATAGAAGTAGGAATTAGATATGGCTCTAGCATCAACTCCTCATCTACACCGTCATCATAATATTTTGTTAAGTTTACAACATTCAAAATAGGAGAAATGTGAATCCCATCTAGCAACTCCACCTCATATGCATTTCCTAATTCGTGTTTCTTCAAAATTTTCTAAGGGCCAAATATCTTCATCTTTAGCTTGTTGTAGGTACCCATTGGAAATCATTCCTTCCTCAAATATACCATAACCTATTCTATAACTTGGAACTCCTTATGTATCCTCTTTTGATCTACCCTAGCCTTATATTGTAGGTTAATCATGGTAATATGTGCTTGCACCTCCCCATGTAGGTTCTTGACATGTTCAACAAAGTCTTTTTCCTTAGCACTTGTCCTCTCCCCTTGCTCCATCTTCCTCAACTCTAGTACAGTCCTTGGACTACTCCCATATACAATTTAGAATGGTGATCTATCAGTACTCTTGTTCATAGAATTATTGTATTAAAATTCTTCTTTTGGTAGAATCAAATCCCATCCCTTGGGTTTATCACCTACTAAACACCTCAACAAATTGCTCAGACTCTGATTCATTACTTTTGTTCATCCATCAGTCTACAGATGGTCTACAGAACTAAACTTCAATTATGTCTTCAACTTATTCCACAAAGTCCTCCAAAAATACCCCACAAATTTAGTATCTCTATCAAAAACAATACTTTTTGGGAGATCATGTAGTCCCACCACCTCTCTGAAAAACAAATTTGTAACATGCACTACATCATGAGTTTTGTGGCATGGAATGAAATGTGCCATCTTGGAGAACCTATCAACCACCACAAATAATAAGTCATTACCCCTCTGTGTCCTTAGATTTCCAAGAACAAATTCTATACTTATGTCCTCCTAAAGCTTCAATGGAATAGGCAATGCTTAATAGAGTCTAGTATTATGACTAAATCATTTGGTTGCTTGACATACTTGACAACTCTACACAAAATTCTTCATGTCCTGTGATAATTGAGGCCAGAAATAATGCTCTCTAGTAATGGAAATGGTCTTACCTTGACCAAATTTTCCTACCATCCCTCCATTGTGTTTCTCCTTGATCAATTTATCCTTCATGGAACTCCTTGGGATGCACAATTGACTTCCCTTGAATAACATACCATCTTGAATCAAGTAGTCTGGCTACCCAGTCCTATCTAGAGTAAAAAGTTTTGTACAAGCCTTCCAAGCATCTGGAAAGTCAGGATCCTTAGGGTACAAATTCTTGAGTTCATCAAACCCAACCACTTTAACTTGCATTACTATCATCAATAATTGTTTTCTATTTAAAGTATCTATAACCCTATCAAGACCTTTCACTTCTATGTTTCATTACAAATGTATAGCTTTGCATGAACTCTACCCATTTCAAATGTCTCTAATTCAATTTTCCTTGGCTATTAAGGTACTACAATTCTTGGTGATCAATATATAAGACAAATTATTTTGGAAAAAAATAATACCTTCATTTCTTTAAGGCCTAAACTATTGCATACACATCTTGATCATAAATAGAGTACTTATTTGCATCATTCAATTTTTTACTAAAATAAGTAACATGCTTACCTTCTTGGCTCAACACAACCTCAATAGTACTGCTACTAGCATCACAATCCACCTGGAACACTTTGTTGAAATTAGGAAGTGCCAACATAGATTTCTCTATCACCTTCTTCTTCAACAATTCAAAACTTCTTGTAGTTCCTATACTCCACTTGAATTGTTTTCTATCCCCCCTCATTGTTTCAGTTAGTGGTGTACATGTACTACTAAAATTCTTAATGGATTTCTTGTAAAAACTAGCTAGACCATAGAATGACCTCACCTCAGTGGTAGACCTTGGGGTAGGCCATTCCAAGATGACCTTCACCTTCTTTGGGTCCATTTTGAGACCCTAAGCTAATACAACAAACCCCAAATATACTAACTCCTTTTTGACAAAGCTACACTTCTTCAAATTAATCAATAATTTGTCTTCCCTCAACCATTCAAGGACATTATGAATGTGCAATAAATGTTCATCCAAAGACTTATTGAAATTCAAAATATCATCTAGATAGACAAAAACAAATTTTCCCAAAAATTTGTTTAGTACCTTATTCATGAGCCGAATGAAGGTGCTTGGTGCATTGGTTAATCCAAAGGGCATGACTAACCACTCATATAGACCCTCCTTGGTCTTGAATATAGTCTTCCACTCATCTCCCTTTCATATTCATATATGGTGATAGCCACTTTTGAGATCTATCTTTGTGAAGTACTAAGCTTCACTCAAATAGTCCATAAGGTCATCCATTTTTGCTAGAGGAAATCAATACTTGATGGTTATTCTATTTATAGCCTTAGAGTCTATACGCATTCTCCACTCTCCATCCTTCTTTGGTAACAAACTATAGGTACTACACATGGACTCAAGCTCTCTCATATCAAGCCATTCCTCAACCGCTCTTGAACTTCTCTGTTGAGCTCCTCGGTCTCAATAGGAATCATCCTATGAGTAGCCTTGTTAGGAAAACTAGCTCCAAGGACTAAATCTATTGGATAACTAATTTGCCTTATTGGTGGCAACCCTTCTAGAACATTATTAGAGATGACATCTCCATACACACTTAATCGACCTAGAACTTCAAGTGGAATTTCACTATTGCATTCCTTATCTTTTCTAGGAATCAAAGCATATCACATATGCTAATGTTTCATGCCATACAAAAATTTTCTTCCATCAAAAAGACATACCCTAGCACTACTAAATACATTTTCACACTCCTTTATCAAGGGCTTCAATTTGTGGCAAACTCCATCCTTTGTTAGAGAGTATGTAAATTTGCATGAACATCACATATAGCATGCCTATTAAACTGCCACGACCTTCTCCACAATAAATGGGAGACATCCATTGGAATGATGTTTCAAAGAGTCTTTTCGTGGTAACTCCCAATCTTGAACTTTACCAAACATTTCTCACTAACTAGGATCTTATGATCATCCTAAACCAAAGCAATCTAATAGGGTTGGCGGTATTTCTCCCTCTTGAGGTTTAGATTTGAGACCATCTCCTCTGACACCAAGTTGTTAGTGCTTCCACTATCAACAATCACATCACAACATTTACCCTTGCATTTGTACCTAGTACTAAAAAAACCCCTCCTTTCTCCAAGTTTAATCTCACCACTCACTAAGACCCTTTCATTAACTATAATCTCTCCTTTTTCTACATCCTCTGAATGTGATAACTATGCATAATCATCCACATGAGTAACCCTTGCTTGACTATCAACACTCCTATCTATCCTTCCTCGGCGTTGAGGGCATTCAAAGGCATGATGACCTTCTTCATTGTGTACCACTAAAGCTTCATATTCTTGAACCTTTTCCATGTCCTCTACTTCTTCCTCTTTAATCTCCAAAGTTTTGATCATGAGAGTAGTTGAAACCCTCATTCATTTGGTTTTGGCTCGTACCCAAATCTTCATTTTTCTTCTGGTTCTCATTTTGGCCTCCAAATGACTTGCCACCACTTATTGTGCCCTCTTTTCCTTCCATCAAACTTTTTTTTTAGCTTCTCCTCAACTCACAAGGAAAACTAATATGCCTCTTCAATGCTTGTCATTCTGACTAGACTTAACTCCTCCTGAAGGCTAGCTCCTAACCCACTAAGGTAGCAGACAACCTTCTCCTTGTTTTATTTTGCATGCCCTACCCTAATAAAGACTCGATAAAAATCCTCTTTGTATTCTTTGATACATTTTCCTTCTTGTTTTAACCCTTGCATCTTCTTGAACAAATCAAGCTCGTAATCAATAGGAATGAACTACTTCTTTAGTTTGTCCACCATGAAATCCCATCTTGTTATTTTCTCCTTTCCTCTTCTATTTATTTCCAACTTAATCTCTTACCACAAACTTTTTCAATGGCCTTTCATTTTGGCCTTCATAGATAGGGTCCTCGATATCCTCATAATCAAAATATTCCTCCAGCTCATTGATCTAGTCGATCAACTCATCTAGGTTTAGACTTCCCAAAAACATGCTAACATCAATTTTAGGTCTTTTTCCAAGCTTGGAAATATCCCTAAAAAAATTCTCCTCTACCTAATTTAGAACTTCTCCATCTCCTTCCACTTCCTACCCAATATTTCCTTCTTCATTGTCTTCCTTTCATTGCCATCGACAGTATTCATTCCTCTGGGGATCTCCTCTTGTAATGACTAGACTTGTCTTTGGAGGGCTTTAATCTTAGGAGTAATAAATCTAGTCCTTCCACCATGCTCCCTTCATGGAGTCATTTTCTTGTATCAAAACACACAACCACATAGTCTTGGTGCAAATTGACTCATAGTTGGTACTTTGTCTACACACTAAGGAAAACTTGCTCTAATAGCACTTGATGAGGGCACAATCCAAGAACAAATGAATACAATAGGAAAAAGGGAATATTTTTATTAGAATTGATATGCTATTACATTTAGTACAATGTAAATAGACTCAGAGTTGTTCCCTATGGGCTTGCAATGTGGTCTGATTCTTTAAAAAAAAATTCTCCTCATAGTACCCTGTCCCAAAATCCACCAAAAGCTACCTTTACAATGCTAGAAATGTCCTTAAGTAACCAAATTAGGTTTAGGGTTAGGAATAAATTTTAGAATATTCCATTGACATCCACTGCCAAAGTAGAAGTTTCTAGAAAACATTTTAGAATTCGGTGTAAAATTAGAAGAATCCAAAAATGGTAGTCCAACTTTCGGGAAGCATAACTTTTGATCTTGACTCTGATTGACAAACTATTTACATTTCAAGAAATCTCTCCAAATGCTTTATATCCCTAAGGAATACTTGGCTTGTCCACCATTTTTCAAACCTGTACAAGGCCATTTAGTTCCTCAAATCTAACATTGAACTGCTCTTAGGAGGTCTCCAAGCAACTTAAAACTGCAATAACTTTCAAATTGTAAAGCCTTTTGACCTAATTCATTTTCTGGAGTGCTTTAAATTACAATCATAATCACCTCTCCAACTTACACCCTTTGACTCATTATAATTGTGGCTCAATTACAAAATAACCTATTCCCCATAGGCATATATCCCAAGGTGCTCAAAAACTCTAACCCATAAAACCAATAATGGAACTATGAGAGTTGGAATCTTTATTTGACCCAAATGGGTATACAAAAATAAAAACACTTTGTACAAAAACAAAAACTAAGCATATTTTTAGGCAATACAGGATTGCCCTTACACCACTGGATCCTTTTGCATCAACATCTATCATTCGCATTGTATTTTCCAATGATAACCTTTAGTAGTTCGACATTCAGAAACACATTTGGCATAGTCAATTTCCCCAAATTCATCACCCATGGATGAAATATGAGCCCCTATTGATCCCTTCTGACATAGTGATACAAGAAAAGAGGATTCATATCCTCAGTTTCTTGTCCATATATCATTGACTTCATTGTACTTGTCTTCCAATTTATCTAGAGGCAAAAATTTACTCCTTCTGGATGTACGCTTGGCAAACTCCCATTAGTAAATTTGGACTCAATTTTTGACCAATTTTGGTCAAAATTTTGACCCAAGTTTGTCGCTATTTTTCTCATCAAAATTCTGACCAAATTGCAAGTTGGTCAAAATTTTGATGAATAAAATTGTCAAAATGTTTTTGTTTTGACCAAAAAAAACATTTTGACAAATCTATTCATCAAAATTTTGACCAACCTACAATTTGGTTGAAATTTCAATGAGAAAAATAGCAAAAAATTAGGCTTCAGAAATGTATTTATTAAAATTTTGACCAACATACAATTCAGTTGAAATTTTGACGAGAAAAATAGCCACAAACCTAGGTCAAAATTTTGACAAAAATTGGGTCCAAATTTACTAGTGTCCATTTGTTCAATCAAGTCTTCACTCAACTTCCTTGGAGGAATTTCATCTTTTGTTCTCTACTTCTTTTATGTTTCCCCCTCCTTTACCTTCTTGGCCTTTCTCTTTACTAATGATCTAGAGCATTCCATTTTTCTGCAAATTGTCACGTCAAGAAGCTCTAGAAAGTCTCATAATTCTTTACAAATTCTCTGCTTGCAGAATGTATGTTTATTAATTTCTTGGTAAAAATGCATTGAGTTTAGGGAGAGAATAAGTTTAGGTATAGGTTAATCTCCAACAAAAAGGTACCAAAGATGAATTAAAGTCAAACTTTTTCTTTTTAAATTCATGAAAATGTAGTATTTTTTTATAAAAAAAAAAAAATTGACTATAAACAATGCAGGTCCCATGAAGTTAAAATGCTGAAATTTTCAAAAAAAATCCATGATTTTTTTGGGAGCATAGTCCCATCCATTCAAACAAACATCTTTCAGGATAGGCTAATCTCCCACAAAAATGCTTTGTCATCATAACACATAGTGAAATATGTCTCTTCATCACTTCTTTTTATCTCCATTGATGCACGAAAATGTAGAAAATTACAAGATCACAAAAAGAAGTCCCTAAGCTTCAAATAGTCTTGCGAGCCTACAAAACCACAAAAATGCACCACAGTTCTCAAAATTTATCATTCCTACACAAGGACAAAAATGCACCATACTTCTCAAATTGAAACATTCCTACACAAGCATGAAAATGCACCATAGTTCTTGAATTGCAAAAAGATATGATGAGGCTATCCTCCCACAAAAATGTATAGTTGACCAATTTTCAAAAGATTGAAAACATCATCGATATTTTTGAAAATTTCAGTATTTTATCTTCTTGATTTACATAGTTTGTAGCTGAAAACAACAACAAAATTTAGAAAAAAAATTGTTATGTTTTTGTGAATCTAGAAAACAAAATAGTTTGACTTTGTTTTGTCTTTGGTGCATTTTTGTAGTAGATTAGCCTCTCCTCATTTCAATATTTGACTCATTCAATTTAGCTCCTTCGATGCATGAAACTATACAATGTTTAAAGCTATAGTAGTATTAATATGAGAAAACTATAGCAATGCTTACAATTACAAAACCTTTTGAGGGTTGACACAAGATGCATTTAATAGATTTGTTGGAAATGTAGATGGAGTAACTAAGAGGAGGGGGAATCAATTACCACAAAAGAAAATCCACAGATCCCTTAGATGCCAAATAAGTTACTAACAGTTGTAACTTGGTAAACATTCACAAAATTGTTGTAACTCGGTAGATTAACTTGTTAGTGATTTTTAAGCATTCACAATTACTAACATGCATGCAAAAGTAAACAACATGAACATAAGAGACACCAGATTTAATGTGGAAACCCACTATGGGAAAAACCACCAAGTAACTAGCTACCAATTTTCACTCCTCTAAAGTGAGCCCTATTAGGAGCCAACTCTGTTAAAGGTTACAAAACACACTGTGAGGTGTGACCCTATTAGAGGATTTATTCACCCTACTAGGAATGGTCTTATTAGAGGTCCTTAGAACAATTCAACTAAAATATCCACCTTGTTAGAGGATTTACAAATGGTTGTTAAACCAACTTTGTTAAGAGATTTAGGAAATACTATTACAATGGTGAGAAAGTAACAATAAGTGACTTGAATGAGATGCAATTGAACTTTAATGATACAGATCTCTACTTTTCTTCAATAGATCCTCACTGATCAAATACAACTTTGTTTCTCCTCAAGGATATCTAATCCTTCTTCAAAATTCACTTATACTACCTCTTCACACAATCAGCTCATTGCATACTCATTTCTTACAATTAGAATCCACAACTTGACCTTTTATTTGTACATTACAAATTGTCAAGTTGGCTCAATTACAAGTCACATTTACTAATAAACCATACATCAATCGGCTACAAATATTACATTAAACAAATAAACTTTATTTCCTAAAATAATGAAATCCTTCATTGGCCAACCCTGCTCAATAAACACTGCTCCAGAAACAATTTCTTGTGTTAACCATCTCAACTCAGTTAACACTGCAAATTCTATGAAATCCTTTGGCTACTGAGTGAACTTGGTAAAAACTAAATTTACTTTTCTGACCATGAGAGCTTAGTAAGAACTGTTCTCTACCATATTTTCCTTTGATGACCAAGTGAGCTCAGTAGACACTAAATTTCCTTACTAAAATTGAAAGCTCAATAACAACTGTTCGCACAAGGTAAAGTCTAAGAATGCTCAATAGACACTGTAAATCTTCTTTGCTAACCTTCTGAGCTTGATAGACTCTATCTTTTGCCTTGCTGACCAACTAAGCTCGGTAGACTCTAACTGATAACTGATATGACACTTGTGTAACATCAAAGACAACACACAATTGGACAATTTTATCCAATAATCTCCCTCTTTGGTATTGATGGCAACACAATATGTCATAGCAGAATGAAATTTGAAAAAAAAAAATTTCTGATAGAATGCTTCTCCCTCTTACATTTCATTCCACAAAACTCCTCAAATATAGTAATCTCCCTCTTTCATAGTAATCTCTCCCTCTTGCATACACTCTCCTTTTCTTGCAAATTTCAGAAAGGTATGATAGTAAACTCTCCCTCTTTAACAACACATGCCAAAGACAACACAACTCAAATGAATTTTAATGTACCTTAAGTACTGATCCATATGCAATGTATTCATTACTTTTCTACATCAACTAATAGATCTTCAATCCTATTCCTATTGATGCATCACTAAAATTGTATATTAGTGAGCTTCAAATAGAGGAATGATCCCTAACCTACTTCTGAGATTCAAGAATGCATCCTTAGGTAAAGGCTTTGTGAATATGTTAGCAATTTGTTCCTTTGTATGGACATATTACAATATGATCTTCTTATCTTGCACCAATTCTTTGACAAAGTGATAATTCATAGCAATATGCTTAGTTTTTGAATGCATCCCAAGATTTTTGGATATGTTAATTGCACTTCTATTGTCATAAAACATGACAAACGGTTCTTTAATCTCTACCTTGACGCCTTCAAATAATTGTTTAAACCAAACAATGTTTGAACAGTTTACTACTGCTGCAACATACTCTGCCTCTAGTGTGGACTGGGATGTACAATTTTTCTTTTTACTTGTCCAAGAAATCAACCTTTTTCCAAGAAAGAAAGCTCCTCCACTTGTATTCTTTCTATCATCAATATTTCTTGCCCAATCTACATTAGTAAACACTTTTAAATCTAGATTTCCTCCAAGTTTATACCATAATCCATAATCTTTAGTGCCTTTCAAATATCTCATGATCCTTTTGACAGCCATCATGTGATTTTCTCTTGGTTTTGCTGGAAATATTGCTACAATACCTATTGCAAGGGCAATGTCTAGTGTTGTATGCACTACATACTGCAACTTTCCAATCATAGATCTATACAATGTTTGATCCACTTCCTTTGATTCATCATCCTTGGTAAGTTTTAATCTAGTCCACATAGAAATCCCAACCGGTTTGCAGTCTTCCATAACAAACTTTTTCAGTATCTCCTTGATGTATTTAGATTGAGTGATGTAAATTTCATTCTTTTTCTACTGAATTTGAAGACCAACAAAGAATTTGATCTCACCAAACATTGACATTTCAAATTTCTTGTTCATTTGTTCTAAAAATTCTTTGCAAAGATCATCATTTCCTATGAACAAAGTATCATCTACAATTTTTTTTCCCAAAACAATCTTATTATCTGGTCATTCCTTGATATGCAAGCTACTATTATCATTAGTTATTTGAAAACCAATCTAAATAAGATAGTTATGCAATCTCTCATACCATGCTCTAGGGGCTTGTTTCAGACCATACTATGCTTTATGTAATTTCCAAACCATGTCCTTCTTGTCTGGATCAACAAAACCTTCAAGCTATTCAATGTAAACCTCTTCATCCAATATACCATTAAGAAATGTTGACTTGACATCCATCTAATATACTTTGAATCCTTTGTATGTAGCATATGCAAGTAAGGTTCTAACACCTTCCAATCTTGCAATAGGAAAAAAAGTTTCTCCATAGTTTATACCTTCTTCTTGAGAGTATCCTTTGCATACTAGTCTAGCTTTGTTTCTTGACACCTTACAATCTTCATTTAGCTTATTTCTAAATACCCACTTAGTTCCAATCACATTTTTGTCTTTAGGCCTGGGTACAAGAGTCCATGTTTTGTTTTTCTCTATCTGCTCTATCTCTTCATCCATAGCCTCAATCCAACTTTCATTTTCTAATGCATCTTTGACACTTCTAGGTTCGAAGTCAATAAGTAAACAATTACCTTTTAGCTTACTTCTTGTCATAGTTCCTTCAGATTTATCACCAATGATATGATCTAGTGCATGATGCCTCGTAACATACTTAGCTAATATAGGCTCCTTGCCTTTTGAATGACTTGCATTGTTATCTTCTTGAGGTTCAAATTCTAGTTTTTGTTGCTCGGGCTTGGTAACTATTGATTCGATAGCTTCTATTTGCAACTCAGGTCCTTGCAACTCGATACACATTGGCTCAAGAGCATTAGAATGTGACTCGATTCCTTTTGACTTGGTTTGAACTTTTTGTAGCTCAATTATTGAAGACTTAGGAGTTGAAGATTCCTGATTGACAGGTGTATCTAGCACTATATCAAGTCCAATGAAAACAAATCTCCTCTAGTCTTTTGGTTTCTACAAACACATCAACTTTCACATGTGCACTTTCTACGACTTTGTGAGTAGACAAATTCAAACATCTATATGCTTTACTCTTGCAAGAATATCCCAAAAATATTCCTTCATCACCCTTCACATAAAATTTACCTTTTGTAGATTCTTTCAAAATGTAACATTTGTTTCCAAATAATTTTAGGTAACTTACATTGGGTTTGTAGCCATACCATAACTCATAGGGGGTTTTGAATCAGTCCTTCTTCAGTTGTACTTGATTCAAGGTATGAACTACAGTGATGATAGCTTCCTTCCAATATTTGATAGCAATGCTCTTTTCAATCATTAAGGTTCTTGCATAGTCCATGATAGATTTGTTCCTTCTTTCACCTATTCCATTTTGTTCAAGAGTTCTAGGTGCTAAAACTTGTCTTTTGATTCCTCCTTCAATACAAAAATTATTGAACTTATGTGAAATGAATTCACCACCTCTATTTGACCTCAATCATTTCAGTATTTTTCCTATTTCCTTCTCTACTCTAGCCAAATATCATTTGAACTTCTCAAATGCTTTTGATTTCTCTCTTAGGTACATGACAATCATCATTCTTGAGTAATCATCAACAAAAAGAATGAAGAATTTTTCACCAGTATAGCTTTCAATTCCAATAGGTCCACACAAATCAGTATGCACAATTTCTAAAACTTCTTTAGACTAATAGTTCTTACTTTTAAAGCTAGTCTTTTCCATCTTGCCAATTTAACAATTCTTCCATAGACCAACCTTAGGTTTCTTTATGTTAGGAATGTCTCTTACTTTCCTAAATTTACTTTTTTTCACAAAGTTATCAAAGTTCACATGACACAACCTCCTATGCCATAACCAACTTTTTTCAACATGAGCAATAAAACATGAACATTCACCAAGTTCAAGATAAAAAAAGTTACCTTCTGTTTCAATGTCTGATCCAATCAGCTTTCCTTTGTCATCTAGCAATCTTGCTTTTCCATGCATGAATTCCAATTTGAATCTATTATTGAGTAGTTGTGCCACACTCAATAGATTTTTTTAAAGTCCTTCTACCCAATATGCATTATCACATAAAAGTTTTTTGGTTAGTGAGATTATTCCTTTTCCTTTTATGCAACAAGGTTCATTATTACCAAACCTCACACTGCCACCATCATAGTCTTCAAAATGTTCAAACTTAGTTTTATCACTAGTCATGTGATGAGAACAACCACTATCTATAATCCATGTATCATTTTTTCTCACATGAGAAATAAGTGCCATTTCCTCATCATTATTAGACTCATCTTTTATAGCAATGTAAACAGTTTCATCTTCTTCTTCTTCATTAGAATCATTAGAATCCTTAGCCATGAAACATATTTTCTTACCTTTGTCCTTGAATGATTCGAAGTCTTTCTTGCCATTGCACTTGTGACCTTTCTTCTCATCCTTGTTCTACTTATTTGGGCACCTAGTAACAATATGTCCAATTTCTTCACAAGAAAAGTAGATTAGAGGAACCTTACCTTTGTATTTCCCTTTGCCTCTTGAATATTTCCTTGCTAGCAAAGCTTCAACCACCTCAAGATCACTTTATGAACTTTGTTCTGATTCTTCTTCACTATCTAACTGAGAATCCTTTATCTTCTTGCTTTTCTCCTTTAGTGAAAGCTTGGCTTCAGATGTTGATTCAATGTTCCTGATAGCTAGAACATAATTATCATAGTTTTCTAGCTCGGCAATCAATCTTTCAACTATGGCCTCTAAACTTTCTTGCCATTGCACTTGTGACCTTTCTTCTTATCCTTGTTCTACTTATTTGGCCACCTAGTAACAATATGTCCAATTTCTTCACAAGAAAAGAAGATTAGAGGAACCTTACCTTTGTATTTCCCTTTGCCTCTTGAATATTTCCTTGCTAGAAAAGCTTCAACCACCTCAAGATCACTATCTAAACTTTGTGCTGATTCTTCTTCACTATCTGACTAAGAATCCTTTATCTTCTTTCTTTTCTCCTTGAGTGAAAGCTTGGCTTCAAATTCTGATTCAATTTTCCTGACAGCTAGAACATAATTATTATAGTTTTCTAGCTCGAATGCAATCAATCTTTCAACTATGGCCTCTAAATTTATCTTATGATTTGCTTCACATCTTCTTTCTTGAGTTGAAAAAAATATGATTGCATAAATGGGAAGTAGTGTTCTAAGAACTTTATTTATAACTATTTCCTCCTTCATATCTCCTCCAAATGCTTTGATTGCACTAACACTTGCTTTAACTCTTTTAATATATTTTGCTATGTTTTCATCCTCTCTCATCCTCATCTGATCAAATTGACCTCTCAAACTTTTTCCTTTTGCTCTTCTCACATTATCATCACCTCCATAGATATATTTTAGCTTGTTCCACATTTCAAAAGTAGTTTTGCAATCCTTGATGTCATCAAATTCTTCATAACTTAGGGCAGATGCAATATCCATCATCATGTTTTTGTGAGTCTTCTTTTCAGCAATATCATTCACAAATAATGTGCCAGTAGGTTCTACATATGCTTCATCCAAATATTTTAGTCTTGTATCTCCAATGGAAGCTAGATGAAGTCTCATCAATATCTGCCATTTTGAGAAGTTGTCCCTGTTAAGTGTTGGTTTTTCTCTCTTGTAAGACATCCTGATCCTTAGCTTAGATCCTTGAAATCTTTTCACGCAAGAACTAAAAGCTCTAATACCAATTGTTAGAAATGTAGATCGAGTAACAAAGTGGGGGGGTGAATCAGTTACCACAAAAAAAAATCCATAGATCCCATAGATGTCAAACAAATTACTAACTGTTGCTACTCGATAAACATTCACAAAATTGTTGTAACTCAGTAGATTAACTTATTATTGATTTTTAAGCATTCACAATTATTAACATGCATGCAAAAGTAAATAACATGAACACAAGACATACTAGATTTAATGTGCAAACACAATATGGGAAAAACCGCCAAGTAACTAGTTACCAATTTTCACTCTTTTGAAGTGAGCCCTATTAGGAGCCAACCTTGTTAAAGGTTACAAAACACACTATTAGGTGTGACCCTGTTAGAGGATTTATTCACCCTACTAGGAGTGGCCTTGTTAGAGGTCTTTAGAAAAATTCAATTAAATTGTCTGCCTTGTTAGAGGATTTACAAAATGGATATTAAACCAACTCTATTAAGAGATTTAGGAAATATTGTTACAATGGTGAGAAAGCAACAATAAGTGACCTGAATGAGATGCAACTAAACTTTGCTGATACAGATCTCTGCTTTTCTTTAATAGATCCTCACTGATCAAATACAACTCTACTAATCCTCAAGGATATCTGATCCTTCTTCAAAATTCACTTATACTACCTCTTCACACAATCAGCTCATTGCATACTCATTTCTTACAATTAGAATCCACAACTTGACCTTTTATTTATACATTACAAATTGTCAAGTTGGCTCAATTACAAGTTACATTTACCAATAAACCATACATCAGTTGGCTACAAATATTACATTAAATAAATAAACTTTATTTCCTAAAACAATGAAATCCTTCATTGGCCAACTCTTCTTGGTAAACACTGCTCTAGAAATAATTTCTTGCATTAACCATCTCAACTCAGTTAAAACTGCAAATTCTGTGAAATCCTTTGGCTATCGAGTGAACTTGGTAAGAACTGAATTTCCTTCGCTAACCATGATAGCTCGGTAGGAACTGTTCTCTGCCATATTTTCCTTTGATGATCGAGTAAGCTCAGTAGACACTAAATTTCCTTACTAACCTTGATAGCTTGGTAACAAGTGTCTGGACAAGGTAAAGTCTAAGAACACTCGATAGAAACTATAAATCTTCTTTGCTAACCTTCTGAGCTCGATAGAATCTATCTTTTTCCTTGCTGACCAACTAAGCTTTGTAGACTCTGACTGATAACTGATATGACATTTGTGTAACATCAAAGAGAAGACACAATTGAACAATTGTATCCAACATAGATTAACATATGAGTTTCAGAGAATGCTTGTAAAATGGCTATTACCATGAAAATAGCTAAACAAATGCTTAAAAAAACATCAATAGACTTGGTTGTAGCCAATCTTGGCAAGAAGGTAGCAATCATGATGTTCCAAATGTTTGAGTGTGTTGTTATGCAGCTTTCCATATTTTATAATTCCCCTTTGCAATTGAACTATCTTGCAATGGGGAGAGATTCTAAGTGGCACTTGCTTGTCAACTTGAAGTGCAAGAGGTGATGGAATCAAGCTTTTTTCAATGGACAAAATTGAGTGGACTACATTTTAACCTGACAAAGATAGAGGTACAGACTTCCTTGCAACTATTCTACTACACAGACTTAACACATTTATCATAGGGAAATCAAAGTGGGAAGGTACAAAATTTGGTTTTGTCTATGTGAGACATGAAGAAAATAGCCATGGAAACTATAAGGAAGGGAAAGAAAAATTGAATTTTAGGTGATTAGAAATATAATCAATAGTTTGTATTTGTATACCATAACCTTTACGAGTTAAACTTAGATTACCTATACTTTATGTGTAGCTATTGGTGTCTTTTTGGGCCAAATGATAAGAGGAAAAAATCATTAGCAAAGAAATGTCATCATAATTTTATTAAGAAAAGGAGACCATTTCAATGCCACTTCAATGCAAAGGATATGTTTGGTAGACTAGATGTCACTATTATCAGCCACCCTGATATGTTAGACATAGATGATGAAGGTTTACATTACCATGGGATAAATGATCCAAGCAATGAGCCATGGGCTAATTTGGCCCCAAACCTGTCTTTTGAATGCAAACCTTACATAGAGGCCCTTTTGGAAATGGATGTGAGTAGGGATGTTGTAATGGATAGACATTTGAGTGATCCATATTTTGTGGCTATATTGCAAAGGGATAATTGCCTAACTTCGAAATATTTCATGAATGCTTTGAGGAGAGTTAAGTGTGGTCAAGCACAAAAGGATGTGAATGATACAATTATTGTTATTAAATGGAGAGAAGAGGACTGAACTAATTTCTTTTATAAAGTAAAAGCCACAAATACATGGCAGACCTTTCATCATGGGTTTCCAAAAATCATGGATACTTGATATGATGCTCAAAAACTCTCATAATTTTGTAGTATCCATGGATTCCACTTTTGGAACAAAAAAATGGGGTGAGACATGTTCAATTATATTTTACCATTAACACTATATTTTTCTTAATTGGCAATGGCAGTCCATTGCCAATAACATGTTGCAAGTCATTTTTAACTTCTTAGTCAATTTTAGTATGAGCTATATTCTCTTGTAATCTTTGATGAATATAATTCAGGGGTTCTAGTTGCATGGGTTGTCTCATCTCGCAACAAGATCGAGGACATTGAATGTTGGCTCTCTATCATCTATACACAAGGAAAGGTAGCTAGAAATTACTGGACAGTCAATGCCTTCCTAATTGACGATGTGAATTTTAAAATACAAACAATTAAGGTATGAAATTATATATATATATATATATATATATATATATATATATATATATATATATATATTTGACTACATGTTTCAACTTTGTTAACATTTATATCTTCATGTCCACCAGGGATGCTTGCAACCATCATGTCATTCTATGCATTGTTGGGCATGGTTGAAGAGTGTGTTGAAGTATGCATTGAAAGATAGAGAAAAATTAATGTTTCAACAACTTGGTATGATTATGAATGCAATACATGAGAATGAGGTTACCAATTATAGTCTATTAGATGATTCTTTTCATTGAATTCTCTTATCAATAAGATTTCTTACTATACTTCTGGAGGACATGGTGTGAAGGGGATGGTCATATATGTAAGAAATTATGCTCTCTTATTTTGAACTATTGTTACATTGAAATTTATCTTCTCTTCACTTTATTGACTTTGCATGAAATCTCGTCCCTTGTTACACACACAGAAAGGTGGACCAAAGTGTTTAGAATCTTCCCCTATGCAAACCAGGACAAAAATGTTGCCATCAAATCTTATCATTTCAAATTGAAGACATGGTACCTTTGCGACTATCAGAAAAATGGTACACATTGAATGGATCATATATAATTCACCCTAGTTTATAGGATAGAACCATTCTACAAACAAAAGTAGAAGTTACAAGAATTTAGTTTGATTAGGAACTACAAGGCACAAAGTTTGCAGAAAATTATAAATAAAACACAAGCAATTCCTAATGATGATCACATTGTGGAATGAAACTAAACCAGAATAATATTTTGTGAAGAGCCAAACTACAAGTAATTATTATGTTGTCGAACCCTTTGGTGATCAATTGTATATGTGTGATTGTCCTTGGGCCCTATAGGGTAACACATGCAAGCATGCATTGAAGATTTTAGTTATGATTATGTCTATTCATATTACTGGAAAGTATATGTGTTCTCCTAATTTAATCTTCCACATAATTTGGCTTGCACTTACAATTCATGTGCCTCTAACATGACTATTGCAATAGGGACATGCACTAATACATTTGGCATCATTTTGTGATGGCTATGTGTTGTAATTATGAAAGAAATGTGTCACCACTATGACAGTCATAGACATTGCTATTTTTTAGTCACAAATTACAACGTCTATCCTATACCATTGCAATTGCAACACCTATCCATCGCTATGCAATCACTTTATTGTGACATCAACCCCATTGCAATTCTTGGGGCTAATGTCACAATAGCAACAGACATTAGGTAATTGCAATAGAAGTTAAGGTGTCGCCACTATAGAGACCCTATCACAATTCTTGTGGCCGATGTCGCAATTGCAATGGACACCCTGGCAATTGTGACAACAGTTGGCCATCACCGCTATAGCAACCCAATCGCAATGCTTGTGGTTGATGTTGCAATTGCGATGGACACCTTAGCAATTGTGACGACAGTTGGGTGTCACCGCTATAGAAACCCTATCACAATACCTATGGCTGACATCATAATTATGATGGACACCCTTGCAATTGCGATGGCAATTGGGCATCGCCGCTACTGCAACCCCATCGCAATGCTTGTGGCTAATGTCGCAATTGTTATGGACATGCTTACAATTGCGATGGTAGTTGGGTGTCACCACTATAGCAACCCCATCACAGTTCATGTGGCTGATGTCACAATAGCATCAGACACAAAGTAAAACAAAACAAAAAAAAATTGTTGTCAAACCAAATCAAACCTCTTAAACCCTGTGTAACTTCATTTGGTCACATCTTATATTTGAGCAGGATGGTGTCTTATTGGTGCTCCTTCCATTATTTCATGATATATTACTATTATGCCATCCAATTGGCTATATGATAAAGATGATTCCTAAACAATCAAATTAGCAATACAATCGATCTGCATTGTATTTGGACACTTGGTTTGAGGTTTATCTCATTGATTCCCATTCATCACAAGATATTTATCTAATTAGAACTTGATAGAAAACATTGAGATTTCCTGAGCCCCAAGCCCAAATCATGCAGGATTCAATCTCCACATATCATAAAGCCTGTATATAGAGTTGAGCACCTCGTAGCTAGAAGCTTCACCTGCATCAGCTCTCGGATGGTGTGAGAATGCTCAGCTCTATATATAGGCTTTATGATATGTGAAGATTGAAGCCTACATGATTTGGGCTTGGGGCTCAGGAAATCTCAATGTTTTCTATTGATCTCTAATCAAATAAAGATCATGTGATGAATGGGAATCGATGAGATGAACCTCAAACCAAGTGTTCAAATGCAATGCAGATTGACTGTATTGCTAATTTGATTGTTCAAGAATCATCTTTGTCCTATAGCTAATTAGATGGCTTGATAATAATATATCATGAAATAATGGAAGGAGCACCAATAAGACACCATCCTGCTCAAATATAAGATGTGACCAAATGAAGTTATGTAGGGTTTAAGAGTCTTGATTTGGTTTTATGTTGGAGGTAGTTGAGAATGATGTAGCTAGAAGCTTCACCTCCCTTGTCTCCTCCCTTTGCCTCACTCCTTATCAGGCCTTAATATGTCATACTTATGTTGCTTAAATCATTGAGTACTGACAATTTTCCTAAAATTGATTCCTTACATTTCTCTTTTCAGAAGCTTTCTTATAAAGATAAACTATGATAGAAACAATCTCTTGAACATGCACACACTTTTCTGGATATGGTGGACTAGGAATGTGCAATATATATTTTGTGCACTATAATATCATGTATTGAAACTGATTATACAAATATAGAAGTAGTGAAACCATGGAAGCAAAAGCCAATAAAATTGGGAAGGTTCAATGAAAAAAAAAATTATGAAGAAAGATTGCAGTGATGTGGCATTAGATTGAATACATTGATATATGTAATTGGATCAAAAATATCTCTCGATTTTAATGCCAGTAAACCAGCATCATTATTTCCTAAGATGTGCATATTGATCTCATCATTCTTTATTTAATTAATGTTACTTGAATGATTTGAACAAAAACTTACACAAAATAATAAAGCTACTTTGATTTTTAATCCATGTCACTTGGGAAGAAGAAAAATAGAACAAATTTATTTTTTAATATGTATAGCATACCTGAAATGCACCCGTAAAGCTCCATCTTAGTTGATTTATTGTCAATCTTAGGATGACAACAGAAATTACCGGCATAGTAGGCTTGTACTTTGCAATCAACCTGGGGCAAATAAAACATAAATATCGTGCTAAGAATTAGAAAGTGTAGATGTCTTATCTATATATCAGAAAATTAAATTTAGATATAGAACAAACCTTAATTGCATCATGAAATTTATTTGAAAGTTCCAACCATTTCTATTGCACTTCTATTGAGACCTTTCTACATTCTTCCTGTCAAAAACAAAGCCCAACCATCAAACTATCATGATCATACTTTAAAAATTTACTATTTACCTTTTGACTTCACATTTCAAAAGTTAAATCACAACAAAAAAAGAACAAAAATCCGTTTTGTGAATTTCATGAACACCCCTGAATCTAGAGGGGCATGCTTGGGAAGTAATTTGTTCCCTATCACCTTAGAACTAAAATAAGAAACTAGTTTGTGTTCAAAAGAAACATTGAGACCATAAACAGATAGAATGACAAAATAACACAAAATTTAGATATTAGGTAAAAGCACAGATCTGTGTCACCATTTTTTATATCAAAACCTGTTTTGGTCAAATTTCATTTCTCTATCAAAAGTTAATTTTATTCAAAAACTAAAAATACCCTTTTATAGATCTTAGATTCAATATCATCATTATATAAATTTTTGAGTGTTTTGATTAGTTATAATATGTTAGAATTTAAAAATATTATAAGTCAATATTTCAACATTTTAGAAGATGCTCACTTAAAAAAAGGAAAAAAATAGTAAATCATACCAAAAAAACAAAAAAATTATATTTATCTCTAGAGGAGAGAGTCTTGTTCATGAATATGTAATTTTTCTCAAGAAGGTGTAGATTTGATTGGGAAGTTTTGACGGGAGGAAAAAACTGTTGGCTTCTAAGAAGGTCGAGCTTGAGTACTTATAACAAAGAAAATATAGATCAAAAATAATTATTTCTTTTTTTGTGCACCAGATATACATGTCATCTATAAGATATTTTCAAATCAAAACAAAAAAAGATGATTTGCATTTTTTTTTTTGATGGGAACTACACCCTATATTTTTAATAGTTAAAAAAGGGACTTCAAAATAAAAGAAATGAATAAATTCTTAGTCAAAAAAATTTTTAAAAATGATAGGCATAAATTTCATCCAATTCTACAGATTTCATCAGTTTACATCATTTTCAAATTCTAAACACAAATACAATTTTTTTTGTCATTAATGTTGAACTGTCGCATTTTGATATCACGTTTCTTCATAAAAGGTGACACATGTTTGTGCTTTTACCCTATTATAATTTATTATCACAGTTTGAAATAGCAAAATTTCATAACAACAAATGATTAGGGAGCTCCATGAAAGTTGGCTTACATGTGCTTTTTAAAAAATGTAACTTCATATTAGCCCTTTGCAACTTTCTCTAAAATAAATACACAAAACATATCGAGATACAACCCAAGCTAACTTCAGTAGATAAACAAGAAACAATTTTTAGGAAAGCCATGAACAATAATAGCTCTTTTAAGTAAAAGTTGCAAGAACCATCTTATATAAAACACCCTACTAGGAAGCTGTGGTGAAATTTAGAAAAAAAAACAAGGATACAATTCATAACTTTGTTGAATGCTGAGGATACAAATCTAGTTAGGACAGGCTTGAATGGGAAGATAGTTGGATTGAAAAGATTAAACATTGAATCTATATTGCAATATCTTGGACTCTCTTGGCACAAGTAGTAGCTATGCTTAGTGAACTGACAGAAGGCCCATTCGATATAAAATTCAAAGAGTGAACTCATAAATGAAGTGAAGCTACCTTTAATATATTTCAAGAAATGGATGAAAAGGAAAACTATTCTAGCAATGATATGAAATCAAAATAGTGGTTTTGGGTTTTAGTTAGGATATGATGTTCCACCAGGTATGTAGGGTGGGCCCAAATATTCGCAAACACTCATCACCAAGTTTTTTTCCAAAAAACATCATTCCCTACAAAACAATCATGGGATCATTAGTCGATGAAGAGTGATAAAAAACTAAATTACTATTATATCACTATAGAATAATAATAACTTTAAAGTACCTAGAAATTTGGCTACTTTTAAAGGAATGCCTTCATCGTTGCTGATGATCAATATGACATCCTTCATCGTTCCCATACTAGGAACATAAGAACATCCAGGAAATGATGTTGCAGCTCCTATTGCAAAAAGTTTCATAAGTTTCATAAGTCTTTGTCATGAAGTATAAAAGAACAAATGATAATTGATGTTAAAAGCTTGTAAAAAAAAAATTGTTTGTTGCTATCATAAGACAGTTATGAAGGGCAGTTGGCATCCAAGGAGTCTTTGTTCAGTTTGATGAGTCAGTTAGATTGGAAAAAGGCTTGAAAAGAAAGGTCTTTATAAGACACAAGTGTTGTAGTTGAGAAAAGGGGTGTGTGTGTACGAAGAAAAGATATAACTAAAAGAATTCTACACTTCACTGTCATAGGGACAGTTTTCTAATTTGCAAGATTCAGACTGGTAACTCAATAAGGTTCTTGCAACATTCAAAAGTTACTATTTTTCTTCTTGAAGAGATTTTCATGTTTGGTTAACTTTGTGCAAGGGTTTTGTAAGTTATTCTCAAGAAAAACTACCTTTTAGATCTCTGTTATCATAGGAAACGTGACAGTCTGTCACTATTTTGAAGTAATTTGGGAAAATGTGCCTCTCCCACTTTCTATGATTAAAATGTAACTTGTGGGAGAGGTACTAAGGCTTGTAAATATGATGAATTTAACATGATTTAGATGTAGGTGACAGTGAACAAAGAAAGGAATGATAGGGTGACTGTTGCACCAAACAATGAAGGTGCATTTGCAAGGCACCACATGGTGAATATTATGATCTGAAGGTGGGAATAACTAAATACTACTTGAAAACATCTGATAGGGTTTGTTTAAAAGTGTTTGAGCCATTAGAAAGATTTTATAAGTTGATATAGGGTCTTTTCTAGGAAGCCCTAGTGTAGAAACCCTTAAAGGGAGGGTTTGATGGAAAACTATCTAGAAATGCATGGAGGGTTAAACAAGTTGAGGAATCCTACTATTTATTAGATTCCTTAAGGTTGTGTAAAGGTTTGGGAGGTTGATAATAAGCACAAAAGGTAGTTGCTTTGTTAAGCAAGGGCTAATTAGGCCTAATTGATTGTAGAGATGGCCATAGAAGGGTTCATCGGTCACAAGTTGAAAGGTTGATATTTTCAGGGGTTTAAGAACTCATTAAAGGGTATTTGAAGAGGTGGAGAAGTTACCATGGTGTTTGAGAAATTTGGAAGAAAAATGCAATTTGCTTGCAAGACAGGGCTAATAGGACAGCCCTACAAAATGTAGTTTTGAAGATTGGTATAGATTTGATGCTTGGTAGGGGTTGGAACTCCTTAGTTATGCTATTTGAAGGTTATTGAGGCATTGGAAGGATCAGAAGAATCCTTGAAGATAGAGATTAAGTGTTGATTGCATGAAGGGTGAATTAGTAGTGTTCCCAATGAAAGGGAAGTTGAAACATGGACAAAGTGAATTGAAAGTTGTTCAATATGAATCAAGGTAGTAAACCTATTATAGGGGAGTGTTTGGTTGATATCCTAAAGTCAGGGACTTCTTATTGATCCTTGAGTTGAACTCTAGTTCCTTGAGTGGATTCCAAGACATTGTTGAATCCTCGAGTAACTTATGAAGGGTGACTATTGGGAAGACAACAAATCAGATCTAGATCACAACGAATAATTAAATATATAAAAATTGAAGATGATGAAAGCATTTATTACTACTAAGGAAGATCAAAGCAAGACAACTCCATTTATCATGAAGTAACTCATACACATTAGAAATGAAATCATACTTGATGTAAGTTTATATGGCTCATCTAAAATATCAACTACATCACTATAGATTTATTATCCCATTAACCATTCTATGAAATCAAGGACATTATATTAGACAATTATTTCATCAATAAAAGCAATATTTATTCACATCTCATTGCATGATCAAGCACATGAATATGGTGCAGGGCACTTAACCTAGGAGGTAGGGGAACAAGTAGGAAACAAGTACCTAGGAGGAAAGACACCTACCCACTCCATGGAAGGGTGGATTCAAGCAATTTAGGAAGTTTTGACAAGGTTTGGTCCATACTTTAGTAAGTTGGCCCATGTTTGGTAATATTTTGTAATAAAGGCACATATAAGGCCCATTAGCACTTGGTGTGCTTATAAACTGAGTGACTCAAATGGGACCAAAAGGCCTTAGAATAGGATGTTTGAGTCAATATAGGCCTGGAGAAATGAGCATGCACTTGTTAAGTTCATTAGAATTACCAATTTGCAAAAATTGCAAAAATTGCCTAAAAGTTGATGACAATTTTTAAAATGTTGATCGGTAATTACAAAAAGTTGTTTTTTGTTTGTTTCATGGTTGGAAATGACTATTTGGTTGTTCCAATGGTAATATAGGCCTACAAATATTACATTTGAGGTCTCAGTTGGAGGGAGAGATCAGGTTGCAGCAGATGCTTGGAGAAAATGAATAAAAACCTCTAATTTATTGGTAAAATTGTTGTTACAGTGGGTTGTATAGTTTCGTACAGTACTTTCATGATTACTCTGCAAGTGGATTAATGGTGTGTTGGAAATATTCAAGATATAATAGGTTACTAAGAGGGGAGGGTTGAATCAGTAACAATAAGACTTTTAATTCAATTCAGAATAACCATATACAACATTCACTCATCTAGCCTGCTGCATAAAAGAACTATTAAACATTTATACCATATATGCACAGAGATTTGGTGACCCAGAAACCTTCCAAAATAGAAAGTAAAACTAGGGTGGGGATGATACCCACAAAGCTTCTTTATTGTAGTATGAAGCCGGTTAAGGCTTACAATGATCACTTTTGGTGATCCACCTTGTTAGAGGATTTACAAACATACTTTACAAGTATGCACTCTATTAGGAGATTTGAATAAAGATGGTTAAGTCTACCTTGTTAAAGGATTTACAAGAATGATTCACCTGTTAGGATGAACCAACAAATCAACTTACAATTTGACTGGATTCTTTATTGTAGATCACCTTCTGTGACTGATGAAATCATTTCTGCTCCTTGTAGACCTTGCTAAGTATTCTTTTCTGCTGATGAATTCGCATTATCATAATTCCATATATTCCACTTCTCATATCATATCTTATGTCCCTTTTTTGTGCAATATTCTATATCCTTTTTTTTTATATAACTTCATTGAATGATATAATACATTACATATATATACCATTCCAATAATTATTCATGCAAGGTCGGCCAAACACAAGTAAACAAAATATAACTGAGTTGGCAAAATAGTAAAATAAACTTAGGTTCTTCAAACAGACTTGATGACCTTCTGATACGCGGCATCCACTACATTACTTGGCATCGTCATGCACTCGATAGAGGTAGGGGCTCAGTTCATACTAGTCATACAACGTTTCCTAGAACTCGGTAACCATTGGTGACTCGATAGATATAGTGTCACTCAGTAGAAACTAACTTCTTCGTTAACCTCCTGAGCTTGATTATCACTGATTCCTTCCTCACTCGGTCATCACTGAGTGCTTCCTCACTCGGTTAATACTGAGTGCATCTTTACTCGGTTAACACTAAGTGCTTCTTCACTCGGTTAGAACTGTGTCTTGAATGCTCGGTTTGGACTGTATCTTCGACGCTCGGTTTGAGCTATGTCTTCAGTGCTTGGTTTGAACTATGAGATGAGTGTTGTCACTAATGGAAAATAACTTTATGCCAACAATCTCCCCCTTTGGCATTAGTGACAAAAACAATTATGATTCAAATTTTATGTGCAAAAATTGACATACAGTTCTGAATTTTCAAAATTGATCTTTGCAAGTCTTATTACACATATCTTTCTTACATGTATCTCCCCCATACAATATGCACAGTTTACACATATCTCTTGCACAATTATCTCTTGGAGTGTGCTATCTCCCCCTTTTTGACAATAATGCCAAATTAAACAATATATATTTACACAAAGATTTTAAAATGAGAGATAAACTTAGAATGTACCTTGAGAATAAGAGCCAATGTCTTATCCCAATTTTCTTGCAAAATTTTGCTGGTGGAGAGTGCTATTTGAACTTCTGCAGAGAGTTCAATCATATGATCTGCAATTGAGAAGTTTTTGTCATGAATCAATGTTTTGGAATGGGCAATATGCTTCTACATTGTGTCCATGATAGGAAGGATCATATTTTGGATGTCAATCAAAGTACACCTGATCCTTGCTTCCTCTCTCAACAATTCTGCCTGTTTCTCTGACAAAAATCTTATTCTGAGATGATGGGTTGAACTTGAACTGTGGTCAAGATGCAACATTTGGGCACTAACCTTCATATCCTCATCAATTTTATTCAACTTTTCTTTGATTCTCTTAGTATAATCGGTAACATCACAAAGTTTTCCAAAAAGTGAAGTTACATTATTAAAAGATTGTTCAAAATTACTCAAAATTGTAGACAATTCTACCTATTTTAATGCAATGTGCTCAAGCACCTTATTGTAAAATTTCTTCTCTGCCTTTTCAATCAATTTTTCTTGGCTAAAGGTATCCTCATTGAATTTATATATAGCCTCTTCTAACTGAATCAAAATTTGTTGAGTAGAATCTACTTCAACACCTATAGCCTCTGTTAAAATATTCTTAGCACTTTCAATAATACTATATTCCTGGTCTCTCTCATGCTTCAGTTTTTTTTGCCTTGCCTTCTGCTCTAATAGCTGACTAATCATTCTCATTTTATTGACTGATGCAGTATCTAGATCTATCTTAGGAATCACAATGTCCTTATCCAAGTCTATTTCCTCATCCACTGCCTTGCTGGAAAACATGTATTTCTTTGCTTTTCCTACAGTGACTTCACCTTTTCCTTTTGAAACTAAAACAATAGTTGATGAGGCTAGACTGGCTAACAAAACTGGAATAGGACTAACTAGACGAAGACTAAGAGAAGTGCTAATAGTATCAAAAATTGATGTTCCTCCCAAGATTGATGTACAGGTTGGAATGGGAGAACTAACAAATGCAAAAATTGGAGCAGATGAAATTGTCAAAATTGAAGTACCAGTGGGTACATTTACTGTACACTCTGTAGTAGAATTTGATATGCTTGATGAACTTAGTGTTGTAGCTAATGACGACTCAGTCAATGAAGATGGCTGCAACTCAGTTGATGAAGTGGTAGAAACTTGCATAGATGGTACCCGGAGCTGAGAGGAGATAGGTGAAGATTGAGCAATTGATGAAGCTATTGTGCACACAATCTCACCAGTAGAATCTATCTCCGCAGTTGATGTAGCTGCTTTAGGTGGAGAGTGAGGAAGAGATGCAATGACTTTGGCTGCAATTTTTACAGGATCATCTTCCTCATTAGCTTGTTCATTTTCTTCTTCCTCCATTTCATCTTCCTTGTCTTCTTCCTCAACATTTATCATCATTGAATGCAAATCCCTTGGAATATCTTCAATATCATCATCATCACTGTTGTCATTGTCCTTGATTTCAACAATATCCTCACTAGATTTATGTAGATGATAGATAATTTCCCACATGTTTGTTGCATTATTTACAACATGCTCAATGTCTTTGATTAGTATCAAACAAGTGTGGAATCTAATCATCATATTACCTTCATGATCTTTCAGTGATTTCTTCACTTCTGCATCAGTGAGACTCGGCAGGAGATTCTTCAGGGTTTGCTCAAAGATATCCTTGACAGTCTTGATTGAAGTTTCCCATCTTGGTTGCAACCTCTCCAATAGCTCTTTAGGGATCTGAGAGGGAATCTCGTCCGGAGAGTACTTCCATCTTCCCATTTTACTCAATACCAGTTCCTCAATCTGCATTTTCTCCTATTTTGTTTTTGTTTCAAACTTCAATTCTTTGAAGTTTTAGAAGCTAGCACCTACTTCTAATTGCTTCAACCTTGCCTCAAATGTGAGTGGAGGCTTGACAAGTACAGGTTCCTTCTTCCCCTATCTTGTTCTCTTGGAGAAGACTGCAGTAGCTTTCTTTTTAGGTTTGGTGATAATCACCTTACCTTTCTTCCATTAAGGCTTCTCTTCTTTTTCTAACTCAGTTTCCTCTTCTTCTTCATCATCTTCTCCTTTCCCTTCAGTAATCATCAGAGGACCAACTTCTATTTTTAGCTTTGTAATCTTCCTCTTTCCTTTGCTAATGACCTGAGGGATTTTGATTTGAAGCTCAATTCTGGCCTTAGCTTCATCATAAGTTCCAAAGACTAGTTGCTTTGGGTCTATTTGTTCATTCACCAGTACTTCTATGATATCTCTAGTTTCATCAATATTGACCACATAAGGAAGAGGTTTCACCCATGCAACTCGGGGCCTGACTGCCTGTATGTATACTTCGTCACAATCTACCATAAAGCATACATCTTCTTTGTATTCCTCAACCAGTTTAGGTGGAATTCGGAACCTATTGTTCATTCTTTCCTTAAAATCTTCAAAGTAATTATCCAAAACACTGTCCAAATTTTCACCTAACTTTGCAATGAACTCATTTATTTGATAAAGAATGGGAATATCTTTTCTCCATACTACTGATCCTTTTGATGGAAAAGACTTTTGAACATAGAAAAATAAACAAATAAAAAGTGAACCAAATTTGTAGGAGTTGTTCTTTGAAGTCCTTATGCTTTCCATATTTTTATTAAATTGAGACAAAAGCAATTCAGACAGATCAAACTCAACATTCTTCTTTACTACCTTATTTGCTAAATCTACTGCTTCATAAGGTACACTGTTTGTATAGCTCAAACTATAAATTTTATGAGCAATGATGTGAATACCAAATCTTAATTCAGCGTCAACTACTGTACTGAGCTTAAGTCCTCTACCATCCCATTCTACTTGGGTTAGCCTTTGCAATTCTTCCCAACCTAGGGTTTTGGTAGTCTTAGCTTTTCTCGACATGGGAAGACCAGTAATCTTGTTAATCATTTTCTTTGTGATAAGCACTGGTTGCTCTAACCACAGTTGCCTGTTGTGAACTCGACTAAGTACATACCTAACCCATTTAACTTGAAAATTCCTTGGCAAATGTGAAATGTGGGTTAACCCTTTTGTTTCAAGATGCTTATGCTCAGGTTTCAAATTTCCATCTACGCTCATTTCTCCTAGGGCATTATCAATTTCTAGGTTTCCAAGTTCTTGAATGGAACATTTGAAATGAGAGCGAATGTCATTTATAAGGAGTACCTTTGGAGGAATTTAAGACTAAGCACCATTAGGATCAAGTGATTCTGCAATTGCTGGTGCCAATTTGAAGTTCGGGGCCTTCCATTCCACACCTTTAACCAGCATTTTTGAGCCTCTCTTTTCCTTGGAGCTACTACTTCCGGATGCCATTGCTGCTCGATAAGTGAAGAGAAATTCTGAATAGATTCTTTGCCCTTTAAAATTTTCTCAAAATTTCTTTAAGATTGCTCTGGAATCGCAGAAGATAACTTAGCTCTAAGTTCGTAGTGAAGAATGAGATCAAATTTTGCCCTTTTTGACGAAACATTCATCATAAATGTTTGGTACGATGGTAGATGAAACAACAGGTTGTCATCCACTTGCTCGGTAGATACTATCAACTCAGTGATCAAAAGAAAACATTGATGTACTGACCTCACTCGGTAACGTCATGAATTGACCTTGCTTAGTTGATATAACTCGGTAAATGAAACTTTATTGCACCCGATCGAACTTGGTTAAGTCTAGGATCAAAGTGTATCTAAATACTGTTCTGATCATGTTTATTCTTGTGGAACTATTTAGGATAATTCTTGGAGGATGCAGTTCTATACTTTCTTTTATGAATGTTAATCAGAAATGGTGGAGTCACTCATTTCTTGAGTGATATTGCCATTGCTTGACTTATCTTGTTCGGTAGATTTTGGAATCGACTGTTGCTTCATTTGCTTCCAAATGTTGTCTGCTTTGATTTTCTTCTCATCTTCAATTCTTTCTATATTCATGCAATTTTGAGCTATATGACCAAGTTCTGTACATGTATAGCACCTTACAGTAGTGTCCTTCTTCCTTAGGTGATGTCTTGCACAATTTATGCCAGTATGTCCATATTCTCCAATAAGTGACATCTACACCAGGTGTTGTAGCCCCATCCAAATATGGCTTTGACAAGTTGTTCAGCTAGATTGAATGATTTTGATCTGCATTGGAATGCCTTGTGACCATGTTTTTTGCATTTGTGACAATTGCCTTCAAATTTTGGTTTTTCTTTGCACTCATTTCCTTTGTGACCATGCCGATTGCAATTGAAGCATTTACCATTGAATTTTGCTTTTCCATTGCTCTAGCATTTTTTTGATGTATGACCTAACTTGCCACATTGATTACAAGTGGGTTTTTTATTCCTTTGTTCACCTTGTTTGGAGGATTCACCTTCTTCCTTGTATCCAAGACTAGCTTTACCTTTATGTGTAGAAAGATTTTCCTCATTTTGTTGATTTAATTGATTCATATCTGCTTGGGATTTCATCATTCTTTCATTGACTTGCCTTTCAGAGATTAGATCATTTTCCAAGCTTTCATTGATTTGTCTCTTAGTTCTTAAATCATTATGTAGACTTTTATTTTGTAATCTGAGAATCCTGATTTCTTCATTTGCATTAGAGAGTTGGTCTATAAGGTCTTCATGCTAATGGGATTGATTATGAATTTTATGGCTTTTATCTTCCAATTCTTCTTGTGCTTTTTTTCTTTGTTCCAAAACTTCACATAGCCTAATTGACTGTATTTCTTGCTCTCTTTTAAGCTTTCTTACCTCTTCTTGCAAAGATCCATTCTTTTCTAGAAGTTCTTTGATTGCCTTGTCAGCTTCTTCTGAACTACTTGATGGTAACAAATCTTCAATCTTTTCTTCAACATAGTGATGGTCATTCCTTTTTCTTGCAAGTTCCTTTCTTCTTTTTAGGGATTGAGAAAGATGCTCCTTTCCCTCTTTGAGTTGAACCGTGGCCATTTCTAGATCTAACTTTTCATTTTCAATAACTTTCTCCAGTCTGAATATCTCCATAACTTAGATCTTTGCTCAAGCTATCAAACTTTTTCCTGAGAACCAAAAAGCTCCGATACCAATTGTTGGATATATTCAAGATATAATAGGTTACTAAGAGGGGAGGGGTGAATTAGTAACAATAAAACTTTTAAGTCAATTAAGAATAACCATATACAACATTCACTCATCTAGCTTGCTGCATAAAAGAACGATTAAACATTTATACCATATATGCACAGAGATTTGGTCACCGAGAAACCTTCCAAAATAGAAAGTAAAATTGGGGTGGGGAGGATACCCACAAAGCTTCATTACTACAGTATGAAGTTGGCCAGTTAAGGCTTACAATGATCACTTCTAATGATCTACCCTGTTAGGAGCATAGAGGATTGCTAGATCCACCTTGTTAGAGGATTTACAAACATACTTTACAAGTATGCACTCTGTTAGGAGATATGAATAAAGACGGTTAAGTCTACCTTGTTAAAGGATTTACAAGAATGATTCACCTGTTAGGATGAACCAACAGATCAACTTACAATTTAACTAGATTCTTTATTATAGATCACCTTCTGTGATTGATGAAATCATTTTTTCTCCTTGTAGAATTTGCTGAGTATTCTTTACTGCTGATGAATTCGCATTATCATAATTCCATATATTCCACTTCTCATATCATATCTTATGTCCCTTTTTTGTGCAATATTCTATATCCTTTTCTTTTATATATCTTCATTGAATGATATAATACATTACATATATATACCATTCCAATAATTATTCATGCAAGGTCAGCCAAACACAAGTAAACAAAATATAACTGAGTCGGCCAAATAGTAAAATAAACTCGAGTTCTTCAGATAGACTTGATGACCTTCTGATACGTGACATCCACTACGTTACTCAGAATCATCATGCACTCAGTAGAGGTAGGGGCTTGGTTCATACTAGTCATACAACATTGCTTGGAACTCGATAACCATTGGTGACTCAGTAGATATAGTGTCACTCGGTAGAAACTAACTTCTCCGTTAACCTCCTAAGCTCGGTTATCACTGAGTCCTTCCTCACTTGGTCATCATTGAGTGCTTCCTCACTTGGTTAATACTAATTTCATCTTTACTTGGTTAACACTAAGTGCTTCTTCACTTAGTTAGAACTGTGTCTTCGATGCTCGATTTGGACTGTATCTTCGATGCTCGGTTTGAACTATGTCTTCAGTGCTCGGTTTGAACTGTGAGATGAGTGTTGTCACTAATGAAAAATAACTTTATGCCAACATGGTGGATGTGTGTTTAGAAGGTTTTGTCTTTGATTTGATTTAATTTTCAATTGTGGTTTGTTATTTATTAGCATTTTTGTCCTGAGAGGTCTGAATAGCCCTATTTTCTAGGGCCTTATACAAATGCAGCCCTAACTTGTAAATCCACTAGTGGAAATCTCTAAAACTAAGGTATATGCAAGCTAAGGGACCTATCTACATGATTCTAGGAGTTGGAGGGGTGGTGATTAGGGCAAGTATTTTTACAAGCCGGCCCTATGTCAAGCAAGATCATGTGCTTGATTGGTTTTTGCTATTGTTGTGGTGACAGTCATGTTTGGAGGCACTTCTGATCTATACGAGTGCTAAAGTTTGATGCATTGAATGTTTTTAGGATTTCCATAAGTGATTGGGGTCTTGGGAACCCACCTAGTCCATCCTTCCTTGAAGCCCTAGCCTAACTTGATCAACTAGGCCTAGGTACCAAGCAGCAGTTTTGAGGGTGCTGGAGCAAGATTGTCCTAGAAGCTTTTGGGATTCTAGAAAGTATCTTAAGAGGTGCCTAAAATATTGGAGAAGTTGCTATGCCATAGAGGGATAGTTGGTGAAAATACAAGAAAATAGATTGGAAAGGCTACAAGGATTGTAGGCCTAGAAGTGCAAAGGATTGTTGTGGATTTGGTAGATTCCAAACAAACTGAGAATTGTGGTTGGACTAAAGGTCCTAGTTTCTATCATGATTGCTTGTGTTAGTGAGTGAATTTTTTGAAGTGGATTACCCCATTTGGGCTCAGCAGTTTTGTATACCCGGTGTGGGTAAGGGGACTTATACCAAGTCCTAGATCCAAAAATTGGATTGTGAAAGCCTTCTAAAGGCTAGTAGAAGAAGTGGCTACTAGACTCTGCATCAAAATATAATTGTGATAATATACTACAAGAGAAGATGATCTTCAATATTACAATCTTTCATAACTAAAGACAACTAATTGAAGATTGACCTATAATATAACCTTTTATATCCAAGCTATGAATGGAGTCAAGTTCTTATTGTTTGGAATCATAAAATTGTGAAAAAGTTTAAATGTTGAGTGACTACCAAAGAGAGGTCATTACAATCTTCATCGTAAACACATAACACTTAAACACATAACAAAAGAGAGAAAAAGAGGGATTTGTGTACCAGTAGATGGTGCAATAGTCGATGCCTGTAAGCTACGTGTTGTCAACTCAGTAGTCAAAAAGAGATTTGTGGTTGTCCTGGATGGAGGCAACATCATCATAGGATACAATTGATTTGAAGTTGAAGAATAAAATTGTTAGATCATGCATAAATATAGAATGCATGGACTAGCATGGAAAAGATTGTTAGAGAATTTAAAAAAAGGATTGTTCGACCATGTATTTTCAATGATTATGATCATTCCTATATATATTCAGTGGAAAACACAAGTGGTGAATGGAACATGCGATCTACCTAAACCACCTGCAGAACCCTCAATATGGGAATGGGGCTCAAAATCATGCAAAAACTCTGTAAAGACAATGCATCCATATTTTAATTAATGTCATAAAAGAGCATAACATAAAAACCATTATTGAACTCTTGTTATAATTAAAAATTTCATTAATACTTACTTTTAAGGTTTCAAAGGTGTGCAACAATTCAAATCCCCTATCTTTTATTTCCTAAGTAGTAGGCTTTATGGTTGCCAAACATATAATTTCTCTGCCAATTTTCTTTAGCACCTTTTTAATCGAATCGATCGGGTCATCAGTCTTTGCTAAATCAATATAGAAAGGGTCCTCCTTAGCGGGGGCTACTAAGGGACTGTAGGTTCCTTTCCCTCCCTCTAACCACTGGCCCTCTGTGAAGACAACAGTATTAGTATTATCAAAATTAGTCTAAAACAATGAAGAAAACAACATTAAAAAAATAACATTTTGCTTCTATCTAGTTTGCACAATTACAATGAGTTTTACCTGTTCATGTGTAGATGAGCCAGGAACATCGCCAACATCTCCTCTAGGTGGTTGCTCCATATTGTGCCCCTGTGTCAAAGATCAAGTATAAAAATGTTAGCCAAAAATTTATTGACTAAATGGTATGTTGGAGTCATTGATTAGAAGTTAGTTTAATAGTATGTACCACCCCCATGATAGTAGCCTCATTTGTATCTATGTGGTTCAAGTTGTAATCAATAAGAAGCTCTTCCCCTACATGTATTTATTTTATTGCACAGATGAATACATGATTTCCCTCGCACACCTCAAATATGCAATTGGGTTTCTTTATAGTTGACCCAAGTCATGTACTATTTATAAAACCCACAATATTCCCTATTGCTTTTGGCCTTCCATAAATGTATATAGCCACACTTTTACTTTGATTATTGTCTTGCTGTTGTATATAATTTGCTGAGAGGGCATACCTACGCATACTTTTTTTATATTGAACAATATGCATCCAACTTTTGTAATCGTAACATGGTCCAACATACTCCATCAAATCAGAAACTTTGTTGTAAGACACCTTTATGCCATCCATAGAAAATAGGCCCAAACCATGTAATGATGATGGTGTTATACAATATATCCTCTCGTTAACACAAAAATCAATGTTTATTGGAGGAAGTTCCTTGGGTACCCAATGTTTCTGTAGATGTCGGTACCTCAAGGGCACCTCGATGTCACCTTCTATCTCATCATCATAAGAACATGACCCCCCTTGAGCAAGGAAAAATTTCATACATTTATTGAATTTCCTTCTAGTCCTTTGACCCCTAGTTAATCTCCCTGTTCTAGATAAATTGCATTTCTCACTTTCCTCTTCTATTCCTATATTTCCCTCACTCAAGGAAGACACTTCTGAAAAATACCTATTCACTAGTACCTGCAAATGGGAGAGATCTTAGAAGACATCAATCTTACTATTTATAGGTGTATTAAATATACTATCTATAAGGAATATTGACTTATACCTGTCAATCCATGAGACTATGTAGGATGCTCCTAAAAGGGGTTCAATTTCCTACAAATGTAATTCAATTATCATGAGCATAATCACATCCATCATAAGCATCACCTAAAAATTAAAAACATTAAAAGGTACACAATATAACACTTAAATCAGGCTCACATTATAAGCCTACTAGGGAAATAGGCCTAGTGAAGGGCTAAAATTGGATTTTTGTATCAGCTAATGGGTTGAGGGCTTAGTCACCTTGGGGACATGCTATTTGAAGTTGTTTGATGTGTGTCGAGGTGGAGGAAACACCTAGTTAAGGTGAAGTCAAGTTTGGCACCTATTGAGGCATTGTGAGCATTTGATAGTTTGTTGATTAGATTGCTTGGATGAATCCATTGGATAGATTTGAGGGACATTCATGGGATTATTCTGAAGATGTAGAACCTAAGGTGGCATAAGGATTTGATGTGCACTTTGATATGTTATGGAGTTGGCTTGGATCAAGGAGAGGGATCTTATGAAGATGCTTGGTTGGTGTTGTGAGAACACTATGGAAGTCCCTCTTGTTATGAATGATTACAAGTCCACCTAGGGTCTCTGCATCACCTATAGAGGTAGAATTATTAACCAACAAATTGGGTAAGAACGTATATTATGTTTTCCCTATGAATTTTATTCTAGGTACAACTCCCTTTTATAGATATTTCATGAATTTCCTTTTCTAAACTAAACACTTACAAATGCTTTTGACCTGAAAGAAAATAAGGCTCAATACATTCATGCATCAATATGTTTTTTAAATAGTTTTATTTAATTAATTTATATTAATAGTTAATTTAGATTAGTAGTATTCTATTTGTAGTTGAAACTTGTAGCTTTTAAATAGATAATGAATAAACTATGTAACAATATAAGACAAGTATATTTCTATCAAGAAATGAATATTAAATAGATTAAGGATTGATGGCATACCTCTAAATTTCATCATCATCCTCATCCTCATCATCATCATCATCATCATCATCATCCTCATCATCATCATCATCATCCTCACCATCATCATCGTCATCATCATCATTGTTGTTGTCATCGTTGTCATCATCATCAATATCATCATCATCAACATCAACATCATCATCATCATCATCATCAGTAGCAGCATCATCATCATCATCTTCTTCTTCTTCTTCATGAAAATTTATGTCAGGAACATCATTAAATAACTGTCAATCATGATCACCATCTACATCTTCGGTATCTTCTTCTTCCATTGCATTATACTTTATTGGCCTTCCTCTCGGTTTATGTCTAACAACAAATGACCAACCCAGTTTATATGGAACCTCTGAGTAAAATATCTACTCACATTGGCTTGGAAGAACATAGGGCTCATTCCCAACTGGCTCAAATGACCTTGTATTAACCATTGTAAATCCATTATCATGTTCAATAACAGTTCTATCAAGATCATTTGGATTAAGTCGTAGCCTGTACCATTTGATAACTAAGAGTACTAATTTGAAGGAATTAAGTCACACTCAAGTATATCATCCAAAATTCCATAGTATCAATTTTCAAACTCTCGAGGATGTAAGTCATTTCTAGATGAAATATTAGTCACTTGAAAGACTACATTTATTCCTAATTCACAAGTTTTCTTCGTGTCATCCAACACTTTGACACAAAATTTTTGACCATTACAGAACATAGCCTTGTGGTGTTTAACCTGCAATAATATGTGGAACATGTCAAAATTATTGTATCGTGAGTTGATAAACATATGGGATTAATAAATTTGTACATACTTGGAAATCTCTTAAACCACTTGTTAAATCTATTTCCCTTTTCATAACATTGGAATCTCCAGTACGATGAGCTTCTTTAACCAATGAAGATACACCTTCCCATGTTAATGTGCAACCAAAATGTTGACATCGTTCAATCCATACCGTCATCCAATCAAGATTGTTTGCAATATACAAATGTAGTGCATCCCACTCTCAAGCACCTGTACAAAAAAAAAAAAAAACAACTTACAACCGATTTATTTTGAAGATTAAGAAATAATTTATTAAAATAACATCTTATAATTTATTACCTCTCACTTTCCTCAATTTACCTTTCCCCATCAAGTACTCCCCTTCTAATTTTTTAAAAGGCTCGAGATCCCAAATGCGATCTACATGGATATTTGATGCAAACTTAGGAAGATATTTAGTAATGTACACCACAATCCGGTATATCATATATCCCTCTACAATAGAATCCTTAGGATGTGCTCTTTGTCGAACCCAAGCCTACAAAGATTTCAAGTGCCTCTCATCCATCCACATTGACCTAGTGTGTATAGGTCCACATAATTCAATCTCCTCAACTAGGTGTATGAGGTAGTGTTCCTGTGCATTGAAAAAAGTCGGAGGTAGACACTTTTGCATATCACACAGTAAATGAGGAATTCTTCTCTTCCAATAGTTTATATGTTCTTTATGGATTTCTTTAGATTCCAACCACCTACATTAAGAGATTCAAGTCACAAAAAAAATATAGATACGAGACTTTACAAAATAATATACAATAGATTACATAGCAAGAAAAACAAATCATGAATATAATAAATATATACAAAAAATTGAACAGATATTACTACTTACCTCATGTATTTTTCAACATCATATATCACTTCTTTGATGTTATTGTTGAAGTGCTCTGGGAGAGATAGAGGAAGCACGTACTGCAGTAATTATAAACCAATCATTTCATTGTTTTCTAACATAACATAATGAAGTGTACACGTAGTTTATGAATATATTGTAAATATAGAAGAACATGACTTACCTTGACGAAAGTATGCCAATCATACATTTTGAGCCCTAGCCCAAATACTTTTTTTTTTATATGAGATTGTTTATGTTTGCAGCAAATCCTGTGGGAAATCAAATTTTTCGTATGACTTCTTTTATGGCATCACTTTGTTGCTCCGTTAATAACCAAGGAAGGGCACTTATATTAATCTAATCTCTTTTTCTATTTGAGTGAATGAAATTCTTCAATGCATGATTGGATTCATGAATGTCATTACAAATTTTGACAATTTTTTCTTTGTCACACCTTCCATCCAATGTTTTCCACAATGTCTCTATTATATTCTTTCCAATATGCATAGTATCAAACAAATGCACAATTTGTAAGTGCTCATAGTAGGGAAACATACTAAATTGTCTAGGATAGCTTTTTAGTCCCTTTGGAAGGTTGTCAGTACTACCTTGACGACCTTCATGATCATCAATTACACAATTAGTAAACAAAAATCACAATAGAAATATATAAATTACAAACATAAACCATTAGGTGGAACGACATTACCTCAATGATTAATTCTATTATATTCCAACTTACATAGGTGAGGTGTCATTCTTTGTGGCTTTGATGTAGTCTCTTCTTTCCCATTGAAAAGATGTTTTTTCATACTTCGATACTTATGATTCCTATGGAGGAAGTGTCTACACTCATCAAACACCTGCTTTCCTAAACTTTTTGAATGATGAGATTTCATCTTTGGACCACAAACTGGACATGAAAATTTTCCCTTTGTTTGAAGACCTACAAGATAATGATATAATTGGATTATTAAATATGTTTATTTTTATAATTAAAATTATTGTGCACAACTTGAATTCACTATAACATACCAAAAAAATGTGTTAGCCCTGGGGCATCATGTATTGTCCATGCAAGTACTGCATGGAATTGAAATTGTCTTTGTCCTATTGGTCTAGACATGTCATACATAGTGACACTGTTCCATAACTCCACCAACTTGTCGATAAGAGGCTCAATATATACATTCATATCTTTTACTTTATATTTACCTACTTGAATGAATAGTAACATTACATAATTGTTATGACTGTTTTACTGCAAGATTTGTAAGTACATGTAAATTAATAACTATCAAATGATAAGATACCTAGAACAATCATTGCCAACATAATGTGCTCCCTCTTTATTAAAATCCACGGAGGAATGTTATTGTTGATAACAAAAATAGGCCACACCGAGTAAACAAATCTCATCTCTCAAAATGGATTGACACTGTCCGCTGCCAATGAAAGCCTAAGATTACGAGGTTCTTCTTTGAAGTGTTGCCACTTTTCCTTTATGTGCAGAAATGCCAAACCATCTGTAGGGATTTGAATAATGTCATCTCAACTTCTATTGTGTGCATGATAATCCATAAATTGAGCCAAGCTACTACACCTAAATAATTGTCGCATCCGTCGAATAATGGGGGTGTAACGAAGAACCTTTTGAGGCACCTTTTTTTTTAGTCGATCTATTCAATATCTACTTGTATGACATATAGGGAATTGTGTTGCAAATTCATGTTCTTTATAATATATAATATGATCACTGGGACAAGCATGTATTGCTTTATGCTCTATTCCAATATCTTTCATAACAGCAAATAATTCTCGATATGAGTGATGTAGAATATTTGATGGTGGTAACAAAAACTCGCCTATCAATCTATAGAAAAAAATATAAGTTGTTAATATAAACAATATTAGTGGTACATTATTCACCCTTTGTTAACTATAAAGACATACATGACATACCTTAACATATGTGACATTGTTATAATGGATAAACCATTCATAATCTTCAAGTTCAACAACAACAATACAACAAAGAGAAGATTTGTTTAGGAGTCTTTGTATAGGGGCTCGTATGCCTTCCCAAGTAGAGGTGCATCGAGGTTATCATCATCATCATGATCAGATATGCTTGGACTAAATGTGTCATGGATCAATGTATTTATACCATCATCTTCAATTGTGTTTTCTAGTGCATTATTGTCATCTTCCATGGGATCATTATCTTCACCTTGGAGATTAGCACCTCCATGTTCCTCCACTTCGAAAACCATATTATTTGGATTGTTGTGGTTCATATCATGTACTTCCCTAGGGAGATCAACCTATATAAAATTGATTAATATAAATAAACCATGATCATCAACTCATCATCAAGTGATTTCATATGTATATAAATTCTTAAAATGATATAATGAACAACTTACCAGTGGATGATAGTCATGCCCCCCTTCAATGTGACCATTCTCCCTACAATTTCTCTTAATTGTTTTGATTAGTAGGGTAAAAGCAAAGATCTATGTCACCGTTTGTGATATCAAAACCTATTTTGGTCAAATTTCATTTCTCTATCAAAACTCAATTCTATTCAAAAACTAAAAATACCCTTTTATAGATTGAGTGTTTTAATTAGCTATAATATGTTAGAATTTCAAAATATTATAAGTCAATATTTCAACATTTTAGAAGATGCTAACTTAGAAAAGGGAAAAAAATAGTAAATCATACCAAAAAAACAAAAAAATTATATTTATGTCTAGAGGAGAGAGTCCTCTTCATGAATATGTAATTTTTTCTCAAGAAGGTGTAGATTTGATTGGGAAGTTTTGATGGGACAGAAAAATTTTTGGCTTTTGAGAAGGTTGAGCTTGAGTACTTATAAAAAGGAAAATATAGATCAAAAGTAATTATTTCTTTTTTTGTTCACTAGATATACATGTCATCTATAAGATATTTTCAAATCAAAACAAAAAAAGATGATTTGCTTTTTTTTTTTTTGACGAGAACTACACCTTATATTTTTTATAGTTAAAAAAGGGACTTGAAAATAAAAGAAATGAACAAATTCTTTCTCAAAATTTTCAAAAAAAAATGATAGGCATAAAGTTCAACCAATTCTACACATTTCATCAATTTACATCATTCTCAAATTTTAAACACAAATACCATTTTTTTTGTCATTAATGTTGAACTATCACATTCTGATATCATGTTTCTTCATAAAAGGTGACACAGGTTTGTTCTTTTACCTAGTAGTCTTCTACGGTTTAAGCCCTTACAAATTTTACAAGGACAATACAATTTTCCATCACCTTTTCTTTTCAAGTTAGACCACAATCTAGCGATTGTCTCCCTATTTTGTTCTTCACTTATATTATCTGACATGATCGTTCTTCGCAGGAAGCAAAAATCAGGCTATGAAAACTTTGGTCTACAACTTTCACAAACTAAGTAAAACTGTTGAAAGTACACAAATCTTCTTAGACCTAGCTAAATACTCTAATATTTTAAAAATACTTTCTTTGACTTTATTACTAAGACATTTAACCCAATCACCTTTTATAACATTCAGTCAATTGCTCTAGGCAAATTTGTGGATAAGATTATTTGTAAAACTTTGACCAACTGCCTGAAGGTCTTATTTCAAGAGACCTTACAACATTAATCCACTAAAATCAATTTCAAAACATATAAGCTAAAATTCTAGTTAAAATATACATTAGATTAAAAAATATACAATTTTCATACCCGAGCGCGCGGCTATAACTCGTGCAACGGCCTTCTTGCTTAGCTATAGAAGCTCTCCAACAATCAAATTATACAAGCTACAATGCCTAACAACAATTTCAAAACATATAAGCTACAATGAAAGACATATTACATGACATGGAAAAAGCAACAAAATTTACAAGCTTTAGCAAGACATATTAAAGGACATCATAGTGCTAGAGAGATCACAATTATATGAGTCAAACATAGTCATGCAAAAGCACATAAATTAGTTATTATATGCAATTAAAAGATATATAGTTAGATAGGAACATCCATAGGGCATATTGAAGAAATGAAATGGTCATCCATAGGGCATATTGAAGAAATGAAATAGTTAGATAGGGACAGCTAGAATTTTTCTTGCCCTCTGAAGAAATGATAGAAAATTTAAATCAAACGCCCAAACTTGGATCAAAATTCTTAGCAGGCATCTATAGTTAATATTTCTGATGCACCAATGCCAAAACAAAGTTCTCCGTGGGCTCAGTGAATTAACATCACTGATGCTCAATTAGATAATGATTCACAATAGAAATTAACAACTACTGCTTGAGATGTAATTGTTGAAGATAAAAACAAGGCTGATGTAGGAAGCACATCTAGTGAAGTGGTACAATGGTGCGGGGGCACCCAAGGGACACATGAACCTACAAGGTACACCAAGAGTCATGAAGGAGATCATGAAGGTAACAAGGGAAATCAATGAATAATGAAGACATGTCAAGTCATCTGATGATGGATTATGTCTATTGAATCCATCAAAATCTAAGGAATTTCATAAAGTTGTCAAATTGTAATTTATTGCCAAGAACAGGCAATGTGATGTAAGGGGTCATTGTGAAGTCATTTGAAGTCCTAGAGTGCCCTAGGAAGAGTTATAGGTTGATGCAAAATGAATAATATTGTTTACACAATGTTATAAGGCTCTAACTGGTGTAAAATGCACTAAAAGTGCAAGATCTTGTAAATTGCCAATGTTGGCAACATAAGCCAAATAAGGCTCGAATGGGTTAGTTGAGATTATAGGGGTGTGAAGATTGTTTTAAAAGTCTTTTAGAAGTCCCTAAGAATGAAAAACAAGGTTTTATAAGTCCTTGTCATGAAGGATAACAAAACAAATAATGAGTGTTGTTAAAAAAGTGTTTGTTACTGTCATGTGACAGTTATGAGGGACAGTTGGTGACCAAGGGGTCTTTGGTTCAGTTTTATGAGTTAGTTAGATGATAAAAAGTCTAGAAAAGTAAGGTCTTTATAGAGTAGTGAATGTATCAAGAAAATAAATCGAATTTTGCATCCCAAAAGTGAGTGTAGGGTTATTTGTGAGAAAGCCCTAGTTAAAAGCTTGAATTGAAGAAGAATGGTGTGCTCGGTTGTAACCAGGGGTTCCATGGCCCAAAGGAAGACAAAAACCTTTTTTTTTTCTTCATAACTAAGGATTGTTGAAAGTTATAGGGTCAGAGTATATACCCTTGATAGGGTTGATTTGTAAATGGAGGGCTAATTACGCCTAGAAGCATGTAGGGTCAGCCATAGAAACATACACAAGTTAAGGGTTGAAGGATTGAGATTCATATGGTTTCAAGAAATTAGTATAGGGTATTTGAAAAGGTGAAGAGGTTACTAGGTTGTTTGGGAAGTTTAAGAGTAAAGTACAGATTGCTTGCAGGGTAGGGCTAATTGGGCAGGCCTATTGAAGGGAGTTTTGAAGATTGAGATAGAACTAATGCTTGGTAGGGGTTGGAACCCCTTAGTTATGTTTTTCAAAGGTTATTGAGGCATTATAAGGATCAGGGGAATACTTGAATACAGAAATCAAGAGCTGGTTGGATGAAGGGTGAATTAGGAGTGTTCCCAAGGAGAGGGAAGCTGAACAAAGGCAAGGTGAATTGGCAAGTTAGAATTTTAAATAAAGGCAAGGTGAATTGGAAAGTTTAAATAAACCTTAATTCTTGGATCTGATTAGTTAGAATTTTCATTTTATGAAAGACTCTTATACGATTGTAATCACTTCAACTTTTTTCTTTATTTCAACCAAGTATTTTTATTTTAAAGTTGTAATTTTGCTAATGTTTATATATGAGATTTTTAATTTTGAAATCATTAAAATTATTTTAAGCTTATTTCATTGGCAAATATAACCATTAATTTTTTATCTTTACTACTTTATCAAATTAAACTGCTATAACTTTAAGGAAAATATAGGTCACTACTTTGATTTAACTATATTTAGTTGAATGTTGATCTAACTATTTTGACAAATTTTAATATTTAAATTTCTGAATCCTCCATATATAAATTGATTTAAAAAATTAAAAAATAAAGAATCGAACTTTCATCTAAATAAGACGAAAGTGGAGGGAATGAATTGGAAATCGATTGTGGTGATTAATCAAAATTTGAGATGTGTAGCTTTTCAGTCTAGCTAAAGGGAATGGAGGAATGGAACAATGTTGCCAACTATCTAGCTAAATGAGTCTCTTATGAGATAGGGCAATGCAATATTGGGTATTGAAATGACATATCTTTGCAGTACTCTAGGATTTTAAAAGATCTAGTGAGAGTCTTTATTGGGACTATGGCTTGATTGGTTGGATGCTTCTTTTACTATTTTATTCAAATTTCAAGTCAAAATTGGTCAATAATATATTTTTTACCCTTTTCTTTGAAATAAACCATAATTCCTAGATCTAATTATTTAGCATTTCCATTTCATCAAAGCTTCTTATTACAATTGTCTTTCTTACCCTTACTTAAAAAAACCACCTTTTATAAGTCCTTGAATTACCCATCTTTGTTGTTAGGTTTGGAACCAAAATTGTAGTCTCTTTTGAATAGTCCTTAACACAACACAAAAAAATATATAGTCACTCTACACACAACTGCAATCTAGGTGCATACAGCAAGTGCCATCTTCCCAACCCACAATTAATAGCTATGCAAGATTTAGTTTTTATTTAGTCCTCAGCTCCTGGGGTTTCATTATACACAGACCTTGTCTCCTACTCTATGAAATTTAAATAACAATATATAATATATGTATACCCAACAAGAGTACAGGTTGTCATTGACGTAGGCGCCATAGCAATACATCCACAACCTCATTACCAGCAAGCATTCAATTTTTTTTGAGCAAATTCGACGGCTTTGGCTTCATGAGAATGGTGATTAGGAAGGACAATGATTTGTTAGATGATCAGTGGATTTTTAAAATGGTAGGAATTTTTATCTTTAAAGGTAAGAAATGGATGCAATATGAGGAATATGTTTTAAATTTGCTAGTAAGTAATCTAATGAATTTTTGCATCATCTCTTTCATCTCTTCAACTAGATTAAGATACATGAAGCAAAGCTATCTTTAAATTGTTAAATAATTAAGATAGAAACCTCAAGAATGATGTAATTCTTGAGAAAATTTGGTGTTTTTGACTTGACAGTGTTGATCAGGATACGGATTTGATGAAATTCAAAGCTAATAGGAATGTTTATCTTTAAAGCTAGAAATGGATGCAAATTTAGGGCCTAGAATTTCCAAATTACAAACACGAGGAAGCACTCCTTCGAAAAACTGAATATTGGTGGGGAAAAGCTAGATATTTTCTTTGCAAAGACTTTGATAAATGAGAGCTAGATAAATAATCAAATGCACAGGTGCATCAATTTAATATTTTCTCAGAGGCTAACAAGCGTTCTTTAATCTATGCAAATTTGCAACCTCCAAACTTAAGTCTTAACAACACAATCAACTTCGAAAGAGATTTAAGACATTTTAGCCACAAACTTGAATTGAAAGAAAAGAACTACAAAAATAGCCAATCAAATCCTCTAAAACTAGAAAAACAAATGAAAAAGGATTCCATTGCAGCACTTGGAGTCAACATAGGCAAGGATCGGTCGGCCTTCATGGCAATTTTGAAGATCAAACACATTTCTTTCCTTCAAATAAAGTCACAGCCTGTGTAGGTTACAAGACAGTCACTTTCTCCATAAAAAATTTGCATGCATGGTATGATTTTGTGGCCCCCTACTCGGACAAATGAAAATATATTTCTGGCCAGTCTAAATACTAGCGATTGCACCTAAGGTTGCAATAAGGACGTCAAAGATAAATATGTTATGTCATAATTTTGTTAAGAAGTGACATTAAAAAGAAAATTGATTCCATATATTCAAACAAAGATAAGTAAAAAAGTTTATGTAGTGTACAGATAGCTTTCAATGGAACCATTGAATTCATGTTGGGTTTTGCTTAGTTCCTGATAAAGAGACTAATAACATGTGCAAGAATCAAAACACATGTCTGAATCATTTGAAGGAAACTAAGTGTGATGTGTAAAGAAACATTTATATATTATCTTCCATATATTTTAAAGCAAAAATTTTGATAATGTATTGCTCATTTTTTACTAAAATAAAATAAAATTTAGAAAGTTTGACCCACAGACCATGACAATTATGAGTCACATTGGTATAATGACTCCAAAGATGACCTTGATATAAGAAACTTTTGAAATTTTGACTACTATGAAGACCATGGTAACAAAAGATTGAATTTAAAAAATAGGGTAAAATTAACAAATATTGGTTATATATTTTATATCAACATGGGGAAAACTGTTGAATGAAATGAAGTTGGAAGCTCCATATTTTCTTTGATTGAGAAAACAATCTAGTACTCATGTGGATACAAGTCCTTGTACAGTGAATCCCAAGGAATGGACTTGGAAATCAGATTCACCAACATGAGAAAAACAATGCATTTCTTCCCAAAAGAGCATTAGAAATTAATCACGATATTACACCAAAATTTAGAGCTCATATGGAATTCAATGTTGAATTAAAGATTCTTTTCCATCTATTTCAAGGATCCAATTCCTCTAGCTGAATACTACTCTTGAGAGGCACATATTCCTCAAATAATCTTAAAGATGAAGAGAAATTGTAGATTTATCAATGCTTTGATAATGCATGATATAAAATTGTTTACACAAGTAACATTAAACGAATAGCTACCACAGACACCATAGAAATTATTCAGTAAATCCTCTTGAGACATCCCACTCCAAGAACAACCTTCTTGTCAAAATCGCTATTAATATTTGTAAACATCACAAAATATTGGAACACCATGAAAAAAGCAATGAACCTCTTCCCCTAATCAAATCTTGCTCTTCTAAATAGAAGCCACCCCATGCTTATCTCTAACACAGAAATCACATTAACCAGGTGCCACAAAGTATTGATATAAATAGTAACATTTAACGTACATAAAAAAAAAAAAATGCTCTAGGAGGCACTTTACTCCATGAATATCCTCGTTCCCAAAAGCACCATTAATCTTTGCGAACACCACAAAACATAGGAGCACTATGAGAAATGAAATGAGCCTCTTCCCACTCTTCAAATCCCTACTCTTCTAAGTAGAAGCTATCCCATGCTATCTATAGTATATAAATCACAACTACTTAGATGCCACAAAGCATTGATACAATAGTCACAAAAAAACCTCTAGCCGAACATCCAAAAAATAATTGCCAATCTAGCATACAAGCAAGGAGAAAGTGGCACTGTGTCTAGGCTTTGGATGGACTTGTGGTGTATTATATCTTGAATAGGAATACAAATAGAATATTTGAAAGGGATTTTGATTTTGTGTTAGGTGTAAAATGTGTGAGTTCCAAAGATGAGTCTGTACAAGGCACACATGGTAGTGTTGGTGTATTTGGCAAGCATTGAGGGTGTTGTAACTTCAATGGTAACTCATTGACAAATCCTCAGATATCAACATCCAGATATTATGGTTTCTATTATCCCACAGTTGCTTCCAAAAATAACATGTTTGCCTCTAAAAAAATCAGCTTCTTCAATATATTGTGGGTGGCTTCAAAATGGCATTGTCTGAAATACTTTGAATCTTGTCAAAAATATGATGCAGTTGTAGAAAAGTAAACAGTTTACCGAATTGCAAACAAAAATAAAATCCATGATGAAGATTGATCAATTTTAGCTAAAATAGGGTAGGAGAAATCCAAATGCAAGGATGGTATATCGTAACCAAAAATCAAGGGAAAATAGCAAATATTCCACCAAAATTGAGCTACTTTCAAAGAAATGTGTCATATCATCCACCACTAATCTTTGTTCAAAACATTCATTCTCAGACATAAACAATCACAAAAATAAAAATAATCTATTCACTGAGAAATGAAATGGATTGAGAAATGATAATAACCTTTATTCCATAAATATGGGTTTAAATGTAGGGAAGGTAAATTCTTTTGCACTTTAAATGGCCCTAATTCCAACGTCGCGCCATAGCCAATGGATGAGCAGTCGGGCCCTGCAAGGGTTACAAAAGCCCCAAATTAATTGTCATTATTAGAACCTTGATTTTTAGAAAATAAGTAAATTGAAGATGTTCTAATGAATGAAAACAAAAGACATTAATTAATAAGATTGAATATACCTCCATGCAACCAAAGAACAAGAGGCCTTTCTGACAGATCCCTCACAGCTTCGAAGAACTAGTAAAATAGGGCCTTTGTTTCATTAATGCTCACATAACCAGCATACTGAGTAAAACCTATGGGGGGTTGGCCTAGGAGGCTTTCCACTCTGTCTGCTTCTTTAGTGGCTTCATTGCTCCCCTTCACCAGCAAAACCAAAGCCAACTCAAGTTAGAATGTGAATAGGAGTCTGAAAATGGCCTCACCTCAAACTTGCCCTAAATCATCCATCCATCTGACATTGTGTCTAGTAGTAGAGAATAAGATAGTGGTGAGCCAAATGAGGTGATGTTGTATAACAAATTACCCAAATGAGTAATGTTTTCTTTTTCTTTTTTCTTATATCCTGTTAGCATCGCAATTGCAACATCGTCGGGCTATAATTGAAAAAAAAAAGCCAAAAATGCATTACATTTGCCTGTCATCGCAAATTGACGTCACAAATTGACCCCTAATGTATTAGTGATGCAATTTATGTACACAGGATTATTCTAGCAACTTACAGACATACAATCCACCACCACAACCACAATTGGTTGTGGAGAAAAGTCCCTCTAGAATGACACATGACCCTGTTCAAAGAGTTGACTACTGCAAAGAATCCATGATATTGTTGAATATTGCCACACATATAAGGCCAAATTTTGATGAACAAGCCAAAACATTCCATGAATGTGTGAACCAATTTTGAAATGATCTTGGCATGCCTAGTCTTGTCCTATTCACTCTTACTTTGAAAACTAATCTATCTGCTAGAACAATATGGATGTGTCCATGGTTCAGCCCAACCTTGGTACGAGTCCCCTAGAAGCGATGATGGAAACATGCCTCTCAACATTAAAATTTGAATCATGATCCTTCATAGTCATTTTTAGTCCCATAGTCATTCTTGTTTCCCACTCAAGATATAGGAGGGGGAGGACTAAGGAGTCATTGCATGTACCTGAAGTCTGTGGTCAGTCTGCATCTACTTCACTAAATATTAGTGAACATGCATTTGAATTTTTTTGTGGGAAATACACACTACATCTATTCAAGCTTCATAGCATCTCATTTTTTTCTCATTGTCAGTATAAACTTTCTCATGAATTAATGTATATAATTAGCAACTAGGGCTGACATTTGCATCTACAAACCATCGATGTCGATTGTTATTTCACCATGCAAGTGGTGAAGATGTTACAGAAGGAGGCTGGTATAAAATGGAAGTGAATATCCTCCCTACAAATTGTACAGTTTACCAATTTCCAAAATATCCAAAATATAATGAATTTTCTAAAAATGTGGAATGGTCATTAATTAATGTAAGATAGTTTTTTTGGTCTATTGGGAAAAAGTTTCAAGAATTGAAGATTACAACATAGATATGGAACTTGAATAATTTAAGAAATATGAATATTGATTAACAAGCCTGTTCAATAATTTTAAGATTTTACAAGTATTAATAACTAATAGTCATTTTTAAACGATTAAAAATATGTATACTCATCTTTATTTTCACATTTCAAAGCAACCAACAATTAATTTTACTATTAAAATAAAACCTATACAAGGATTAGGGTTTAATATGATTTACTATTAAATTAGTCTACTTATTTATTTATTCTATATAAGCTAATTTAAGTATAAATTTTTTAATTTACTTCTCTAAGTTAGATTTAATTATTGGAACATTTGTTTAACTTGTTTTCATGAATCAAAACTAGGACTTGCACCACTAAAAGGTGTAAGGAGAAGTCGATAGGTAAATTAAATAAGAAAGACTTCAACTAATTTTTGTAAGGTTAGTATCAAAGTATTCTTTTAGAAATTTTAAACATATTGTATATGTAGTACGTTAGTTGCATAATGTGAACACATGACTAGTTTTCGTCAATTTAGTATAATGTTATTAATTTGTTCAACTTTGAATTATGTATACATTTAATTTAAATGTAGTATGCTTAGATTTAGGAACATGGTTATGGATAAGGACACAAATAGACTTAGTGAAAGGATTTCTCATTAGAACTAGGGTTAAATAGTTAGATTTAGCATTAGGAATATGGGTAGGGGAATAATCAAACTTATAGTGAGGGTTAGGGTTAGGAGTCAGGTGAGATTAATATTAAAGTAGTAAATAATATTATATTTACAACTATAATAATGAAATTTTATAATGGTTAGGGGTTATAATTATGATTTTGTGTTACGATTAGGGTTAGTATTAGATTGTAGTCAATTTGGGTTCATATTAAGGTATACGTGCATATGGTTAAGGTTATAGAGGTTAGGATAAAGTTTACAATTGCAGTTTAAGGTTGAGTTTATGGGTAGGGTTAGAGTTAGAGTTAAGACTTCAATTATGTTTTGATCTCTCTCTCTACTCTCTCTCTCTCTCTCTCTCTCTCTCTCTCTCTCCTCTCTCTCTCTCTCTCTCTCTCTCTCTCTCTCTCCCTCTCTCTCGCTCTCTCTCTCTCTCTCTCTCTCTCTCTCTCTCTCTCACACACACACACACACACACATCAATTCATAATTTATCAAAATATACATTCTCTTAAATCCATATAAATATAGCTTCTCTCACTCTCTATTTATCTCCCCCTATCACTAGTTCACTCTATATTAAAAATAAAATATAAACGACTATCTCTCTCTCATACACACACACAAACACATCCCTTTCTACTTTGTCTAGATATTCCCCTAATGACCATCTCTTTCTTTCCCACCCTCCCTCATTTTACCATGATTTTACTCTCTACCCACCCCCTCTCTTACAAATAAAATATAAGGATCTCTCTTTGCTCCCTTGTCTATTTTCACTCTCTCTAGTTATGCCTGCTAGATCCCCCCACCTCTCTCTACCCCTATCTCTAAGTTCTTTTTATACCAAAAATATAATAGGATCCCTTACCCCTGCTTTCCCTCTTTTCATTTTAGTCATTTATATTATTTTTTCAAAATTGAATTTAGACAATGGATTGCCTCATTCCATATGCAACATAATATTCTATTCAAGTGTCTGTAATGTTTGAGTAAGGCAACGAGGGCTCACACCATGTGTAGCCAACATTTATCTCAGAAGATAGGATTCATGAGACATGCATTAACTAAAACAAGCTAGAAATTGATGGAACTCTTTTGACTCATTTATTAATTGGATCTCTCTCTCCCTCCCTCCCCCTCTATTAATTACCCCTCCTCTCTCTCTCTCTCTCTCTCTCTCTCTCTCTCTCTCTCTCTCTCTCTCTCTCTCTCTCTCTCTATTTAGTAATTCCCCTTAATCACCCTCTCTCACTATTCCCCCCCCCCACTCTCTATATATATGTGCACATACTCTCTCTATATATAGTAATTTCCTATAATCACCCTCTCTCATTATTTGTCCCCCACTCTCTCTCTCTCTCTCTCTCTCTCTCTCTCTCTCTCTCTCTCTCTCTATATATATATATATATATATATATTATATATATACATATATATATAATATAGAGAGAGAGAGATTAGAGGGCATATATATATGCCCCCTACTCTCTCTCTCTAGATATTCCATGTAATTTCTATCTCCTTTTCACTCCCTCTCTTACTCCTTCCCCAGTGTCTCTCAATCTCTTTCTCCCTCCCCTATATGTTTCCTTTGTTTATATATATTATATACCCCCTAATTGACCTCTCTCTCTCTCTCTCTCTCTCTCTCTCTCTCTCTCTCTCTCTCTCTCTCTCTCTCTCTCTCTCTCCTCTCTCTCTCTCTCTCTCTCTCTCTCTCACTCACACACACACACACAATTCCCCCCCCTGCCCTCTCTTTAATATATCTCTATTAAAAACATAATAAGATCCCTTGCCTCTCTCTACTTATACCCTCCAATCACCCTCCCCCTCTCTCTATATGTATGCCACCTAATAACCCCCTCTCTTAGTCATCCCTACCTTACCTCTACCCTAATCTATATGATCTCTCTATTATGATAGTCTTTAGCTATTGAAAAATGTAATACAAGTTCCCATCTATCTTTTTAGATATGGCCCCCTCTCCCCCCTCCCTCCCTTTAACCAAGTGGCACTCTATCTTCCCTCCATTTAAAATATAATATATGTCTTTTAACAATTAGTCTATGACCATTATTATGGTTAGATTTGACGTTAACATATGTTATAATACTTGATGCATAACTACATTTCCCTTCATATAAATTTTGTTATTATATTTTCTTAATCAAATCCCAAATAAAATATATAAGAGTTGAGAAAATTATATAGTTGAAAATTTTGTCAAATAAATTTTTAATAAAATGAACATTTAACTACCTATTATTATTATATTATACAATAATATATAATATAAGAAAATTCAAATCAAAACAATTGTATAATAGCTTGTATTTTAGTGGTAGATCATATCTGTCATTTGAAATAAAAATAACAACCTATGCAATATTAATCATTTAAAAGTAAAAATATTGAAGATATAAAAAATTATATTTAATTTTATCTTTGATTTATATTATCTTATATCTCATTAATGAAATGGAGACTCTTTATTTATTGGAAAATGAAACTAAAAATATTTTTATACTTAAATAAACTCTAAATTGATTTAGAAACCAAAAAAATAAGAAAATTCCATAGTATATTCCTATAAGTATTTACACATCTATCATTATATATTGTAATTTAGTACAATTTTTATAGAGATTTTCATATCTTTTGGCTCCTTTGAATTATTATCATCTACTTTGTATCAATTAAGATTAGACAAAGATCTAGTCATCTTGAAATTATTTTTTGTATATCAAAGATAGTATTAATTTTTAGTTGAAGTCAAATGAATGATTGAAAAAAGATGCATGCATGAACCTTGTAAATAAGAAAATCATTGACTAATAGTTCATATCAATTGTTACTATTGAATAAGACAATTTTTTAAATTATTAGGAAGAACAATGAAACAAAATAATGAAATACTTACTACCATAGTGTTAGGCATTAAATAGGTGCCCATGGATGAAATTAAATCCTAGGATTGGTCTTTCACATGCAAAATCATGTTTGCATTTACCTTGCAATAAATATAGTTTGTAAATGCAATCTTCTATCATGGAAAACAATATAATTAAGAAGTTTTTTCATACCTTGCAACAAGCTTGTATTATTAGGGGAAATGTTAAACTAATCAAATTGCCAATAATATCTATGATAGTGAATCAAATGGATTACCTAACATTGTAGATCTAGAGGAAAACCAATAAGAAAACTAATGATCCAACCTATTAATTTTCCTTTCTTGTTTATTTTATTTTATTAATTTGTATGAAAGTTATAATCATTTTGTAAAGATATAAATCTAAATGGAGAGCTAGATACATTTTATATAGGTCCGTTATGATTGGATTCATATTAGGGAAATAAATCATTTGTATAGAACAATGAGTGCAATTGAATCCGACCATTCTACTAAACACAAGTAATTACTAGATACTTAGAGTTGATTAATTTAACTTTGAAGTCAAAAAACATAGATGCACCATTTAACTATAATGCATGATTGATCAGTTCTTTCATTACAATAAAAAAATTATGAATTTTATAATTGTTACCTCTATTTGAAGGATGCTCTAAAATGCAGATTATAAAATGTAAAACATAGAGAAAGTAATAAAAAAACCACTATATTTTTTTCTAATTTAAAATTCTACAATTTCCTTTATAGGATAGTTACTTCAAGAGCATGATATAACTATGCCTTTTACTCTTTTTGTTAGGCGACATGAATTCTCCATTAACTCATTTTAGTGTTATCTCATTTAATGACCCTTCTTTATCATTACATGTGATTTCTTATAATATATCCAAATATTAATTGTTACATGTGATTTCCTTTAATATGTGATTTCTTATAATATATGTGATTTCTTCTCTCCATCAAATAACTCATTGAACATTGTTTTAACATGAATTGTGTCTTTTCACTTTTTTGTAGCACATCATAATTTGGTAACATATGGCTTTTTATAACCAAGGATTTCCAAGGAGGAGGGAAGGTGTTGTAGACACTTAAAATTGTCCCAAACAATATATTAATTTATTTAATATTTCTCGTGACATTATAATTGATTATTTATTAATTAGTTATTTTTGTCATATTCTTCTACTTATTTAATTAAATTTATTTAATTAAATAAGTTCACTATCCTAATGTATTTAAATTTAATTTAAATACTTTTGTTCCTAATGTGTTAAATTTATTTAATACATGATTCCCTATAAATCCCCTTTTAAATAAATTCTACTTATTTAATTCCCTCCATCTCTATTAAATTCTCTAAACCTATGATTAAATTAAATCCTATTTAATTTAATCTTAAACTTAGTCTATAGCAATCACTAAGCCTACTCACTTCTTCATCCCACTTATTTATCCTAAACACCTTGCTAAACCCCTTTTTATTCCTAAGTGTGTGCTCGCACATGTGTGAGGAACATTCACACTTCTCACACCTCTCATGCCTTCCACACCTCTTACACCTTTGTCCCCCACTCCTTCCTTCACATTTGTGCAAACATGTGTGAGCAAACTTTGAATGTTGACCATTTGCATGACTTGTCTACATGTCTCCCTTATGGCACCTATGTGGATGCCACATAGATGCCACCTCACCAAGGCCTCTCTCAAGCCTATAAATAGAGCCCTTATCTCAATCATTTTACATCTTCCTCATATGCATTTTTATCATGTTAGTTTGGTATTAGAGCTTTATAGTGATTTTCATAGTTGCTTTTTTACTAACCCTTGGTAGTTGATAGATTTCATTTCATCTTGCATTTTTAGATTAGTTTGTTTTCTTGGATCCACCTCCATATCCTTTGAATGCTCTCAAGAATGGTTGCTTCCATAGTCATTGTTTGAAGTATTCTCCACTCATTTAGCATAGTATTCATTCTCATATTTCATTTCTTACCTTGGGATTCAAATAGTTGTGTTTTGGGAGAGCATGCCAACATCCCTCCAATCTAAAACACACTAGCATGGCCTCTCATGAGTGCCTTTGTTGAGCTATTTGAGGTTGCATGAGGACTTGGCTTTAGGTTGGTTTGAGTTGCAAAACTCAAGCATAGCATTAGTTGTGTTTCTTTTATTTTGATGTATCTATTGAAACTAGTGTGTGTTTGTTTACTGTTGTTCCCAATAGGTCAAGTTTTCTTACATAAATTTTGGCATGCTTGGTGGGACTCACGTCCCTATTTTCCTTTAAAAAATTCATCAAAAAATTGTAGTTTGTCACCAAAACCTGCACACTATCACCTGTGTTAGACACAATGTCATCTGTGTTCTATTGTCTCTGCAGATTAACATCTATAAAGACTAGCATCTACATAGATCAGCATCTCTGCCTTACTACTCTAAGCCCACCTATTTTGCATTAAAACCTAGTTTTGGCATCTATTCCATTTCAACTATCGTCTGTGTGGTCAGTGGGTCTGAACTTGCTAAAAAGCCTAATTGTCATCTACATTATATACATTGTCATCTCCATTATGGAAAAACTCTAAACTTGTGGTAAAACCCAATCATCGTCTACATGGTATACTCTATCATATGTGACCCTTAGTTCTATCATCTGTGATCCTTGTTTTGTCATTTGTAGTGTGTGTTGAAGACCTTTTTCTCTGTAAGTTTTAGCATCTGCTAACCTATTCTATCATCTGCATTTGACAAAGTTTCCACATGCTTGCAAACCATACACCCTTATACTTTATTGTCTATGAATTTTAGCATCTACACTTACTATCATCTATGTGTTTTAGCATTTTTGTTGTTCTGTTATCTATGCCTATCATCTGTTGTCTCTAATTTTTAGTACATTTATGAAATTTGAAACACTTAATTCACTGATTGGTTTCTTTGTAGGGATTTCTAACAAGTTTACATTGCAAGAAATAGACCTTGGAGAATCTAAAAATTTATAGTGATTTTTATCACTTATAGGATTAAAGGGTTAATGAACTTGTATGCAATAACCACTCGTCGTTGAATGTATGTTGCAAGTTAATATCTAAAATCCAAACACACTCTTAAATTCTCTAAGTTCAAACATTACATCCAATCTTGAATGCCTTAAGGGGAATTTACTCACATTTCATTGGAATGTATGTTTAGATAGAAAACACACTCTTGAATGCCTTAAGGAAATTGACACACTTTCATTGGAATGAATTTTTAGGATAGAAAAAACACTCTTGAATGCCTTAAGGAAATTGACATGCTTTCATTGGAATGAATGTTAGGATAGTGAATGCACTCTTGAATGCTTAAGGTTAATAAAGCTTGCTATGAAACATTTGGATTTGGTGCTTAAAATGAATTCACTCAATCTTGAATGACTTAAAGGAAATTGGTTCCATTATCAGCAATTTTATTATACACATGCTCGATTTACTTTTTGTTGATGAATCTGAGATTTTTATTTATGTTGATGATATTTTCAAGTTGGAAAGAATAATGTATGTCTAAACACATTTGTCTTCAAGAGTAGATTACAAAACTTAAAACTTCATTGGGAAAGAACATGTGTCTTTTAACCCCGAGGCCACTTATGTATTCTCTCCTCTCGTACCTTCAGGTGATCTTGAGTGCACAAAAAATAAGTGGTCTTGTTTAGTTTTTTTAATAGGCTTTCTTGGGGATTTCATCACCCCTTGGGATTGCCTCAACTCTAGTGTTCTAGCGGAGTATATGAATTGGTAGGTGAATCAAAAGACACCTCTCTTGGAAGTAAAATCTTGTCACTCTTGGCTAAGCCCCAAAGAACTTTATACCTTTGGGAAGTGAAGGTGGAGATTTGGATTACCATCTCCTCCCAGCTGTGTGGCATTATTTTCTTTCATCTATAGATTTGGGCCTCGCGTACCTTATGTATATTGAGGACACCCTTTAGATAATCCTTGAACATCCTAGTGGTAGCCTTATTAGGATTGTTAGTGTCTTCTACTTGCCTGATTGTTTAAACATTCAAAACCAGAACCAAACATCAAAAAAAGTGCAAAAACAAGTGAAATTGTGAGCTAAACTTCCAATGAGTGAAATAGTGGTAAGAGGGTCCTCTTGACTCGTAGTTATTTTCAATTGTTGTATATTGGTCTAGCATTTGAAATTGGTTGAGTTTAGTTATAGTTTGTGCTTCAAACTAGGTCTTATTTTGTTCCTTCCATGGCTAACAAAGTTAAATCTAAGAAGGTGAAATTATCCAAACCATTTGTCTAGAAGGAAAGGAAAAACCTAGCACATAGTGATAAACAATTCCAATATGCTATCAAAGACATCCAAAAAGAAGAGGCTAAACAAGACTATTATGATAGAATTGAGTAAAATGCAAAACTTCAAAATTGGTATACCTTCATTAGAGTAAACCCAATTTTTTTGTTCCCAGTAAGCAAGGATTGAGTTAACTATATAAGTGAACACTACACCTTCATTTTCCACATCAACCCCATTTTTCCAACCTCTAGTCTTCCATTTGGAAACTTCCTCTAGAGAACCTAATCATTTGAACCTGAAAACTTTGGCATAAGAACACCTTTTGAAATCACAACACTAAAAATTTTATCCACAAGCAAACATCTATCACTCACTTTGGATCACAAGTCCGTCTCCAAATAATGGGTAGTCAATTTGGTGTCCTATCTTGCCTAAAGATCACTTGACCATCTTTGGTAGGAGAAAGATACTTTTAGCCTATAATCACACTTTGTTTACTAAGTCAAGGTCTTTTGTTTACATTTAGGTTGTTGGCCCCTTTCATTGTGTAAGGTTCAGTAGTTCGCCCTCACATTCCTCTCTTTTTTCCGTAGTCTTCCACCCATTGGTTTGGTCACTATTGTATGGTACATACACAATCTGGAAAATTCACATTTAATCCCATGCCTTGCTTGTTGGAATCATTAAGGCAAAAAGAGATGAAGAATCCTTTTCCTCCACATGCAACATCACTGGGAGGAACATTTCCCTATAGTTCACACTTTGTTATGCCTAGCTTAACATCCACACAAGAACTAGAAGATCCTTTACATAACATAATTTTGGCAAGTAATGACAAAGAAGTATACCAAGAGGAAGATCCTATTCACAACAACAAAATTCTTAAAGATTCTTGAACATTCCTTACAGATCCATACAATGTCAAAATGATTGAAAAATCTATTAGGGCAAACAAGACTAAGATATTCCTAATCTTGGTTAAACATGGTGTTAATGTCCCTATGATTTTTGATGAGAGCACCTTGCTTAGATAGATTACGAAAGGTGGTGATCTCGTATTATCAACTTCAAACACAAATCACACATCTAGGAAAGGAAAAGAACCCACAATGATGACTAGTGTTATATCTACATCGAGTGGCACCACACAACCAGCATTCCAATTAAGTGTTGAACATATCCAAAAAATCATTAATGCCATGCCCAACACTACTACGCATGCTACTATCTTGCAGTCCACCTTAATAGGTCCAACTATAGGATGCTTAAACATTGGGCAAGTGTCTACTCAACAAATGGCAATTCCAATGCAACTAATGTATTCCTCCTATTTTCAAATTCCAACAAGTATGGTGAAAACATTTTCACCAATTCCAATGACTACATATCAATACATTGGCCAAAGTAGAGTACTTCTACCATGCCATAATACTTTTGGAATTCCTTATAACTTGGGAGGTGGATTTACAAATTCTCAATAGTCACAAGTGCCACCAAACCAAGATCTAGCCCAATAGTTGCATGAACTTCGAAACTTGGTACATAACATGACCAACAAAGTGGTGAAATATTTCTCTTTTGAGGAAATTTTTCCCTTTCCATTTGATAGATCCATTAGCATGATACTATTCCCACCAAACTTTGAGATTCCTAAATTTGACAAATACATGGGAGAAATATTTCCTATCACACATCTCAAGGAATTCTCAATTTTGTGTCAAGAAGTAGCCTATAATGAGGATTATCTTAAGAGGCTCTTCACATGAAGTCTTGGAGGCCCTACACTATAGTGGCTAATGAACTTATCCAAGGGTTCCATTACCTCTTTCAATTATTTAATGGAGAAGTTTGTAGCACAATTCTCTTACAACATTGAACACAATGCCTCATTAAGTGTCTTGTGCAACAAAAAACAATGAAATGGTGAAACATTCGCCAACTTTCTACAATGGTGAAGGCATATTGCTAATCGCATGCCCTACAAAATTGAAGATTCCTACCTTGTGGATATATTTATCAAAAACTTGATACTAGGGATGTATTTTCACATGAAGATGGCTAGTCTTGAAGACTTCACTACATTAGTCAAGAGAGGCAAGAGCATTGAAAATGGGATTTTAGACAAAGGTTTTATTAAACATTATAGCTCATCATCCTCAAAAAATGACACAAACAACAATAATAAACCCAAATTTTGGTCCAAAAAAAAAGGTGTCACACATGATGGTGTCACTAATGTTAAAAGTGTACAAAACCTTCAAGGAGCAAACAACAACAACTATCGTAATCAAAACAACAACAATTCAAATCATGACAATCAGCAATCTCGTAATCAAACAAAATTTTGTTCCTCGCAACAAAAACAATACCAATAGTAATTACAACCATGACTATGATCAAAATAGGGATTTCACTAACTTTCATGAACCCTTGGATACCATATTCCAAAAACTAGTTGATCACAATTTGATGGTGTTTCCCAACACATGAACCTTTGATGAGAATCAACCCAAATCAAAATGGTATAGGGAAAATGAATATTGAAAATAGCACCACATCAAGGGACATGACACAAACAAGTGTATAAAACTCAAAGTCTTCATTCAAAATCTTGTCAATGATGGAGAAATTGAGGTAGAAGGAGGACCACCCTCTAAAAATGCTAAATTGAAGATATTTCAAAAGCCATTTCTTGACCACAACAATGGAAACAATAATACAAAAAATGCAAATTGAGCTTCCACATCAAATGCATTACCCTATGACTATTCTACTATCCACATATTAGGGTTTGACTCCTTGTGTGGTAAAATAGGAACTAATGATATATGTGGTTTTGAATCCATGTGTGGCTACATTGAAGAGGTAGACACTCATGTGAATACCCTTGTCCTACAAGCAGCTGTTTGTGCCTGCTATACCATCCTCCTCACAAAGGTCCGCTTCTCACTATGATGTGTTGTGCTAGTTAAGACTCCTATGCAAATATCCATTCTAGAGCTCCTAAACACATCACCCATCCATAAAGAAATTTTGGAGACTTCTCTTTTAGAGTCTCATGTACCAAAAAACATTAATGCCTCCCAATTCACTACAATGATTAGAAACCTTGTCACACAACAAAACCTTGTCTTCATAATCAAATATTTTGAAGGTCCTAATCCACACCACAATTTGTCACTCCACATTGAAGTCCTTATACAATGACATAAGATTAAAAGGGTCCTTATAGATAATGGATCTAGTTTGAACCTATGTACATTAAAGATGATTTGTTTATTGGGACTTCTAGAAGATCTCCTAGATGAAATAAAAGGATAACAACCAAAGAATATGATGAAAGAGAAAGAGAATCAAAAGGAGTTATCATATTACCACTCAAGGTTAGCCTAGCTATCATAAATAATGAATGCCATGTCCTAGACATGGATTTTCCATATAAAATTTTCCTTGGTTGACCTTAGATACACACACTCAAAGCGGTACCATCTACCTATCATCAATGCTTGAAATTTCCTCACCAAGGAAGAGAGGTCACGATTCCAGGTGATCCTACACCTTTTGCCTTTTGTAAAAGATTTGAAAGTGCACCAAAAAAATTGTGTCAAATCAGTGAGTTTGCTAAGGTTGTACCTAAGCCTCTCACAATAACAAAATCACCTTCCACAATAGTGCCATAGTTATCCATAATGATTTCAATTCCTGCGAAGGAAAATAAAAGGTGGAAGATACTTAAGGTAAATACTATAGGGAAGAAGGCTACTTTTGTTGATTTACAAATGGGAGATTATAAGTTCGAAAATGCCTTGTGTGTTGGACAACTACCACTCTCCCCTTATTCCTTTAGAAAACCTTCACAACTACCACCTCCTACCAACAAGGATACTATGAATGTTAACAAAACAACATTTTAACATTGGGGTTCACTTAGTGATGAGCATATGGAATCTAATATCATAGATTGGCTATATTTTGATTGAAAGATGAACTTGTGGAATTCCACAAGGATAAATATGTTAAGGCTCCTCCCATTATAAAAAACATGGGATATCATGCTACCATCCTTGGACCTAAAGAAGATGGAATTAGCCAACCCCTTGAGGCTAATAGCTATCCTAAAGGACATGGTTTGGGCTCCATTAAACCCAAGGTGTCCTTTGCTGATAACTATTGTATGGTTTTACACTAATTTTGAGATTGAAGAGGAGGAATTATTTGAAGTACCATTCCAATACATTGAGGATGACCTAGATAACCATATGCATGCCATTACCATAGCCAAACTTTCATCCATTGACCTAGCTCTCACCAACCCTAACATGATAGACTAGGACCTTCAAGATACACCACTAGCTCTCAATATCTATAACTCTAATGAAGTAGTGATGGAACTCTTTGGCCTTAAGAATCTCCAAGATTACAAACATGAGATCCCATACAATGAGGAAGCCTACTTTGGTAGCAAAGTCAACTCTCTTAGTTGTACAAGTGAAAAAGAAAAGAAAAATGGAAAAATAGAAGAAACATCCTCTAGTGAAAACTTTTTTAGGGCACTTTTGGATGAAGGAAAAGATAAAATAAAGGACGCATCTTCTGATGAAAACCTCCTAGAGGCACTAGAAGAGGGAGAGCTTAACTTGTCATTCGGATCTTTACCACTAGAAAAGTCATCTATTTTGAATGAGGACACAATTCCAGTCAACTTGGGTACAGAGGATAATCCACAAATTACCTACATTATAGGTACCTTAAGTCCTAAAGAACAAAAGGCAATGACTAAACTCTTGAAAAAGGGTAAAATCAATTTTGCATGGACATACAAAGACATGCCTGGTTTAGACACAGATTTGGTTGTTCATCACTTGATAGTAGATCCCAAGATTAAACCAGTGAAGAAAAAGTTGTGCAAAATGCATCCTAAGGTAGCACTTTTACTCAAAGAAAAATTGCAAAAAATGTTAGAGGCAAAGTTTATTCATCCTATTGATTATCTTGAGTGGGTCTCCAACATTGGTCCTATAGGAAAAGCATCTAGGGGCATCCATGTTTGTTCAGATTTTTGAGATTTAAATCTCACATGTCCAAAGGATGACTTTCCACTTCCTAGCATAGACATCATAGTGGATTTGACTACTAGACATGAGATGTTATCTTTGATGGATGGTTTCTCCAGTTACAACCAAATCAAAATTATAGAAGAAGATCAACATAAAATGACATTTACCACCCCATGGGAAACCTTTTGTTATCAAGTCATGCCTTTTGTCTTGAATAATGTTGGTGCCACTTATCAATGCGCCATGACTACAATATTTCATGATCTTCTACATGTCATAATGGAGGACTATGTTGATGACATCCTAGGAAAATAAAAGACATGTGATTCCCACATTAATATGCTCAACACCATTTTTGAAAGGTTGGAAAAATATAAAGTGCACCTAAATCCGAAGAAATATGTTTTTGGGGTCAAATTAGGCAAGTTGTTAGGCTGCATTATGTTAAGAAGAGGTATTGAGGTAGATCCCGCCAAGGTAAAAGCCATCATGGAAATGCCTCCACCAACCACATTGAAAAAACTTTGTAGATTTTAGATAAAGTTACAATCCATCAAATGATTTGTGGCCCAATTAGTAGATAAGGTCCATCCACTTCAACATTTGCTTCGCAAAGACACTAAGTTTCAATGGGATTGCCTATGTCAAAAAGCATTTGAACAAATTAAGGCATACTTGGCTAATCCTCCAATTCTAGTCCCTCCAATTTCAAGATGACCATTGACTCTATACATTTTAGCCACTTCAGTTGCCTTAGGTGCCCTTTTGGCACAACTAGATGACAATGGTAATGAGCAAGCTATATATTATCTCAATCGAACATTAGTTGGCTATGAGTTGAATTACACTACTATTGAGAGCTTGTTTGGTCAGAGTGTTTTGCATGCAGAAACTATGCCATTATATGCTTAATCATACTAAACATCTCATTGCCAAAATAGATCCACTCAAATATTTACTATCAAAGGCCTCCCTCACTGGTTGAGCTGCAAAATGGGTCTTGATTTTAAGTGAATTTGACATTGTTTATGAAGAGCACAAGGCCATCAAGTGACAAGTAATTGTAGACCAGCTTGCTAAATATCATAGTAGAAGACTTTCCAAATGACACAATTATGACTGTTACCCCTACTACACTCTAGAAGTTATTTTTTGATGGTTCCTTCACACAAAAGGGATCGAGGGAAGGAATTTTTTTTGTTACACTGTAAGGAGATCTCATTCCTAAGTCTTATAAAATATCATTCCCTTGCACAAAAAATATAGGTAAGTATGAAGGATTAATTACAAGGAAGTGTCAAGCTATCAGATGGAATATCAAAAACCTTCTTTTCTTTGGAGACTTGAAATTGGTCATTAAACAAGTTACAGATGAATACCACACAAAGGACGAAAAGTTGTTGCCATATCGCAGAATAGTTGAGAATCTTAAACAACACTTTTTAGAGATAGTCTTTTAGTAGATTCTAAGGGCTAATAACAAAGTATTAGATGCTATGGCTACCATTGAATCCATGATTTCCATGTCTGAATATAGTCCTAAGTGTGAGTTTCTTGTTGAGAATCTTTCTATTCCTGCTTATGAGAAAAATGATTTAGAGTTGGTGTGTGAGATTGTCAGTCCTGAGTCTCCATAGTATGCTAACAATTTTTGCTATCCACAAAACCATTTCCATAGCCCCCACCTTGAATCAAAGTAAAACCTTCATCTGTTGCACTACCCGCTATACTATCCTAGATGATACACTTTTCTGAAAACACTTTGATGGAACCCTCTTTCGATGTCTCAATTTAGACAAAGCCAAAATAGTGTTAGAAGAGGTCCACCAAGGGATTTGTGGTGCCTGTTCTAGTGGCCTTACAATAGCAAAAAAACTCCTCAGAACATGTTACTATTGGCCTACTATGGAAGTAGATGCCTATCATTTTGTGAAGAGATGTGTTCCTTGTCAGTAGCATGGTGATTTGATACACACCCCTGCCCAAGACCTCCAACCCACCATTACCCCATAGCCCTTTTCCTTTTTGGGATTTGATCTTGTTGCGCAAGTATATCTAAATTTCACAAATGGCCACAAGTATATTATTGTTGCCATTGAGTACTTCACAAATTGGGTTGAGGCTATTTCATTAACTTACACCACCAAAAAATAGATTTTGAAGTTCATCTTGAACTACATTATCTATCATTTTAGTATACCTCAAGATATCATGACTGATAACGAAACTCCTTTCAAAATTAGGAAGTTGCCACATTGTGTAGGAAATTCAGAATCACCTAGCATTTTTCCACCAAATACTACCCCCAGGGCAATGGCCAAGCTAAACCTCCTAATAAAACTATTTTGAAATTCTTAAAGAAAAATGATGATGTAGCTAGCTATGACTGGCACCTCTAAATTGCTCCCACCCTTTGGGCCTATTGTACCTCCATCTGTTCCCCCATAGAAGCCACTCCATTTTCCCTTTTTATGGTTCTAAAGTTTTCTTGCCCATCAAAATTGAGCTCCCTTCCCTCAAAATCTCTCTCAAGAATTTGATGTCCAAAGAAGAATATAGAGTTGTTCGACTGCAAGAGCTGCAACTTCTTGATGAGAGATGCCTCAATGTCCTAAACCACCTCCATATGTATCAAAATTTCTTTCAGCTTCAGTATCACAAAAAGTCAAGCCATTAGAATTTGAGGTGAGTGACTTAGTTTTGTAGCATAACATGAAGAATCTCTAGAACTATGAAAAGAAAGGAAAGTTTGAAGCTAATTGGCTTGGTCCATTTATCATTACAGCCAAATATGGTTCTAGGGCATATTAGATTGCCACTCTAGAGGGAGATCCATTCCTTGAGCCTTTAAATATCCAACATCTCAAGCGGTTCTATGATTGATTCTTGCAGTTCATGTACAGTGTTGTTATAGTCCCACAAAAAATGCATAAAAAATCAAAAATATCAAAAATATCAAAAAAAAAAATTCATAAAATATTCTTGGAAAAAGAATAAAAAGAATAAAAAGTTCCTCAAAAAAGCATTTTGGTCCATTATCTATAAGGCTTGCTTCACCCAATTCTACCATTTTATCTTCTTGTTTGTGCAAAGTCATATCTAGCTTACGCCTTTCATGCATCCAAAAAAAAACCCTCTTATTTGTGAGGCTTCACTTCACTCCCATTTTTCAAAACACATCTAGTTTGTGAGGCATTTTCGTATTGAGTGCTTGTTCAAATCCCATTACACTGAGCTTTTCCCACAACAATGACCACAACAGGACTTAAACAAAATCACCTTTGAGACTCAATAATCTAGGAAATTTTTTCTTTTCACAGTCCTTGCCAACAAACAAATTGTGATAATAGATGTCAAAACAAAACAAACTTTCATAGGATGAATCCTTCCTATCTGTGGCATTATGATATTCACCTTTAGGCTTTATGGTTCTTGGTAGAAACTGTGAACTGAATGACTACTTGGTCAGGTCTCTTTTTGGTTGATTTCATTTGGTGTGTTAGTGAACACATTTTATGGTGTGCCTTGATCTTCCATATTTTGATAACACCTAAATCACTCTCACTAAATACACATGTTGTACATATGTGTCAATTTTAGGTTATGTTTATGTGTTGCACAATGGGGGCAATAGGTTAGTACACTTTCCACCAAAGATCCCTAAAAAGACTTCGGGTGTACCTAGATCTCTCCATGGTGTATATGAAATTTGTTCCATCATGACTATGCAAACTACACCTATTGTTCTAAAGTCTCTAGTCTATGCAAAGGAGCCTTGTCATTTATGCTTCTATAGCATAAAATGCATAAACTCTTTTGCAAAATCAAACTAAGGTGTGCTCTTTCATATAAACAAAACTAAATCCCTTGGTATCATGTACTTAGGGTTCATATAGTATAGGGTTTCATTGAGCCCTTCTTGAGACAAGGGTTCTATTTATTTCCCCCCTCCTATGCTACACTACTTGGTTCTTACAAGTGATGAGTTTTGACACATGTCCATTCATTAGGTTCATTCATGTTACATTTTCATATTTACATTTTAGTTTTGATCATTTCACTTTGCATTTATTAGTTATTGACATTTTATGATACATTGATTACCATCTTTCATTAGGCATTTTTATTCATTATTAGATTGCGTCATTAGTTTATTGCATTAATTCATTACATGCATCCATTTTAAACATCATATCTAGTGGCATATACATCATAAAAATAGCTCACAATACATATAGTGCATCCATACAAGTAAAACAACACAATGCATACATCTCATAGCTGCCAGTAAACCTATATCATCCACACGTTAGGCATCTAATATAAATAATAGGCAACATCACATCAGACACATTCTACATCACAAATGTTAGTATCCACATCATAGATATCATATGCATAAACCATAATCATCCATGTACACATAGGCCCATCAAATCATGTCATATATATCAAAAAATAAATGTCTATGTAGTCCATATACAAAAGAATCATATAGTGTCATTGTGTACATATGCATCATCATAAACCTATTGCATCTACACCTTTGTCAAAACTACTCACTGTACAAAATCAAGAGGCTAGCTATGAGGGCCCAGCCCCCCCTACACCCTTGCCTCGTGGAGGTTGGTGTCATCCCATGGACTACTCTGACCTGTCCCTGCCTCTTGTAGTCCATGAGGTTGGGGCTGCTTGAAAATATAGTTGTCATTGGTCGGCAGGCACGACATCATGATACAATGACCTCTAATAGGTCACCTCTCATACTGACTATGTCTCTACTCAACGAGCTACCATTTTCTCCTACATAATTTCCATAGTCACCCTAGGCTGTACTACCCACCTAGCTATATCTCGCTATTAGTAATACTCATCTAACTGGACCTAGTGGGTGTCTCACTCTACCCATAGTGTACTCACATCTTGCTAGAGGGCCTCTATCTATGCAAGCTCCTTGACATCCTTGTCCATCTTGAAGTTAAAAAATTCCCCAACATCAATCCATGCATATAGGGCTGCCAAAGCCTCCTGTTCATTGTCCAGTCTGGCCCTCTGTGCCTACACCATTTCCTGTAGTGCCACCAAGTTCTATTGTGCACTATCTGCCTATGCCCTCTCTACCTATACCTCACCCTAGATTTAGGAAACCTCCATATGAAGACTATCCCACTCTACCCTAACCATATTAGCATCCTTTACTAGTCCCTGTACCTGTGGCCCTAGCGACACCTATACTTGTGGCCTTGGCGGCACTTGTATCTGTGGCTCGTGTGGTGGTCGTTGTGTTGGTGCTCTCCTCCCATGGGCTCTGTGCCCCCATATTCCCTCCTGAGCCCCCTATGTTGGTAGTGGTATCATCACTATCTATCTCCCATCCTCTGTGCCATCACCCTCTCTTTATGTCTGCTCTGCTGGCGGTGGTGCCCTAGGCACTGTCAATTTGACGAGCTAATGTATCTATGCCAACCAAAAGTTGGTCCCATGACCCTGTAACCTTCCATACTCTTGTAATACTATAGGGTATAAGCATCTATCTAGGGCTACATTCTATACCCTGTTGAACTATCTCCACACCCTAGAGGGCATATATCACATAATCACATGCATAGACATCCTAATGAGCTAGCATTATGTCTAAGTGTAGGGGAGATACCTCTGATCCTTTGTGTCATCCTCTCCTCCCATTGCAAAAATGCTTCCCCATTGCTCCACACCATCATATGGCATCTTGTCAAACATGATGATCTCATCTAGGCACCTTTGCCAAAATCTCACAAACTCTGTGGAGGTATACTAGATGGGTGGCCTATATCTGCATGTAAAAAACTCCCTAGGTTGTTTGGGCTCTCGTGTAGTGATCAATTATGTGACACCAATGTGCTCCCATGACCATATCATCAGCAATGTCAACCTTGGCCCCATGGTCCTCTATTCTCTATAGGCACACATATGTAGATCATGATATAGCTCTACCAGAATGGTCTAGCCCCAATAGTACATTGCACAATCATCTTGTAGTAGGGTGTTGAGCACTCGTGTCCATCTAATGGGAAATCCATTCCTAGCATGGTTTGGCACCATCCTCTAGATAAGCGATGCTAGGTACATAGCCAATCAAGGCAATCTCTTCTCTAGTGCCTCCCTCCATGTCAGCCAAGATCTCTAAATTGGCAGTCTCTATCGTTGCCTACAAAAGCACTCCCATAGAAAGGGATCTACACTCTCTAGCACATACTAAGGATACATCTTGCAAATGGGCATTCGTAATATCTGCCACACATCAAGTAGTGTAACCGTTGCCTCTCTAGTAGGCAAATGGAAGCTAGATGTCAAAGTATGTCATTGCTCTATCAACGTTGATGGCTATGTTGAATGAGCTCACAGATTCAGCCACTCATGTACATGCTCTAGGCCACATAACTACACATGTCCCCACTCTGCCTCTCTTAGTCTCTCCTCTAGAACCATGGTCAGAGGATAATGCTCCCTTGACTAGAATATCGCCATCTCCTCATGTAGTATAGACATGCAGATATGTCAATTAGCACAGATGACAATTTGTGGATATGCCTTTTTAGCATCTCCAATGACTGCGTAGACACAAGTTTCCCATCGGTGACTACTATTTTATTGTTTGTGGAGATGACAACATATAGATTTTTATCTCCACTACCCTAATTCCCCTTTTTTTCATCTACATAGATGACATGATGGATCTTGTCATCTCCACAAACCCCCTTTTCCCCTTTTGTCATCTATGTAGATGATAGTATGGATCCTATCGTCTCCGCAGACCTCACGATCTCTATTTTGTCATTTGTGCAGATGATAGGGTAGAGACTATTGTCTCCACCCTGACCACATTTCTAGCCTATTTAAGGTGTAATAAATGCACCCTAACCTATGAATTTGAAAAATTGACAAAGTAGGTTAGTCAACTCACCAATGGTTCCATCTTTGTCGGTCTCTGGTGCTTTCAAATGCACTCGCCAAGCTGCAATCTCTTGATAGGGTCCATCCTTTGCTCTGGTTCTTTGCTCTCTAGGTGTGCAAATGACCCTTCCTTGAGCCTCTTAGAGGCTTATATAGCCCCTCCAAGACCCCTTTTTGAGCCGATGTCCTTTCTGAGCAACGTCAATCCCCTATTTTTACCTGCAAGTCATGCAAAGTCTTCATTTATCACATTATTCTTCTCATTTCCTTTCTTCCAAAGACCTTTTCACAAAAATTGCCCAAAATTTATTTTCTATGCAATTTTCACGAGGGGGCACCCTCCTCCTTTGTCATCACTTTGACACCACTCCTAGGACTCCTATTCTTTTTTGGGGCAGCCTATATCTTCTTTTCTTTGATATAATGTCATCCTAACATCACATCAAAGAGGGGCAAAATGTAGATGCTTAAAATCATCCGAAACACTATATTAATTTATTTAATATTTTTCATGACATTATAATTGATTATTTATTAATTAGTTGTATTTTTCATATTCTTCTTCTTATTTAATTAAATAAGTTCACTTTCCTAATGTATTTAAATTTAATTTAAATACTTCTATCCTTAATGTGTTAAATTTATTTAATACATGATCCCCCATAAATCCCCTTTTAAATAAATTTAATTTATTTAATTCCCTCCATATCCATTAAATTCTCTAAACCTATGATTAAATTAAATCTTATTTAATTTTATCTTAAACTTAGTCTACAACCATCACTGAGCCTACTCACTTTTTAATCCCACTTATTTATCCTAAACACCTTGTTAAACCCCTTTTTATTCCTAAGTGTGTTCTAACACATGTGTGAGGATTACTCACATGTCTCACACCTCCCATGCCTTCCACACCTCTTACACCATTGTCCCCCACTCCTTCCTTCAAGTTTGCTCATGTGTGAGCAAACTTTGAATGTTGACCATTTGCATGACTTGTCTACATGTCTTCCTTGTGATGCCTATGTGGATGCCACATAGATGCCACCTCACCAAGGCCTCTCTCAAGCCTATAAATAGAGCCCTTGTCTCAATTATTTTCCATCTCCCTCATATGCATTGTTATCATGTTAATTTGGTATTAGAGGTTTCTAGTGATTTTCATAGTTTCTTTGTTACAAACCCTTGGTAGTTGATAGATTTCATTTCATCTTGCATTGTTAGATTAGTTTGTTTTCTTGCATCCACCTCCATATCCTTCGAATGCTCTCAAGCATAGCTACTTCCATAGCCATTTTTTGAAGTATTCTCTACTCATTTAGCATAGTATTCATTCTCATATTGCATTTCTTAGCTTGGGATTCAAATAGTTGTGTTTTGGGAGAGCACACCAACATCCCTCCAATCTAAAACACACTAGGAGGGCCTCTCATGAGTGCCTTTGTTGAGCTATTTGAGGTTGCATGAGGAATTGTTTTTTTGGTTGGTTTGAGTTGCAAAACTCAAGCATAGCATTAGTTGTGTTTGTTTTATTTTGATGTATCTATTGCAACTAATGTGTGCTTGTTTACTCTTGTTCCCAATAGGTGAAGTTTTCTTGCATACAGGTGTGATATGGCAGGCACCACAAAAGAATTGGATTAAACTTATTTTTTATGGAACTTCCAAAGGAAATCCTAGAAAACTGGGAGGAGGAGGAGTGTTTCACAATGAAGAAGGGCATATCCTAGTTGTCTATGCTAAAACTTATGGATGGCAAACATCATACTATGATGAAGCTAGAGAATTAATGAAAGGTATCCCAGTTGCAATACAACATGGATGGACATAACTAGACATATAAGGTGACTACAAGACTATTATCAACACTCTTACTAATAAGGGTTATGGGCATTCAAAAAAATATACATTATGGTTCAAAATGCTATAAATCTATGTCAAACTTTTAAAGAGTGGAAATGTAATCGCATCCATAGAGAAGGCAACACATTAGCATATGTTATGGAAAATTATGGTGCATACCTTAAACCTTATGATAGCAAATTTTGGACAAAAAATCTAGCCCCCATTTTTGACTTATGTGGCTATTGACGAAATGGCTAAGTCATTGCCTTTGACGTTACAACAATGCAATGCACAAGGAGGATATTGAGATTCAGTCATAACTATTGTTTATATATTTTTATTTAAATATATTTAATATATTTTTTGAGTGAGATTTAGTTTCATTTTATAATATTTTATTTTTTTAATTTTATAGTATAATATTTAAATTTAAATAAAGAAAACCAAAAAAACTATTTAATAAATTTTATTTTAGTAGTAGATAAATGAAATTACTATGTAAAATTATCAATTATCAATTTTATAATACATTAATTTCAACATAAGAATGAACATTTCTAAATGAATTTCATACTAACAATGCACAAAGATCAAATCATAAGCAACAACCAATGAAACAAAGATATTATCTTTTAGAGTCTCTTTAGTAAATCTCTCCAACTAAGGGAAATATCACTTACATAAAACCAATTAACCAATTTGGTACTAATAGGTGAATGAAAAAGTAACTCACTTTTCCACCTTTGCACCTTCTTATTTCCCTAACCATGGTTTAAGGCTTGTGATATTGTGGTTTCTCTTCTTCATTGTTTCACAACCTTATTTCCCTGTTCACTGGCTAGGCTTGCAAAACTAAGATCTCATCATTCTACAAAGCTAATCACCACTTCAATTTACTAACTATGGTCAAAGACTTAACATCTCATTTACCTATGATGTTGCAATGGCTCATAGTCAAACCCCATGATGTTGCAATGAACATATATTGCTTCTTTGCATCCTTAACCATGGATTGAAGTTAACAGTATGCAATGAAGTGATAACCCTAAATTTAATTGTTGCTCTATATCTTTTGAGGCTTCACAACTATAAATTTTAATTTTCCATTTAACCCTAAAAATTTGTGATTAGAGGCCTTGACTACTTCACAACTACAAGCTCAGGTTATACATAACTTCCTATGAAGCTACAAAGGCTTCCAAACTTGACCACCATGGTTATCTCCCACAACATCAAAACTTAAAATCTTTTAAGCTAGAACTAGGTTGCGATCATGCATTCTTCATTGAGTCACTCCTGTCTAACCCAAAGTTTATGGTTAACCTAAGTAGATGTGATGTCATGGTGACCTTTATCCTAACTGCTTTGCACCTTCACAACTTCCAAATTGTTGGTGATCATAATGGAGTGATGGAGCGAAAATGACAATTTCACAACATCTCAACTGAAAACATGATAGAGCTAGGACTCTTTTTTTCAATTTTTTTTTCCAATTTTTTTGTTGTTTTCGACTACAAATTATGCAAATGGTGATCAAATGCTGTAATTTTTTTTTAAAATCCAAGATGTTTTCAATCTTTTGAAAATTGATCAACTGTACATTTTTGTGGGGGATACAACTATCCTCCCAAAAAAATGTATAGTTCACCAATTTTCAAAAGATCAAAAACATCATGGAGTTTTTTTTAAAAATTTCAGTGTTTGATCTTCATGATTTGCATAGTTTATAGTCAAAAAATACAAAAAAAAAAGGAAAAATTTCACTATCTTTTCGTGAATTTGAAAAAAAAGTTTAACTCTATTTTGTCTTTGGTACTTTTTTGTGGGAGATTAGCCTATCCGATGCAGTAGAGACAAACAAAGTCATTTTTTTTTTAGAATCACAACAATGTAGTGATAGTGATCCATTTTTATTTTAGTTTTCAACTACAAACTATGCATGAAAATATGAATGAAATGGTTATGCATTTTCAATATTATGACTCGTTAACAATATCAAAATATGCATGAAACTATAATGGAGTTTTGATAATAGACTAACCTTACTACCTGATAAAAATATCCAATTATGGATGAAATTGTAATACATTTTCAATAAAACTAAAGCTGCCTGAAAACATTCAATACAAAGTTGTATTTGTCGCTTCATCACTCCAATATGTTCATTGATTGTTTTCATCTTGGCAAGTAAATCATGATATACAGGATGAAATATGAATTGATGAAGATATTTATGAAGCCAAGAAAATGCATATTCACTAGGTCATGTGGTTAAAATAGATATCTACCTCTTAGACTACGTTGACACGAAAAAGGTCAATACAATGCTAAATTGCATAATCACCCCATTAGCTAAGCAGTGAAGAAGATAAGTTACAGGGTAAGTGTACCAAGTTGTGGTGCCAAAAGGGGGGCATAAATGGACACCTTTTTTCAAAAATCAGCAATTTCTAAACTTTGACAAGAATTTGAAGATAGTTATCCTCAAAATTTTAAGATATGACAAAAAACAAAAGTAGTAGTTCTTTGAATCTAGTTTCTAAACTACTAAAAAAAATTCAAAATGGTTTAGTTTTAGGTCCTAAAATAAGGGGGCCACTAAAAGTGGTACTATTTATTAAGAAAAATATAACACAGTACAAAGTGTGGCACCCCTAAAATTTTAACTTATTTTGAAATTCTTTAATTGCTCTTGTCAAAAGTTACCTAACACTATGTAGTTTATCCCAGATTTTTTACGTAATTTTATAATCTATATTCTTTTATGAATTTTTTAATTAGACACATCCCAAAAATGTGAAATATCTATGTGCTCCCCCTAGGAATGATTGAAAACTAATCTAAAATAAAATGTTCTTTTGTGTAAAATGGAGTCTAGTTTCTAGAAAACTAAGTTGTTGCAAAATTTGATCAACGACCTAAAATCTACAGCCCAACTAGTACATGTTGATTTTTGATAGAAAATGGACATATATTCAAAAGAAATTATAGTTAAAAGGTTTGAAATAGTCCAAATAAAAAATAAATTATATGGTTATATAGCTAACACAGAGACCTACAATGTCATGTAACTTGATTTCATTGATGCTCAACCATGAGGAAAGTTGAAAGAGAGCACAAAATAACAATCAATTAGTTTTTGTATGTTTGTAGCAAAACATGTCTCAGACCAGTTTAGAGATGCCAAGCCTTTGGGTTAGATTCCCAAGGAAAAACCAAGCCTTAGGCTTGGTAGAATCCAAAGCTTTCAATAGTGCATGCATGATATATTTAAAGCTTTTTAAATTTAGGTCTTAATAGTGTGTACGCTCTTTAGTGCATATACACTTTAGTGCATATACACTTTAGTGCACATGCACTCTTGAAGCATAAATTTCAATAGAGAGAGAGTAGGGGATCAAAGAAGGTGGGATAGGGAGAGAAGGAGAGAGAGAGAGAGAGAGAGAGAGAGAGAGAGAGAGAGAGAGAGAGAGAGAGAGTAGGGGATGGGTGTGTGTGTGTGTGTGTGTGTGTGTGTGTGTGTGTGTGAGAGAGAGAGAGAGAGAGAAGGGGATGGCTATGTATGTGAGATAGAGAGAGTAGAGAGAGATTAGGAGATGGGAGAGAAGAGAGAGAGGGAGTATGAGAGAGAAGGGGAGAGAGTGTTTGTGAGAGGTTGGGGATGGGTTAGAGAGAGTGTGTGAGAGAGAGAGTGGGAGGTGGAAGAGAGAGAGTAGGGGATGTGGGAGAGAGTGTGAGAGAGAGTAGGGGGTGGAAGAGAGAGTGTAGGGGGGGGAGAGAGAGAGAGAGAGAGAGAGAGAGAGTAGGGGATGGGAGAGGGAGAGAGAGAGAGTAGAGAGGGAGAGAGGGAGAGAGAGAGAGTAGGGGTGGGAGAGAGAGTAGGGGATGGGGGAGAGAGAGAGAGAGTGAGAGAGTAGGTAGTGGGAGAGGAAGTGGGAGAGGGAGAGAGTATAGGATGGGAGAGATAGTAGAGGGTGGACGAATGAGAGAGAGTGTGTGTAGGGGATGGGGGAGAGAGAGTGAGAGAGAGTAGGCAGTGGGAGAGGGAGTGGGAGAGCAAGGGAGAGGGAGGATGAGAGTGTGTGTGAGAGAGAGAGATAGTAGGGGATGGGAGAGGAGAGAGAGTGACAGAGTGATAGAGAGAGAGTAGGGGATGGGGGAGAGAGAGTGTGTGTGAGTGAGAGAGAGTAGGTTGTGGGAGAGGGAGTGTGAAAGGGAGAGTGAGATAGAAAGACATGGAGTGAGACAGAGTGGGGGGATGGGAGTGTGTGCAAGTGTTTGATAGAGAGAGAGTAGGGGGTGGGAGAGAGAGTAAGGGATGGGAGAGAGAGCAGGGGGTGGGAGAATGAGAGAGAGAGTAGGGGATGGGACAAAGAGAGAGTGAGAGAGAGGGAGAGAGCAGAGAGGGAGAGAGAGTAGGTGGTGGGAGAGGGAGAGGGAGTGGAAGATGGAGATAGAGAGAGAGAGAGAGAGAGAGAGAGAGAGAGAGAGACAGATAGAGAGACAGTATGGTGTGGGGGAGAGAGAGAGAGGGAGAGGGAGAGAGAGGGGGGATAGGAGTTTTTGTGTGTGTGTGTGTGTGTGTGAGAGAGAGAGAGGGAGAGGGATGGGAGAGGAGGGAGATAGTAGGGGATGGGAGCAAGAGTAGGGAGTGGGATAATGAGAGAGAGAGAGAGTAGGGGACAGGGGAGAAAGAGTGAGAGAGAGAGTAGGCAATGGGAGAGGGAGTGGGAGAGGGAGAGAAAGAGATAGAGGGGGTGATGGAAGTGTGTGTGAGAGAGAGAGAGAGAGAGTAGGGGATGGGAGAGAGAGTAAAGGATGGGATAAAGAGATAGTGAGAGCATAAGTAGTGGGAGTGTGAGAAGGAGAGGGAGATAGATAAAGAGAGAAGGAGGGGAGAGAGAGTGTAGGGGATGAGAGAGGAGAGAGAGAGAGGAGCCCAAGAGAGATAGAGAGAGAGAATGGGATGGGAGTGACATAAAGTAAGAGAGATAGAGTAGGTGGTGGGAGGAGTGGGAGAGGGAGAGAGGGAGAGGGAGAGAGAGAGAGAGAGAGAGAGAGAGAGAGAGAGAGAGAGTAGGGGATGTGTGAGACAGAGAGAGGGGGGAGTGGAGGAATGGGAGTGTATGTGAGAGAGAGAGAGGGGTGGGAGAGAGAGGGATGAGAGTTTGAGAGAGAGAGGGAGAAGGAGAGAGAGAGAGAGGGGGGAATGGGAGTGAGAGAGACACAAAGAGAGTAGGGGTGGGAGAATGAGAGAGAGAGAGAGAGAGAGAGAGTAGGGCATGGGAGAGTGAGAGTGAGTGAGAGAGAGTACACTATGGGAGAGGGAGTGGGAGAGAGAGTGTGTGAGAGAGAGAGTAGGGGATGGGAGAGGAGAGAGAGTGAGAGAGTATAGTGTATGGGAGAGAGTGATAGAGAGACTAGGTCATGGGAGAGGGAGTGGGTGAGAGAGAGAGAGAGAGAGAGAGAGAGAGAGAGAGAGAGAGAGAGAGAATGTGATGGGAGTCTGTGTGTAGGTGTGTGTGTGTGAGAGAGAGAGAGAGCGAGAGAGAGAGAGTAGGGGATGGGAAAGAGAGAGTAGGGGGTGGGAGAGGGAGGGAGGGGGAGAGAGAGAGAGAGAGAGAGAGACAGAGAGAGAGAGAGAGAGTAGGGTATGAGGGAGGGTGGGATAGGGAGACATAATTTTTCATTTAAGGCGCATGTTTTTTATAGTGCGCACATGCTTTATAGTGTAAACGTGCTATAGTGCATATGCAGTATATGAAAACACCATAAAATGGTCACAACAAAAGTTTGATTCCCTACTAATCCATATTTTCTTTTTTTTTTGCTGTGTGTTCTATTGTTCCAACATAAAACATGGGTTTCATGTTGTTGGAAGTTAGCAAACACCATATTCAATCATTGGATACACTATTTGAAGGCTTTTTGAACATTCTTTCATTCTATTTGAAGCTAGCTAACACCAAATTCAATCATTGGATACACTATTTGAAGGCTTTTTGAATATTCTTTCTATAGAAAAGGTTAGTGTAGTCCTTTTTAAATATTCTTTGTTACTATATAGAGACAAATTTGATTATAATTTGACAATTTGTTTAATATATAGTGAATTCATTGAAATTTGTATGTTTGAATGAATTGTTATTTGGAAATGGTTAGAAATTTGACAAGTTGTTTAATATATATTGTGTATTCATTGAAATAATTGTAATTTTTATATGTATTTGAATGATTTGTAATTTACAAATTGTAAGGAATTCAAATGTTTGAATAATTTGACATATAGAAATCATCATCATGCCAAGGAAGAAACCAAAAACTCAAACAATAGAAGAGAGGGAGAGAGATTTGGCAATTAAAAAAATAAAATGAAACTACTACATGAACAAAGAAAATTGCAAAGCAATAATGAACAATTATCTTTTCAAGAAGAACAAGAACCACTGATACAAAGAAACAAAGAGAAAGAATTGGAAAGACAAAGAGAATGAATGAAATTATTATGCTCAAGAAGAAAATTGAATTGTGAAGCTACACCATCTTCTAATGTTGGAGTCATATCATCATCTCATGTTGAAGAGATGCTAACTTGTACATCCAACAATGTACACACTCCATCATGTGATGTTGAAGGCACATTATCAACATATCAAGTAGGTGATATTATATTTTTTTCATCTTATTGCCAAGGCACATTATCTTCAGTTCAAGGTATGCAAAACACTCAACCTTATGTTGATGTTCAAAATGTTGAGGGAATGGACGAGATTATAACACCTTGTATAATTCATTTTAGAAGACCAAAATATTTCATTGATATTGATACTAACATTCTAAAATCAATGCCTAACAAGATTAGCAAGTGTACTTGTCAAAGAAAAGTTAATCGTGTGTGGAGATTATTCTTTGAAGAATTAAATATTATAGGTCAATGACAATTATTTGTTGAAATTATGAGAAATTTTAAATTTAGGCCTATCATGAAGATCCTTGGGCTAAGAACAATCGATGATTCAAATGAAAAAAGCATTGTAAAAAATCAAATGAGTGCTTATGAAAAAGTAGATTCTAAAGCACACACCAAAGATAGTAATATCACAAGATGAGTATTTACATTGACAATAGTAAGTACCCAAATAAGGAAAGATTGACTCATGAGAAATAAAAGAAAAACATTAAAAATTGGTAGAGGTACTCTAAGGAGAGCCATGCTAAGGCATGAGAGATTGGAAGATCTAACAAAAATGAGTTATGGACATTTAGTGGTAGACTATTGCAAAAGGATAAATAAATTAGTGAAGCTTTGATATCATTGATTGAATATTTTTAGACAAATAACACACATGTTTCCCCTAATCAAAGATATGTTGTAAGAAGGAGGATTGGTAGCCAAAATTGTAACCCACATGCCATTTTTTGGACACAACTCAAACATAATTTTTTGTAAAATTTATTGGTATGTATCCTCAAATTTGAATAATTCAAAGATTTTTTGAGATAGGTAAACCTTTTTATGTGAAAATAAATCACACACACACAATGTGTTGTTGTAGGATACATGTATATTGAATTTTCTAACCATTTTGATATTTTTAGGTATATATGTCTATTTTTGCATTCTAAGTTTGTTTTGTAGGATTGTGACATGAATGAGCCACCTAGATCTTCAAAGGAATTCATATCCAACATTTTATGTGAAATAGGGGATGGCCACCAATTTTATAAGACATCATGCTTAGATTGTATATTCTTATTTTGTGGTTCTTTGCAACTTTTATCAACTTGTGAACATATAGATAGTACACATGCAATTGGAAATGAAATAGTATATTAAAGAAAATATAAAAGAGTGACATATGCTCTAAAAGATGGGAAACAAGGTAAAAGATGTAATTTATTCATTGAAAAGATTCCAGTGTATGAGTTCATGAGGTTTTTTGTGGAAAGATTATTTATGACTATGCAAGGCATACACATAGAGCTTGATGGCTAGATTTTCAATTCAAATTGTGCAAGTATATGTTTCCATTGGATACCATTGTTTCAATTGTAGACTTCACAGAGAACTATACACTACAACCACAAAATAAGGTGCAAGCAAAGTATTATACTTCTCAATAGGTTTTCATATGTTTTCACATAACATTCATGCATTCACCTACAAGTATATAGGATGATAGGAAATTTTGAGGGAGTACACTTTTTACATCAGTGACGATGAATCACATTCTATAGAGTTTGCACATGGTTGTTTTCAAATATTTTATGGATATTTGGCTAACATGGGCATACCATATTGTCAGCACATTATTTGGTCATACAATTGCGCATCTCAATTTAAGAATGCACTGATGTTCTATTGGTTGACTAGGATGCACAGGTTGTCTGGAATTCAATATATGTAGAATTTCATAGAGACTGGTCATGGAAAGGGAGAGCACGATGGTGTAGGCGTATGCATAAAAAGAGCCTTAGCTCATGAAGAACTAAAGTATAAAGATGGAGCAATATTTACATATGCAAGAACCATTCTCCAATGGTGTAATGCTACAATGGGTCTAGGTAAGGAAGGTCAGTCTACGGTTCATAGATTTTTTTAGTTGATAGATAATACTAACATTGCACCATATGAGAATTATTGCACAGTAATAGGATCAGGTGAGTTGCACTCTTTTAGAAGCTCTAATGTAGATTCATAGAGTATCTACACATGAAAAATGGCATGCTATTGTCCATCATGTGCAGAAGAAAATTAGGATGAGTGTAAGTTGACTAAATGGGTGGACAAATGAGATATATGAATTTTGGGCCTAATTGACACCTATTGTCCCTCACAAGCACTAAAATGGTAGAGATAGATTCATCCATTAACTTTGATTACTTGTTTGATCTAATGTAACTTGGTAACAAACACACGCATGCACGCACACACACACACACACACACACACACACACACATCTTTGTAATTTCAATATGTAACTTTATAACTTTTATCTAAGTATTTTCTAAATTAATGACTGTATTTTGTACATTTATCACTACAGGCCATGTTTTGTTGTTATTTCACTTGAAGAAAATGAAGAAGGGACAAATTATTATTTGTGTCATTGTGTCCAAGCCAAACAAAAATTAGATCACTTGGTTATGGATGGTGAAGGTTTACAGTACCATATCGGTGTGATGTTTGTAACTAGCACATGACTTAGATGATATTCTATGAAGAACTCTAACTTGTGGTTATTTGAGGATTAACAAACAGAGAGGAAGATTCTTCATTATTCAAACCATGTTTTCGCATCAAATGTCCACTTGATAAAATATGTTGGAGAACCAAATAATAAGACTCTTTGGAAAGTTTACGAGTCAAACCATGAGGAAATATTTGAGACATTAAAATGTAGAGTAGATCTAGTTGGTTCATTAGATTGAATAGGAAGAGAGAGAGAGAGAGAGAGAGAGAGAGAGAGAGAGAGAGAGAGAGAGAGAGAGAGTAGGGGATGCATGGAAGAGATGCTACTCTTGACGAGACACCAAAGAGACACAATCCTTCAATAGGTAATAAACAGTCATTCTGAGAATTTGAAGCAAGTGCATCCAATAAAGAAAAGGAAAATCATTGAAGGATCTATATGCATATATGAACATTAACCAATAAAAAATATAAAGGAATACCAATATTGAGTATTGTATACAACAAAAAATTTTCCAAACCAAAGGCAATAAGTCATTCATAATAGTTAGATAATTAAGAACTAAATATATATATGAACTAGATTATTCTTATATATGTATACAGTATACCGGATGTAAGTGGGATCATAAAGATACCTTAATAAACTAGTAGCCCCTTTACTCAAGCAACATCTTGGTCATCTACTTGACTAGGACATGTTTGGGAACTGAAAATCTCCATTTAAACTAAAGTCTCCATTTAAAGGTGGCAATAACCTTTTAGTTGTTTTGTTAAGATTGTTAATATATTTCAATGAGAACTTTGAGGGATCATGCCTAGCTTGAGTATCCTAGCTTCCCAAGTCCTATAAATGCAAGGCTATTGATGAATAGGCATTTCTAATTGCAACATCTATGGTGCTGGAATGAAGTGCATGACCAAATTATTTTCCCACTAATGAGCCAACTTAAGGCTTCACTTCATATTGCTCCGTGGATAATTCTATAGTGCACTTTTAATTACTCTATCTGAAAATTTTGTGTCTATGTACATGTGCACTCTTTCCCAATAGTTGTAGGTGTATATGAGAAAATGTTAGTATGCTAATAGAAACCAAATTTAAATAAAGCTTCTACAAACTAAACAAAATTCATAAACTTCAAGATAGACTAAGATGAGATCTTAATTGAGAATATGAGCCATTAATGGGCTCTCTCAATAAGAAGCTCTCTTGTTGAGTAGCTTTGTCTAAAAAGATAGGATGTATGCTCAATATGCTTCCAAAGGCTTCAATGGATGATTGTGGATTTTTGGTGTGGATAGATGGCTTTAGTATGGATTTGGCTCTCAAAATAGCATTATAACTTTACTTCATGGATTGTGTTATTTTGCAAAGGGGAAGGATCCAATTTATAGGCAAGAGGCTTGAGGGATTGAGGGCTAAGATGCAAGGATGGGAAAAAGCTTATGGAAGGCTCAGATTGCATGAGAGGAGAGCACATGGATTGTGCTTCCTTATAGCCAATCAAGGAGTGACACATGTCACATGGTGAGAGGATGGAGGAAAGGGCAAGGATGAGTCAACAAAGGAGGCTCAAGAGATAAAATCTTCATAAAGACCCTCATAATGACTTGTAAGAGCAATAAAAGGGCTTGTAAGAGTCATTTATGACCTAGTGGACTTCATAAAGTTTTATGGTTGAGATATTTTGAGGGTGATGAGAGCAAATTCGACTTGGACTTGATTAGGAAGGTTTTAAGCTTGTTTAGGCTTGTGCAAATGATTAGAGGATGGATTAGGATGGTTTAGGATTAGCTTAAGGATAGGCAAGTGGATGGCATTTAATGAGGGTGGATGAAGGAGGAGATATTTGTTAGCTTTGGCTTGGGTTAGTAAGTCTTAACCCATGTTTAGGGAATGTGACAAGGTTAGGAGGGGATTAGGATTAGGTTTAAAGACATCTTCTAGAAGAGTCTAGATTTTGGATGAGGATAAAGACTTTCTAGAATAGTCTAGAATTTCCTAGGATGAGGATAAATTAGATTTTTAGGAAATAAATAAAGTTTTATTTATTTCAAGGGTTTGGGTTGAGGAGATATTTATTAAAACTTTTTTAATAAACATGAGGATTAATATTTAATTTTAATTAAATATTTTGAGTTGGGATTAGGGGTAGGAAATGATGAGATTAGCCTTTAATCGAAATTAAAGAAGGATTAGAAGATTTTGGAAGAGGTTATTGGTCATAAGGAAATTGGCCAAGTTTTGGGCAAAAAATAAATTTTTTATTTATTTTAGGATTTTTGGTCAATTTATTAATTAAATAATTAATAAATAAGGAAATAATGTTTAAATAAGATTTAAACATTTTTGGGAGGGATTCCTTAATTAAATATTTTTAATTAAGATAAAGGGATTTAATGGCATAAAAATTAATTAATTAATTAAATAATTAATTAATTAATAAATGATGATGTCATCAGGACTTTTTTAGAAAATAAAAATACTTTATTTTCTAAAGGTTTTTAGGTGTCTACAGTAGGTTGTGTCTCTTCATCCTAAGTAATTGGCATACCCTACATGGCACCAAGATAACCATATTCTTCTAAAATGTCCTTTTCTCTTAGATTAATCTCTCTATTAAGCAGGTTTTCTATATCTTCCTCTATATATTTAATAGATGTAGTTGCAATTCCTCTGTATATATTCCTCTATATATTAAGCTTTCCTCTGTAGGAATGAGAAGGCATGGGGATTTTGGCCAACTATTGGTCACTATATTAAAAATTTAGTTCTTGTCCATGCAACTGACGAGAATCATTTCAATCTTATTTTCAAAATGGGTACCTCATTTGTATTTATAGCTTTCAATATCTTTGAAATATCTATAGTTGGTAGCCAATTACTTATGCATCGCCTTTGAATATTCATAGGAAACTGAGGTATTTGGTTACCTAATAGGTTCTAGGAATATTAAATAGCATCAAATAATAGTCCTAGAAGGACCCATTTGACCTAAATATATATAGAGAAAAAATTGCTCAAAAGTTGCAATGTCATTCAAAAAGTCACTAAATGCCATATCACAGTGATCTTTGATAGGGTATATCTTGTATCTCATGTGAGGTATGGATGTGATTCTAGGTTCTATAGTACCATGTTTTAGAGACCTACAGTAACCTCTCTCACTTTTTGGAGATCTTATTCTATGTAGATTTTGTGGCCCCATCTCGGGTGATACTGAAACTTGTAGTATTGGCCAGTAAAAAGTTACCAACTGCCAAATCTCTCTCACCATTCATTGTGGGATCAAACTATCTATTCCATTAGCTCTAGGTAGATAGGTAAACCCTAGCCCTAGGCTCCTCCCATCTCATTGAGCACTTGAACATTCTTGGGCACACTAAACCAAATCATCCCTAAGAGTCACTAAATGCCACAAGGTAGTGATCTTTGACGAGGCATATCTCATAGCTTGTGTGAGATATAGATGTGGTTCTAAGTATTATAGGACCATGTCATGGATACCTATAATAAACTCTCTCACTTTTAGGAGATCTTATTCCATTTAGATTTTTCAGCTCCATCTTAGGTGATGTGGAAACTTGTAGTGTTGGCCAGTACAAAGTTGTCAACTATCGAATCTCTCTCACCATTCATCGTGGGATTGAAATGTCTATTTCATTAGCTCTAGGTGACTGGGTAAACCCTAGCCCCGAGCTCCTCCTATCCCATTGAGCACTCAAATGTTCTCTGGCATGTCAAACATAATTGTCCTTAATTGTCACTAAATGTCATAGGCCAACAATCTTTGACAGAACATATCTTGGAGCTCCTGTGAGGAAAGGATACAATTCTACATACTATAGGAACATGTTGCAAAGACATCCAATAATCTCTCTCACTTTTTGGAGATCTTATTTTGTTTTGATCTTGTAGCCCCATCTTGGGTGATGCTAAAACTTGTACTGTTGGCCAGTACAAAGTTGCCAATTGTCCAATCTCTCTCATCATTCATTGTGGGATCAAACTATCTATTCTATTAGCTTTGAGTGGATAGGTAAACCCTAGCCCCAAGCTCCTACCATCACATTGAGTGATCAAACATTCTCAGGCACGTCAAAATTGAATTATCCCCAAGAGTCAATAAATGCCATAGGGAAGTGATCTTTGATGAGGCATATCTCAAAGCTTGTGTGAGGTATGGATGTGATTTTGGGTGGTATAGGACCATGTTTTGGAGGCCTACAATAACCTCTTTGACTTTTTTGAGATCTTACTTTGTTTAAATTTTGTGGCCCCATCTCAGGTGATGTTGAAACTTGTAGTGTTGGCTAGTACAAAGTTGCCAACGATCAAATCTCTCTCATCATTCATCGTGGGATCAAACTATCTATCATGTTAGCTCTAGGTGGTTGGGTAAACCCTAGCCCCAAGCTCTTCCCATCTTGTTGGGCACTCAAATGTTCTCAAGCACACTAAACCAAATTATCCCTAAGAGTCACTAAATGACATAGGGCAGCAATCTTTGACAGGGCATATCTTAGAGCTCGTGTGAGGTATGAATGTGATTCTAAGTACTACAAGACCATGTTTCAGAGACCTAAAATAACCTCTATCATTTTTTGAAGATCATATTCCATTTTAATTTTGTGGCCCCATCTTGGGTGATACTGAAACTTGTAGTGTTGGCTAGTACAAAGTTGCTAGCTATTGAATCTCTCTCACCATTTGTCATGGGATCAAATTGTCTATTCCATTAGCTCCAAGTGGCTAGGTAAACCCTAGTCCTAAGCTCCTCCTATCTCATTGAGCACTCAAGCATGCCAAACTGAATTGTCCCTAAGAGTCACTAAATGCCATAGGGCAGCGATCTTTGATGGGGCATATCTTGAAGCTTGTATGAGGTACGGATGTAATTCCTAGTGCTATAGAACCATGTTGTAGAGACCTATAATAATCTCTCTCCCTTTTTGGAGATTGGATTTTGTTTTGATTTTGTGATCCTATCTTGCGTGATGCTAAAACTTGTAGTATTGGCTAGTACAAATTTGCCAACTAATGAATCTCTCTCACCATTTATCATAGGATCAAACTGTCTATTCCATTAGCTCTAGGTGGCTAGGTAAACCCTAGGTCCAAGCTCCTCCCATCCTGTTGAGTGCTCAAACATTCTCAGGCACACCAAACTGAATCATCCCTAAGAGTCACAAAATGCTAAAGGGTAGGGATCTTTGACAGGTCATATCTCAGAGCTCATGCGAGGTATGGATGCACTTTTGGGTGCTACAAGATTGTGTTGTAGAGACCTACAATAAACTCTCTCTTGTTTTAGAGATATTATTCTATTTTAACTTTGTGGCCCCATCTCGGTTGATGTTGAAACTTGTAGTGTTGGCCAGTTCAAAGTTGCTAGTTGTCAAATCTCTCTCATCATTCATCGTGGGATTGAACTATCTATTCTATTGCCTCAGAGTGGCCAGGTAAACCATAGCCCCAAGCTCCTCATGTCTTCTTGACCACTCAAACATTCTTGGGCATGCCGAACCAAATCATCCCTAAGAGTCACTAAATGCCATAGGGTAGTAATCTTTGACAAGGCATATCTCAAAGCTCATGTGAGGTATGGATGCAATTTATAGTGCTATAAGACCATGTTTTGGATACCTACAATAACCTCTCTCACTTTTTGGAGATTGGATTTTTATTTTTATTTTTGCAACCCCATCTCGGGTGATACTAAAACTTATAGTGTTAGCTAGTAAAAAGTTGCCAACTATTGAATCTCTCTCACCATTCATCGTGGGATAAAATTTTCTATTATGTTAGCTTTGGGTGGCTAGGTAAACCCTATCCCCAAGCTCCTCCCATCCTGTTGAGTGCACAAACATTCTCTAGTATGCTAAATCGAATCATCCCTAAGAGTCACTAAACGCCATAGGGTAGTAATTTTTTATGGTGGCAACTGGCTATGTCATCTCATCCAATGATGGAGACTCATGATAGAAGGTAAAGGGGTTATCATACACCTCATTTTAAACATATTATTTTTTAATGGTAATAAGGTAATCCTTGTTTGTAAGGTCAAGGAACTTGAGGTCACCTATAAACCCAAGTTGCCTTAGTCCTAAAGATTTTTATTTTTCTGTTGTTTTTGTTAATAAGTTGACTCAATAAGTGTATTGAGACTCATTACACCTTATGTAGGTCTTATGTGTTACCAAAAACCACTTGGTTAAGTTCTAGGAAGAGTTAGTACAAAAATTGCATTTTACAATAAAAGTTGCTGACAATTTTTTGGCAATTTTAGCAAGTTTTTGAAAAATGTTGAAATTAACCTTGTAACCAAACAAACTAACTGGTAATTAGTTGGAATGGATGTCAAATGATGAAAATAACCTCTATGAATTTAGAGGATGCATAAGGTATTGGTGATTATTAAGTTCTTTTTATATGGTAAGGAATCACTACTAATGTTAAACTTGTATATAGGATCATTGAGTTATTGTCAAATATCATTACTTCCTGTTTAAAATAGAAAACTAGTACTTTGTTAAATGGAACAATACTTTAGTTGCATATTATCACTGAATGGAGTTAGTGGAAGTTGTTAAGTATCTTCTTGGTTGTCTTAATAGCCATTTCATGGGTTTGAAACATAATCACTTCCCTTTGTGAAGAGTTGTCCAACAATCAACAAATTACATGTTACTACAAAGAAAATACAGTCATAGGATGTTGGAAGATTGTTTTCACTCATAAGATGCTGAAGAATCTCTTGGAAGGATGGAATAGATGATAGACTAAAGTTTTTTAGATAGTTATTAGGTGTTCCTTGAAGTGTCTAAGGTGTTAGTATGAAGCAAGAAGTTGATTATGATCCATTTCTCAAATTTTCTCATTTTTCCCTTATTGCTTCTGAAGTCTTGAATAGGGAAAGTAACCAAGTAGTTTTGTGAAGTTGGGTAGAAGTTTGTTCAATGTAACCAAATTGGAAAGAGTCTTTGAAGAAACTTAAGAAGGTGGGAAGTTAGTTTTCCTTAAAAGTGTTATTGTTGGGAATCCACTAGCTTTTGGTGTGAGCACTCAGCATCATTTTGGATGCAAATTACATTAAAATGAAATACATGAAATGTACTTAAAATGTAAACAAGAAAAGAAAGATATATATTATGATAACCAATAATGTCATACATGAACAAACATATCATATATTAACCAATAATTTCATAAGTCTAATAATTTCATGCATCAAATATATGTCCTACATCAAATATAAAATGCCATATATACATCAAGTGTATATCGAACATGTCCACTAACATAAAATCCAACATATATGTTCACTAATTCCTATACATGTGTGTTTATCCCTATATCTTCTCCTTCCCACAAGGGGAAGGAAACAAATCCCTAGAGGCCTTTGGTTGTTGTGTGGATGGAGATAATGAGGATGATGGGGTCTTCCTCACATATTCGCTTTTCATCTTGTTTAGGTTCTCTAACTAGAGCTAATACAAACAAAGTAGATATGAATAAATAATTATTATACATTAAAATCAAATATATGTACACACAAAATTAATTATTTTCTGACTGCCATCAAATAGTCACTCTGTACATCCACCTCAAAGGCTCACAAATGATCAGGTCTAATAAGGCCCTACAACAATTCAATCAATATAATCACTTATAAATAACATTTAAAAATTCAATACTAACTATTATAAACAATAACTAAAACTAAAAAAATTCTTTCATACCTCAATCAATGGCTCTGAACTAGCCATCACTACAGCAACTCCATGGTTGATGGATTGTCGAAGATGAGGAGGAGTCTTAGACATCAACAACTGCATGTCATATAATACAATATACATGTAACGAAACATGAAACAAATATAATCAAATGAATTAAATTAACATGAAACAAATGTACCTCTATAAAGCTCATATCATGTCTAGTCTTAGAGTCCCTTGTGAATGTCAATGGTCTAGTAGAGAACTGATGCACATGGATAAAAAAAAATTGTCAATCCTTCATATGATTACTGAATAAATATATGTATTAATTTAAATGATTAAATTGATACATGCCTCTCGACTCATCAATGGGATGTAAAACCATCAACAGTCTTACCTTGAATTTTGAACAATGTCAATACATGCTAATTAATTAGTCATTCACTATACATACAAAATATGATCAAATTAATTTATTATAATTGTAATTTACCTGTGTGTCAATGCCAAATATGTCACTTAGGAACTCATCAATCACTAGCTCATCATCCATACTATCTCCAACATGACTGTCAAATGTGCATAAGGATCCACATGATGTGCACATGTGACCGCGATGCATAGAAGGCTCGTCCTCAACTAATGGACTAGCATGATGAATGAGGGTTTGTGTCAAAACATTGATAGTCCCTAGAGTGTTTGTCTCTACATGTTCCCTCACAACTAAAGGAATAATCACATGCTCACCCTATGGCTTCACAAAAAGTGCCCTAACTACATTATGGTCACAATGTACCCCTGACCTCTCAAATAATGACCCCCCACCTCTACCCTGAGATTCTAATATATGAAAATAATTGGGGATCTCCCCAAGGAAAAATTCACAATAGAATCTCTTTAAGAAATACAATGGAATCTTGTGATTATTGTAGGGAGAGGCATCAAAGACCATCCACCATCTATCCCAAAAGTTATTTCTAATATCATCATGTATGCACTAATGGATGGGGAACCTTTTAGTTGTATGTTTAACAGTGTCTTGTTCTCTAGACTTTTAAAAAAATACACAAATGCTATCTTTTGCTATTTTCTTTTTTTTTTTTTAACATCTTTATAGGATAATTTGTTTGCATAATATCTTCTTTGTTCATCCCTCTTAACATGCCAAATATCTAACTGACCACTAATAGAAGCTACATGGGTTATAATGGACTCAAGGGAGAACGTCAATTGTGCTCTCATTGGATTGGTTTTTCCACAATCTTTCAACCTATCAATGAGTGCTTCTAATTTATTTTACCCTCTTTCTATTTCATTTATTATGTTGTCTACTCTTCTTGTGGAGGGTTTTCATTTGGATTTTGTCAATCTGGCTGGGGATTTGGTGGTTCATTATTCACATTTCTTGATAAGAAACCAATTCCATTCTAAATAAATAAATAAATTCAAAGAAAAATAGAAAAAACCTAAAAAACAATGTAAAAAATTATAACAAAATGCAAAAACATATAAAACAATGCAAAAACAAGAGTAGAAAACATACTACATGATCTCAATCTTGATCTTCGGTGACAAGGAGGAATTTTGAAGAGGGGGTTGACAAAATTCTTCAAGTTGTACAACTCATGTGCATGTTGTTGAGGAGAAAGAATGTAATAACAAAATAAAATGAAATGGAACATAGGTTTGCAACCCATATATAAAAATTTGGGATTTCAAAAAGTGGGTATGTGCTATAGTGCACATGCACTTTTATAATTTAAAATTTTGATTTTGTTGTCATGTTTTTGGCACCACAACTTGGTGCACTTACGCTACAACTTGGTGAAACTAGTTAAAAGTGCTTAGGCACCAAGTTGCGCAATTAGGAATCATAGGAAAGGTTTAAACCATGATTAGGTGAACAAGTCAAGATCAAAGCAGGATAGAATGATCTCTCACTCACAATTTTAAAATTAAATGACAATAAGAATAGACTACAAAGTAGTGACCAAGTTGAAAGAACAAAAATATCCTTTCTCGCATGATCGCGAGGAAAAAATATTGTTAGATAAGTTAAAGAGATGTCAAATCTTTAAGGCACTCAGTCACACAATTAATAGCTAAAATTAGTGATTAGACCATGAAGCAGTGATAGGGGTGTAAGGCTATCATCATCCAGTCGCTAGTCTTTGTTGGAGTTGAGGAAAGCCAACTCCGAAGACGCCAAGATCACCTGCATGCGAACCTGTCAAAGAGAAGCCATAGAAGGGGAGGAGCATGGAGCACGGGCAAAACCCTAAACGGACATGAGAGCCAAAAATGCAAACACAATAAGAAATGTATTTACAATAAGAAATGGCTTCACAATATTATGAAAATACAATGAGGAGAGCTCGAATATAAAGAGCTCATGGAAGCTTGTAGAACAAGCTAGAAGATAAGTGTGACAACTAGAAGGGAACAAACTCCCGTGTTGTCACAACATGCATTAAATACGAAATATTAAATAAATGCATGACCTAAGTAAACTTAAGCAATAGAATAAATAATTAAATATTAATTATTTACTCTAACACCCCCCCTTAAGTGCAACTTAGGGAAATGCCTTAAGCTCACAAAGCTAAGATGAAATGCATAATGGGTCCCGGCAACGAGGCCATTTTAGGTACCCAAGTACAATGCAAGAAGAAATGAAACCTCTGTAAATGGGGAAAGAGAGAAAACCACATGGGAAAAACCCTCCCCTAAAAAGAGGTAAGAACCCAGTGAAGAGCTGAAGAAGTCTCCAACTAGGGAAATTGTCCCCTAAAACAAAAACAATGAATGATCATGAAGAAGCAGCATCACTGAAGCATGAAGAACCGCAAATCTGTCAAACTGCTGATCTGAAGAAACCTCCATGGAAGAAGAAGGCACGAACCGAGCATGTCTATATGGTAGATGATCCATCTCACCGAAATGCATAGGTAGCCAGCCACTGCAATCGCCTTGTATGTAGGATCAACCACTGAATACATAGTTCACACTATCGAACCATCGAACCATGGATGCATTAGAACACAGCATAATCCCCCCTTAATGCAGACGGGGTGTGATGACAGGCAACTGAGAAGGTGAGCCAAAATCTCCTGCAAACGAACCAAGAACGAGGAGAGAGGAAAAGAAGTACAGACACCGATAAAGACACGGTCTAACTGACTCTGCATGGGGCTAATGTCGTGGAAGGGACACTCACTTGACAAAGGGAGAATGCCTAAAACAGCAAACAAATAATCCCCCCCATGGTGCTTTATGAAAATAGTACAAGTACACCTGACTCAAAACAACGTTCATGACTCCCAAAATACAAAAGTGACAATTTATCTCAGTGCGAAATAAAAAAGTGCTTCAAAAAGATAGCTACAATGATCAGAACTGAAAAAGAGCTGAACCAAAAGAAAGTACAGCCAAAAATAAAGCAAACCATGCCAGGAAAACGATCCTCGGGCCTAAAACACTCAAAATATCAACCATAGAGCAAAAACGCCAAAACTATGATAGAAAGAGAAGAGGGCAAAAGTGAGGAAAAAATATGACAGTTCTGAAAAGATGAGAAAACCAGCTTTCCAAAAATATAAAGTTTTCCAAAAACAGACATGGGACGCAAAAGATATGCATGCCGGAGTCAAAAATAGGACTTCGAACTTTAACTGAAAAAATAGGTAATAAAAAGGCATCAAAACCTAAAAATACCTGCACCAAAATCTCCGTCTCGGAACCAGCTTTTTGGCGCTTCTTTCGGATCGGAAAAATACCTCTGTATGCAAAAGTTATGGCCAAAAAACCACAAGTAGGTCCAAAAGCAAATCAGGAGAGGTGCTAGGCAGGTTGATGACATCGCGCTGACGTCAGCAAGTCATGCGATTAAATTTGACGGCTTGGAGGCCGTCGCCGCAAAAAAGAAGTGCCACGTGGCATAGCCACGTGGCAGCTAATGTGGCAGCTGATGTGGCAGGGGTGACGTGGCGGGTCCACGTGGCAATGTGCCACGTGGCGCCCATGCCACGTGTCACCCCCGCAGTGGCCTATGCGGCTGACGTGCTGCAGAGTGGCGGAGGCGGCCGCAGGGCGGCGGAGCCGGGAGGAGCCGCCGGCAGAGGTGGCCGCAGGGCGGCGGAGCCGGGAGGAGCCGCCGGCGGAGGGCGGCGGACAAGCGGCGGCCGGGCAGCGGCGGAGAACGGGCGGCGCTGCCAGCTGCGGCCGCTGCGGGCGGCGCGCCGGTGGCGCGGTGGCGGCCCCGCGGTGGCGCGGCGGCGGCGCTGCCGAATATATATTTTTTTTTTTTTTTAAATCGTCGCAGCGTCCGTACGACCGTACGGCAGACTCCTGGAGGCCTCAAAAATTCGCCAAAAAATGCCCTGTCTCCAAAAACGACAAGCTTTATATGAATCCTGACTGCAAACGGCCTTCCGGATCCAATGGTGATGTCCGTTTGGGCCCAAAGTACTCCAAAAAATTGCTGATCCCCTGATTTGAAGAAAAAATTGCACAAACAAACTAGGGTTTGTGACTTCAAATCACGGCTCCAAAATTTCTTTAACGAAGCAGCAGCAGGAAGGCTCTGATACCATGTTGGAGTTGAGGAAAGCCAACTCCGAAGACGCCAAGATCACCTGCATGCGAACCTGTCAAAGAGAAGCCATAGAAGGGGAGGAGCATGGAGCACGGGCAAAACCCTAAACGGACATGAGAGCCAAAAATGCAAACACAATAAGAAATGTATTTACAATAAGAAATGGCTTCACAATATTATGAAAATACAATGAGGAGAGCTCGAATATAAAGAGCTCATGGAAGCTTGTAGAACAAGCTAGAAGATAAGTGTGACAACTAGAAGGGAACAAACTCCCGTGTTGTCACAACATGCATTAAATACGAAATATTAAATAAATGCATGACCTAAGTAAACTTAAGCAATAGAATAAATAATTAAATATTAATTATTTACTCTAACAGTCTTTAAGTGCTCAAGCAGAAGATAACTACAAAATGACAAACAAAGGGAGTTTTTGGGTCACAAGCATTGGTTTTAATAAAAATAGGGACAAAAATGTTTGTTAAAGAGCCTCATTATGACTTAAAAGTGATTTCCCAAAGATTTTTCCATTTTGCACTTTTACAAAAAATTGAGATTTTTCACGCACGTTCATATAAATAGATATAAATGCATCTCTACTATTCTTATCAATTAATAAGATTAACATAACATTTTTTTGAGCTACAGTCTTTTGCATAATGTAGAGATAGAAGCTAGATTATTAAGAGATTTCAAGAATTTGTAGAGATTTTTAAAGCTTTCAGAATTTCATATTGACAAAGTTTGTTTGTGTGTAAGGAATTTGATTGCAAAGATTATGACACACCAAGGTCATTGCACCATCACCAAAAAAAAATTGACTGCAATATTGACCCTATGATGATGTGCTCTCTATATTTAGCTATTTTTTCCCCTAACCATGGGTAGATGTCAACCATGAGTGATCATGCAAACATTCAACTTTAATGAGCTGATAACTTTCTCTTGTTTGCAAATTAAGAAATTAAAGCCATTTGATAACGTACATTGATTGATCAATTTTCCCTCATTCGATGAGAAAGACTCAAACCCTTCAATGATGCGATGAAATATCTCACATGAACTGGACCCACTAAGACATGTATCTGCTCATCGCTGATTCACAAATTAAACCTAAGGTTTAGCATTTAACCTTGTGATGAAGTGACCGAAGGCATTATGTCACTTTGTAGTCTGAACTATGGTTATCTCTTTACCCTTTGTGGCTTCATGAAAGCATTGGATTTGACTAGGCTTTTGACTTTTGCATGTTTGCAACTTAAACCTGTTGATGTTTCTCAGATATGCTGCAAATATAATGGCATTACCTATAATAAAGTATATGTTTTCTGTATGCAAAATCCTCTCATTTATAATTAAGCATAGGTTATTGAATAGACATGTCTATTCAATAATCAAATAATTAATTTATATAAACTTAATTTTATATATATATATATATCACATATGATAAGTTTATATCTCAAATAGAATTATATCTCATATATAATTACATGAATATCCAAAGAGTTATCTGACAAAAGCTACCAAAACATTAACACTCCATCTTAGCAAGGGAGGATAAACACAAGACAAATATTACACCATTGGTAATATTAAGGATATCTTAGCAGTTTTCCACCATTTAATATAGCATATGATATCAAGAGTATTGATCTTTAGAATACCAACATATGATATTCATTAATTTCTCAAACTAGGGTATGATATCACATTTGATATCAAGAGTCTTGATCTCCTAGAATATCAACATCCAATATTCATCAAGTACTCAAAAATAAGATTTGATAACACATTTGATATCAAGAGTATTGGCCTCCTAGAATATTAATGATATTCACCACTTACTCAAAATGTTTTGATATCACATTTGATATCAAGAGTATTGGCCTCCTAGAATATCAATGATATTCACCACTTACTCAAAATGTTTAGATATCACATTTGACATCAAAAGTATTGGCCTCCCAGAATATCAATGATATTCACCACTTACTCAAAACATTTAGATATCACATTTGATATCAAGAGTATTGGCCTCTTAGAATATCAATGATATTCACCAAGTATTCTAAGAGTAATGGCCTCCCCGAATGTTGAGATGCAATACATTCACCATTTACTCAATTTATTTCATCTCATAATACAAGTTTATTGTAAGATCGTCACCTTACAACAACTTCTCCAAATACAAGTGATGATCATTTGGAAGTTTTCACTTCCTCATGATGTACATAGGGGATAGGCCCATACATAGTCATAGTCCTCTATACTATGACAACTTATTGAACTTCAGAGAAACCATCTCAACATGGTTTACTCCCTCTTAATCAATAAGATTGGGTTCACTAAAGATTAACCAAATAGCATCCTTAGTCTTCTCCCTTTGAATCTTAATCTCCCTCTTTTTCCTACAAGAACACTCTTGGAGGAGAAGATCAAGGCACATAGTTCTTACAGTATGCATTGAAATACAAATAATAATTTCACATAATAATAAAATCATTCTAATAAAAATAGATAATATCTAGTTTAAAATATATGCTTTGAACATATATGCATATATTCAATCCTCAATATATATGATATTTAAATATATTATATATATATATATATATATATATATATATATATATATATATATATATATATATATATATATATATATATATATATATATATATATATATATATATATATATATATATATATATATATATATAAAATTATTTGTTACCAAATATACTTCCAATTATAATATCCATATCATAGTAAACATGAATATTAGAAAATGATCATTAAAATGTATCTTATACTCACCTTTATAAACCTTGTGGGACCTGATACTCAATTCAGCTCATTAATCCAACTGCACATCTCCTCTTAAAACATAATGGAAAATCAGTGTTGAAAGACAAAATGCAATGCTTAGGCAATGCATGAGTTTTCCACGATAGTTATTTTTTAACTACTCTTCAAACATTTCTTTCATGCATGAGCATTTCTTTATTGGTCTAACCTAGGGATTATTTCCTCCTCTCATGATGTCCACGACATTTCTTTGTCTTTCAAAATGAGGTAATACTTTGGTGTTCATAGATTCACCACAAATTTTTCAAATATGCATGCCTCTTGAATAGGTTATGGAATAAATGTATTCTTTCCTCAAAACTTTACTATGCACTATCCTATGTAGTTTTAGAAGAGTTCTTGCACCGGAGCCCCTACTAGAACCAGAATCAATTTTCAATTTAGCAGAAATTGAAAGGTCCAATACATGTTGGTCATTCGTTTGTATTTTATTTCATATTGAATGCTAATAAACTCTGAATAGACAGTAATTTATGTTGATCCATTAGTTCTTAAACTGCACAATCAGAGTATAATCCCTATCCATACAATTCTCAAACTCACATTACCATCTTTTGACTCATGGTTAGGGGGATTCCCGAATCAACCATTCTTCAAGGATGGTCTCCAACTTCTTTTAGTTTCAAAAGATAAGAGCAAAGCTAGCAATTGTGAGCATTGTAGCATCCTTGGTACCTTGTTACAAATAGATGTAGAAGATGTTCAATCCTTTAATGCCCTCCAAACCAGTCACTATTATATTCTTTGTAGGTCTCATAGGTCACAAAACTATTACCAAGTTCTCATGCACATCCACCACAAGTACGTGCATTCTATTTGGAATCATCTTCTATTCCATTTTACATCTGTAGTTAGCCTCTGATACCATGTTGATGTTTCTCAAATTTTTTGCAAATGTAATAAAGTATATGTTTTCCATATGCAACATCCTCTCATTTATATTGAGCATAGGTCATTGAATAGACATGTCTATTCAATAATCAAATAACTAATTTATATAAACTTAATTATCGTTATATATATATATATCACATATGATAAGTTTATATCTCACATAGAATTATATCTCATATATAATTACATGTATATCCAAAGAGTTATCTGACAGATGCTACCAAAACATTAACAAAAACTTTGAAGCTCATTGATGGAATTAAATTGATCCAATTGATCTACTTTCATTCGATACTTAGTTTTGCAACCTTGTATCCTAAACCTAAGGTAAGTCTTAACCATGCATGATGATACAAGAGTGCATGAACCTAAACTATTGTAGTTAGCTTTGCACGGTGACAACTTGAATCTTCTTAAGCCTGAAACTGCTTGTAATGATGCAAGCAATGAAAAAAATGCATCATCATAGCTTCAATGCTTCCTTTGATAAGAATTCTCTAAGAATAATATAATTGACATGATCATGGTTGTCACCCTAGATATTTTAATTTCTAGGAAGGGTAGCAAACTAGTTAACAACTAACTCATTTCAAATGTATAACTCTATGGTGAAGTAACAACAATGGCTAACATTAGAGGTATGCAAATAGTTTTCTAACTTCATGCAACATTAAGGTCTATGAAACTACATTGAATGAGTTTACATTGATGGTAAGAATTCATACAAATGCAGTCCACGGTGACAATTCCATTGGAACCCCATTACTTGGCTTCTATATGAGATTAATAAAAATGATTGAAAACTATTAGTTCAATGAAATACCCTGACATGACACCCAAGAAGGACACAAAATGACTGATGTATCAACCCAGATGTATGCATCATGCCATAAAAAAGGATGGGGAAAAGGGATCCAAAAGGATGTATGTATCATTGATTTTTCTAAATGTTTCCTATATGGTAGGATATTTTTTTGGGAGGATAGTTGCATCCTTTTATGAATCATCTGCCCAACTTTGTGTGCAACCTCTGTCAATGTTGTCAAATCATTTGTTGATAGTGTAAATATAATAATTTGCATATGAGAAAAGTCAAGTTAAAAGTTTTTAAGTGGCATGAATGGCAGTTGATAAGTGACTTGAATGGTTTAAGCTTATTATAGTATTAAACAATGTTGTTTTATTTATTATTTATGTTTTATTAATATGACTTTTCACATTTGATTGTAATATTTTTTAATTTTATTACTTTATAGAAAGGAATTATATTTAGTTCTATAAAATTTATGTAACCAAATAAATAAATTTCATGAAAAATTAACCTCTTATCCATAAATTCATATCTATTTTATAAATTTCAATTCAAAAGTAAAATTTGAATTAAAATAATAGATAATGATAAGTAAAACTTATGTTAAACAATCTTAATCATAAAAAGCCTTCTCCCTTTCAATTACATAAATTACTATTGATTCTTCCTCCAATCTTTGAATTATTTAAAAATATTTCAAATGTAAAGTAGTAAATATTAATCCTACCATTATTATAAAACTTTAATTAACTATGTACAAACTTTTTTTAAAAAGATCTTATAATCTTTTATGAAATAAAATTTATTTTAGAAAATTGAAAAAAATCTTAAAGTAATATTAAAATTTTTATAGTATTTCTTTATGACTAAATTAGTTAATTTTCATTCACTAAGTAAATAAATTGATTTTAAATAATTGTTCATAATTAAACTAATTATTAATTTTTTAAAATATTTTTTAATTAAATAATCTATATAAAATATAATAAAATTTATAATTATTATATTTTTTATTTTGTTAATTAAGTAAAGAGTTTCATTTAAATCATTTTTGAATTTTTATGTTATAAGCTTGGATAAGATATAATTAATTTGAGTTTTGTACATTTTATAAATTTATTTAAAGTATATTTCATTATATATGAACATAATCTATTGAAACTATTGTTTCCCCTTAACGAATACGAGTAATTTTAGTTTTATTGTTCAAATTCATTTCTATTACTAGTACTTGTCAATAGACTAAGTACTATCGTGACACTTTATATGGATTCTTGACATTAACAAGTTATTGAATGACCTCCAATCTACCAATTATAATTCATTTTATTTTATTTTTTCATATAAATATTACATTTTAAAAAGTTATATGAATGTTTTTTAACTTTTCTATTTTTCATATTAATTTTCTATGTTTTAATTGGTTGAATAAATTGGGGTCTTATGTGTAGAAGTTGAGAGATATGATTTTTTTTAAAGTATAATTCTAAGCCTTATTTATTGCCACTATTTTCTCCATCTTTGTATTTGATTTTTTTTAACAATTACAAATAATTTTCATATTAAAATACAACACACTTCTGTATATATTACAACATTATAAAATAATTGTACAATGTGAAAAAAATTAATAATCAATTAGATGTGCTACATTAGAAGAACCAAATAACTTTTAATGGAGTTAACATTAAAGAATGTCATTTAATTTTTAAGGTTTTTTAATGTTTATAATTTAAAGAATTTGAATCTTATTTTATAACATTATTAAAATTAATATCTACACTTTGCAAATTAAGCTAACATTTTGAACTTGATCATTAACATGTTACTTTTTAATATTGATTAAAATAATTTAACTCAAAATTATAATAAAAATTTCAAATAATTTTTAAAAAAAGAAAAAAAGGAAAAAATCCATTTTTCTTATACATAAATTAAATTTAAATTATCATGATAGTGTGATAATTCTCAGTCAAAGGGATAATCGTGATAGTATGATGGATGTAGGATGTAGGATAGACAACTCTAACAAAATGACACCAAATTCTTAAGGACGATGAGGATGAAGAGGAATTTTGATCTATGACAGGATTTGGATGGGGATGGATTTCTAAAGCATGATCTCAGGATCATGGATCTAAAAATGCCTAAGGGGAATAATAACATATATGATAACCCTAAGGGACAAATCTATGATGTGATAAGTGCAAAGTGTGTGTGGAAGAAGAGGGACCTAATCAAAGTGGGTGTAGCTAGTATACTTGATGAGGCTTTGATTAACTCCATGTTTGAAGGTCATGTTTTGAATTTTTTATCCCATTCAAATTGTAGAGCAACCTCAATACCTTATTTCTCAATTCTCTCTAGTTTAGCAAGTCTTGGATTGAGAGTGAATTTCTTGCATTTATCTTCTATCTCTCCATATACTATTGGTTGCATTAGTTTGACATTTTTAAATTTGACTAATCTGACATGAGGTTTCCACTAGTTTTGCCTAGGCTTATCTAAACTTTGGTTCAAGATAGTGACTATGCTAAGTATTCCTTTTACTTAGGTTGGAAAACACATGAATCTTTGGATGGAAAATGAGTCTATGTGGGCAAAAAATGATTTAATCAATGGATGAAAAGTGGAGAAAACTAGACTTGGGTTGTTGTGAATGGACTTGCTAAAAACCATATTTTGGAAAAACAAGGAGAAGACTCTTTTGATAGTAGATGTATTATGAGCAAACAATCTTTCAAAAGATAGGCCAACTTTGAGAGAGACAACTGATCTCTTTAGCAAAATAATTTTATAGAACCAAATGTGTATGTTTTGACAAATATTTTTCACGAGGTCATTTCACAAATGGACAATCCAAGTGCACTTAATCTCTATGGTCAATTTGCATTCAATATGTTATTCCTCAGCCCACAACTTGATGTCTCTCTCAATCTAAGGTGAGTCAATACAAGAGTCGATTGACAAATGATACACATTAAAGAATCTTCAAGGCATGGCAAAGAAAAGTCCCCCTTCTGTGGGAATAATGACTCTTGGGGATGAAGTCCAAGTATGCTACTAAAATATTTCATAATAAGATCTATGGAGTCAGGTCAAATGGATATTATGTGCATGATTCACTTAAGAATCTATTGTGACCATGCTAAAATTGTGGAAAAAATTTCCCACCTTAGGCTACCATAGAAAAAACATCACTTGAGTTTGTCTAGATGGAGAAAAATATTTACCTATCTTCTCATTCGTATACTACCAAGAGGGGTTTATTGGTTTGAGTTTCTATCCAAAGGGGAGATGCTTCTCATAGGATGTTGAACTCACTAGAAGCACTTTTAGGTTATTGTGAATGATCTTGCTAACAACTTTTGGTACATGCATCGCATAATTTAATGGTTCTAATTTGCAAGAAATAAAAGATATCTCAAAAATGTGTTGAGAAAAAAATATTAAGACATGCAAGACACTTGGCCCATTCCAACTTTAAAGTTAGATTTTCCATCTATTTTGAAGACACTTGTGATTAGCATAAAATGTTCATTCCAACTTGACAATGACAGTCAACAAAATAAATTGAGTAAAAAAAATAAAACACGCATACTTTTTTTTTGAAAAAATAAAAATAAAAACTTTGAAAATGGTGAGAACAAGAGCATTTTATCCTTAACGCATTCAAGATTGCATGAATTCTTTTTAAGCCCCAATTCTAAAGTGTGTTACTTTGCAATGTTCATTGGTTTTTAGGCACTCAAGATTGTGTGAAAGTGTCGTATGCCCAAATTGATGTGTGATTCATAGCATTGGTTCTTTGGTCCTTGGCATTCAACATTGTCTTTATTGTTTAATCATTCATTCCATTGAAAGTGTGTTTATTGATTTTGTTTAAAGTACTCAAGATTGGATTTGATCAAGTGTTAACCCCAAATTAAAATGTTGAGTTTATACCATGGTTAAGCATACGAATTAATTCTATAACACAAACTTATAAAACTTAACCAAAACTTGCAAGCACAATGTTAGTGAAATATCAATTTTGTAAGCTCCTCCACCTACACAAAGATAAAATCCACAATTAGATCTTTAGGATTTTGTAGTTCAATAAATGCACCATAGAAAATATCATATGCACTACAAAATTATGAAAACATGCAACAAAGTTTTAAAAATGCATTGAAAGATAGTGCAAATGTGCTAAAACATAGAACAAATATGATAAAACATAATGCAGATGGACTAAAAAACATAACAAATATGTTGAAAGATACTGGAGATGCATTAAAAGACATAACAAATATGCTGAAATATAGTGTAAATAAGATAAAAGACTTAGAAAATGTGTTACAATACTAAACAAATATGCTATAAGAAAAAATAGATGCACTACAAAATTACTCAGATCCTCTGGTGCAAATAGAAATTGCAAACTCGTAGTGATTTCAGATGCACTGTAGAATATAATAAATGTGCTATAGGACAATGTAAATGGGCTACAAGATGGTGTAGATGTGCTATATAATTTCATAGATGTGCTACTTTAATTGATAGATGTGCTATGAAACTATTCACCAAGCACTATAGAAGGAATTAAATGTGCTATAACAGGTTACAGATGCACTAAAAGAGTTCACAAATGTGCAGAAAAAGAGGTATATGCTTTGAAATGACCAATGAAAAGTCTCTATGTGAAGTAAAGAGGTGTTTGAACATGTTTTAATGTCTCCAAAGCATGATTTTTCCTCACAAATGTGTTTCCTAACTTGTAGAAGAAACAAATGCACCTTGCAATACACTCAAACAACAACAAACATTAGATTGATAGCATGTAAGAAAAATGGATTGAAATGAATGAATGAATGACCCATTTGTAAGGTCCCACTAGATGTGCCAAAATCTGTGCTATGAAAACTAAAGTGCAAAGAATAATTGAAAAACATTCACAACCTAATCACATACCGACATATAGATTAGACAATAAAATAAAATAAGAGGGATGCAAACCAAAGGAGAGTACTCTAAGCTTATATCAATAAGTAGATGTGTCAAAAGGATATAGATGCATGCTCAAGTGTGGCCTCAAGCTTCAATGGATGAGAGATGGATGAAGGATTCAACAACGAAGAAATTAATAGATTTTTCCATTATAATGGTATTTTGATTATTCTTAGGCTCTCAAAATAGTATTATAAGTTTGCATATGGAGCTTGATGATTTGTGAGAGGAGAGGGGTTCAATTTATATAAAATTGGGTGAGAAGAAGATAAAAATTATTGATGGTTAGTTAAATGAGTGAGGTGTGAGATAAGCTTCAGTTAACTAAGAGAGGTGGAGGAGATGTGGCATGAGAGTTTACTTGGTCTTGAGTTAGAAGGAATAAATTATGCCTTAATTTATGCAAGAGGAAGTCATGCGTTTCAGTTAAGGTGGGTGAGTTGGCTCGTTTGATTGGATGATGTGGGAGGAGGATGGATTTGTTAGACAAAAAGTTGGTGGGTGAGCTTAATTAAATAAATGAACGTATTTAATTAAAAGAGGAATCATTGGTGCATAAAATTTAATTAAATAAATGAATTATTTAATTAAAAGAGGAATATTTGGTGCATGAGTTGAGTTTGGGTAACAACTGGGTTGAAGGGTTAATTTGTGGGTGAAGGGATTTAATTAATTAAATTAATTAAATAGATAGAGGATTTGGAGATTAAATTAAATGGGTTTTTCATTTATATAATTTAATAAAGGAAGGGAAATTTTATTTTTAAATTGGACTATTGGTTGTCTATTAATTTATTAATTTGGTTGTAATTAATTAATTAGGGGATAGCGCTAAAATAATTTAATATTGAATTAAAATATGCTTTAGAAGATGATGAAATTTAATTACGAATTTATGTGATCGGATTTAGGTGTCAACAACAGCAACCCTTCCACTAACAGCCATGCAATGCTTATAGAGAAGACTACAAATATGACTTTCATAGTGAGTTTGAACATTACTTAGACTCCTCCACCAAATAATTATCTGCACTATTACACAACTAAGGGCAAAGGCCTTACCAGGCAGCCAAGTTGTCCCCTTTTAAATTCTTGCAAGACATCAAACCTATTAGAAAGGTGAACACAACCAAGCAAGCTAATGTAAGAATATCAACAACCATTGTAGAATTTTTAGCAATGTTGTCAATACAAAACTTAGGCTTTTCCTGATTATCAATTGGAGGAGGTGGAAGATATAAAGGAGATGAAGCAAGGAAAGCATATGGAGGATGCGCCATAATGTGCAATAAACATAAATGAAAGAACAATTTGAATCAAGAAAATATAAAAATCTAATGGCATTTGTTTGCATTTATTTATCATGTTCTTCCCTTCATCAACAGTATTTGGCTGAAATAGTTATTTTTGTATGACTCTCATACTTTCCAAAATATTTCTTAGGCATCTTGGAAAAATGGAGTCTGTTGTGGGGCATTTCTTTATTTTCATTGTCAAATCTTAAAATGTATAGCCTTGGTAAAGTAATGTATCACTTTCATTTTTTAATGTTTATTTTATGGTGGGTTTAGACCTATAAAGCAACTTAGCGAGACACGAAGCCTGTGAGCTACCGACTAGCGAATACCACCACATAGATGATTTAGGAACCCAATATGGGCCCACTCATGCCTAAAACCTCTTTGGCTTAGAGCCAAGGATTGAGGAGCATCCACGCTATCAAAATCACCTAGAGCACAATCTCGGCCTCATCCCTCATGATTTTGGAGCCTTGCACTTAGCAAGACTTGAACCCTGGTGGGTTCTTTGTGAGCCATTCAACTTCTTATAGATGGCATTGAATATGAAAGTAATACAAGGATAAAGTTTCTAGCTTCTAAAGTTTTTTTCTAAATTCATCATGGGGTGTATGCACCGAGTTGTGGTGCCAAAAAGATGACAAGGTTTTTTTTTTTTCAAATTTTCAATAGCGCGTACGCACTATAGCGCGCACGCGCTATAGTGCGTATGTGCTATAGTGCATACGTGCTATTCTAATATGAAAAAAATTATATGATGGGCCACAGACCCACGGCCCATCATTTTCATTTTTCTTTTTGGCTCTCCAACAGCATGTACATAGGTTTGATAGCAAAAATTCACCACCATTTGCCAAAATGCCTCCTCACCGATTAAATCCAAGACAACAAGCACACTGACGACGATGAGGTAAGTGATATAAACTTAACTTTGCATTGTTTAATATGTTTTCCATATTATTTTATTGGTTTTTGATATTCTTTTGTAGGCTTTTTACAAATTTCATTTAGATTTGTTTATTTAGTTGGATTTCAATTGATTTTTTATCAAGAAATGTCCATAATCAACTGGAAAATCCACAAAACCCTCAAGAACCTAAAAATCAAAACCCTCCTCAAGAAGAAAAACAAATTCCACAACCCAAACCAATTGCAAGACCTTCACCAAGAACACAAGAAAATATAAGAAATGAAATACAGAGAGGCAAAACTAAATTAGAAAGACTCATTTCTCGGTTGAAAGAACTCGGACAAACCAATCCAATGAGGGCTCAATTGGCATCATCCCTCAAATCCATTAACACTTAGATAGCCTCAGTTAGTGGTCAGTTAGATATTTGGAGGGCTAAGAGGGATGAACAAAAAAGATTTTATGCAAATAAATTGTCATATGAAGATGTTAAAAAAAAAGAAATATCAAAAGGTAGTATATGTGCATTATTTAGAAAACTCGGTGAGAGAAATATTGTTAGAGAGGCTACTAAATGGTTCCCCATCCATTGGTGTATACATGATGCTATTAGAAATAATTTTTGGGATAGATGGTGGATGGTTTTTGATGCCCCTCGTTACAACAATCATGAGGTCCCCATGTATTTTTTGAAGAAATTATATTGTGAGTTTGTCCTTGGGGAGATCCCAAATTATTTTGATATGTTAGACTCCTAGGGTAGAGGTGGGGGGTCATCATTTGAGAGGCCAGGAGAACGTCATGACCCTAATGTAGTTAGGGAACCTATGGTTCATCCACAGCACGAGCATGTGATTATTCCTTCAGTTGTGAAGGAACATGTAGAGGCCAGCACTCTAGGGACCATTAATGCTTTGACGCAGACCCTCATCCATTCCATGAGCCCATTAGTTGAGGGGGATCCTTCTATGCATCGTGGTCACATGTGCACTTCATGCGGATCCCTATGCACATTTGGCACTCATGTCGAAGATGCTACGGACGATGGGCTTGTCACCGATGAGTTCTTGAATGAGACATTTGGCATTGGCACACAGGTAAATTACTAATTTGATCACATTTCATATGTATAGTGAATGATTAATTAATTAGCATTTATTGACATTGTTCAAAATTTAGGGTCAAAGTGTTGCTGGGCCTAGCAGCGATCCTCTAGGCCCATTTTTTGTCCCTTCGACGAGTCCTGAGGTATGTATCAATTTAATCATTTTAATTAATACATATATTTATTACGTAATCATATTAAGGATTGACAAAAAAAATTATTCATGTGCATTAGTTCTCCACAAGACCCTCAACCTTTACCACAAACACAGAGCAGAGACATCAAACGAGCTTCACACAGGTACAGTTGTTTCATGTTAATTTAATTCATTTGATTATATTTATTCCATGTTTCATGTTAGATATAACGTGTATTGTATGACATGCATCTCATGATTTCGGACACACCTCCTCATCTGCGACAGTCTATTGATAGTGGAGTGGCCGCAGCTGTGGCTAGCTCACAACCACTGACAGAGGTATGAAAGAATTTTCTTCATTTTAGTTGTTGTTTATAATAGTTAATCTCAAAATTTCTAATGTTATTTATAAGTGATTATATTTATTGAATTGTTGTAGGGTCTTGTCACGCTTGATCGTCCATGAGCATTTGAGGTGGACTTACAGAGTGACTATTTGTTGGCGATAAGAAAATAATTGATTTTGTGTGTACATATATTTGATTTCAACGTATAATAAATATTGATTCATATATACTTTCTTTGTATCAGTTGAACTTGGAGAAGAGCCTCAACAAGAGGTCAAGTGAGCGTGTCAGGAGGGCCGCGTCATCTCCACTGTCTCCCTCCACATGACGGCCGAGGATGTCGAGAGACTTGTTTCCTTCCCCTCATGGGAAGGAAAAGATGTAGTTGAGATATTCGATACATACATACATACATATATATATATATATATATATATATATATATATATAGACTTGTTTCCTTCCCCATGTATATATATAGGCATCAGAGAGACATATTTGACATAAATTTGATGTACATATGACATTCTATATTTGATGTATGACATTTATTTGATGTATGACATTATTGGTTAATATATGATATGTTTGTTCATATACGACATTATTGGTTATCATAATATATTATGTGTTTGTTAATGTATATTACATTATTGGTTATCATTTTATATTATATGTTTGTTCATGTATGATGTTAAATTAGATATGTTCGTGTATGACATTAAATTAGATATGTGCATGTATGAAATTAAATTCAATTGCTAGAGAGTTGCCATTATGTTTACGAACTAGTAGATGTTATTTTTTGCTTTATTAGTATTTCTCAAAAACTGCAAAGAAGTTGTTTCTGGTGAATAGTTATAAACAATTGTGATCATCGACTTCATGTACTCATGGCTTTGGCTGCAAAAACTTGTAACTTTGGCTATAAGCATCCATGGCTTTGGCTATGTGCACTAGTGGCTTTGGCTATGAGCATTTATGGCTTTGGTTGTAGGCACAATATAGCCTTGGCTGTAGGTTGTCTTTCTTGCTACATGTCAAAGTTACCTTCAAGAATATCATTAGTCTAAGATCATTACAATTAAAATACTATGACATAATACCTTGGAAATAATAGTCTTTAACCCATTACTTTATTTGTTAAAACATTATGTAGTATCTACTATAGTGCTTCTACTCAAATATGTTTTCAAAAATACTTAGTATGGCAAAGAAATGTCTATGGAAAGCTTGTCAAATAGGATATTGAAGAACTAAATGTGGACAGTCATTAGTACCCATCAATAAGAACACGGACATCTTTCTCAAGCAAGCCATATGACATTAGCTTAATTTATAAATTTCCTTTGCAAATAACTAGAAGATGCTATGAATCTTAATACAGAGTTAATCACGAACTCATTATTCCATCCAAGAAGCATATATCACCCTAAGCCAATTAACCAACAGGATAAAAATTAATTCAATTTCAACAAAATTTTGAGTGTAACAAGCATCTTAGGGATTCTTACAAGAATTAACACAATGTTCACAAGAGCATTACAAGTTCTCGTAATGCTATTTCACATATTGTAATCATATTCAATTTTGAATGGCCATTTGTGTTACAAGCATAAAATTTCTTTAAGGTCTTTTAATTCTAGACATGAATTTTATTTTGAAGCTTTTCTATGACAACCCACTCAATGCATATATCGTTGTTCCACATTATGCTGATTTGACTTTCATTGGTTGATTTGGGTCTAGACATGACGTTATTCACTACCTTTTTTATATATTATTTTTTTGTAGTGAGGTTCTAGCCTGAATGAATGTATTAATCATCGAAGTTATGAACCTTGGTCGAGATCCTTACAAATATATTTTAAAATTGGACCTCAAATAGTTTTCTCAGTCACCCCTTATACACAGATACTGAAATTGTAGTTAATTACAAAATTAATACTGAATTAACACAAGTTTAATTGAGAAGTATTATGTACCTCAATAGGCTAGATTATTATTGACTAGGAAGCTTTATCTTAGAGCAGTTGGTTTCCTAAATCTTTAGCGCAATGACACTCTTATAGAATGTGGAATTAGGTATGCTAGCTAAGGAACGTTCTTTAAAAGGCAGAGGAAACTCAAGACTCACATGTTTCCAATCAATATAAATGTTTAAATCGCTTCTCTAATTTTTTCTATTTATGATCTTCTTAAAACTTAACTTTCTAAATGCATTGATGGGGAAATAAAGATCTTCTAGGAACTAAAGGCTAATCATGTTTAATACTTACAATTCTTTGTTTTTATCTAATAATTTAAAAAAGATTGAACAAGTGTTTTCAAAGAGCAACACTTGTCACTAACATCATAAGAAGGAATATCCAAGGAGAATTACCACTGATCCCCCACCACCAAATTCAAGAGAAAACAAAAATCCACTACTAAAGAGATAGTAACAATGATCATCCCTAGTCTCTCCCTTATCACAAAATGATTACCATCAAAATTTGCATTTCCAATTGTGTCATGTGTGTTGAAGCGATAGTAACATTTTCACTCTCTTACCTAATGTCTCCCATTTTTGAAACTCCTGGGGAAGGGCAAGGCCATCTTCTCAGTACTTCAAAATACAACGAGTTTCATTTTTTCCCATATTGATAATCATTGACTTAAAGTATAGTCAAAGTATTGACGGCCCATAGGAACTCAACCTTTGAACATCCCATCTGTAAATGACCTCATAAAGAAAGTTCAATAAACCCGCATGAAATAGTGAAACAAAAGTTGCATAGTTGTGAAGATGATCAGATTGCAGGTGATCAATATGTCTCAAATCTATATTCAGTTCTTTTACTATGCATATAAATGGTTTGTTATATAAAAGACTTATATCCACCAGATAAATAATCATTTTGTTACTATGCTATCCTTATCCTTGGCTGATCTCTGGTCTTTGCAACACGGTCCTGTAGGAATTGGAATCTCATCCATATCTCACACAAGCTTCGAGATATGCCCTGTCAAAGATTGCAGCCCTGTGAGATTTAGTGACACTTAGGGACATTCCGGTTCAGCATGCCTGAGAATGTTCGAGCACTGAAGGGGTCAAGATGAGGTTGGGGATAGGGTTTACCTGGCCACCATGAGCTAATGGAGCAGACAGTTTGATCCCATGACGAAAGATGAGAGAGATTTGGCAGTTGGCAACTTTGTACTAGCCAACACTACAAGTTTCAACATCACTCGAGATGGCATTGTAGAATGAAAACAGAATGCGATCTTCAAAAAGTGAGAGAGGTTATTGTAGGTCTCTACAACACGGTCCTGTAGGAATTGGAATCTCATCCATATCTCACATGAGCTCCGAGATATGCCCCGTCAAAGATCGCAGCCCTGTGGCATTTAGTGACCCTTAGGGACATTCCGGTTCAATTTGCCTGAGAATGTTCGAGCACTAAAGGGGACAAGACAAGGTTGGGGATAGGGTTTACCCAGCCACTTAGAGCTAATGGAGTAGATAGTTTGATCCCACGACTAAAGATGAGAGAGATTTGGCTGTTGGCAACTTTGTACTGGCCAACACTGCAAGTTTCAACATCACCCGAGATGGCATTGTAGAATGAAAACGGAATGCGATCTCCAAAAAGCGAGAGAATTGATTGTAGGTCTCTGCAACATGGTCCTATAGGAACTAGAACCTCATCCATATCTTGCACGAGCTTTAAGATATGCTTTGCCAAAGATATTTGAATTCACAGTGTTTAATGAGAATATAGTTGAGGCTTGCTTTACTTTTCTATGTTAAGTTTGGCTTTCAATTTTGGTTTCCCTACTTATATATGTGAAAGTTCCACTTTCATAAGTAACATGGATGCAATAATACTAAATTAAGTATAGGTCCATTGTTCTACAAGCTTCACATAGCTTCTCTTCAACTATGGATCTTGTAAGCATTGTATCATGACTATTGGTGTTGTGAGAATATACAAAGCATATATATTGTTTGACCAAATGTCTTCAATGAACATGATTTATATGGAAGAAGAGAAGACATGTTGCAAAGTCTTTGAAAATTTTCTTCAAGAAATGTAAGGAGCTATGGGTGATTCATCCAAATTATTTGGTAAAATAAGAGGAGGAATGAATCAACCTTGATGATAGAGGTAAATGCTGAATAATATTTATTTAATCACATTGTTTGAAAAAACTTTAATGACCTTTAAATACAATTGAAAGAAATGGAATTGATCTCCCTTACTCATGTAGATGAATAAAATTGGAATTTAAAAAAGAGAGTGACATCCACCATAGAATCATGCAATCATGCACTTCTTGATGGGAGTATCATAAGTTCATTGTTAGATGGATATGCCAAATGTGGAAGAATTAAAAGGAAAATATGTTGATTGATTGAATACAAGCATCAAACCAATGTGATAACAAAAAATCAAAGTTGATTCTATAAGGTCTAACAATATCATATAATTCATTTATCAATAATTTGAAACATCATAAGCATATGTCTAATAATGTCATACATAAAATATATGTAAAAAATGACATACATTGAAAAAATTATACAAAACATATGCCCAATAATGCCATATAGGTGTAAAATGTACATCATTAGATATATACTTTTTCCAACTAGGGGAACAAAATAAATCCCTAATTGTCTTTAATTGCCAACAAGTGGGAGATGACCAGTGTATATAACGAGGTCTTCCTAACATGCTCACTAGTCCATTAGTCTAGAATCTTCTGTAACTCGACATGTTACAATCAAAATTATATATGAATAAATAACTATTTTATATAAAAAAACAAAATATATTTACACATAAAACTTAATATTTTCTTACAGCTAGCTAATAATTCCTCTGTATATACACCTCAGGGATACACTAATGGTCAGGAATAATAAACCCTACAAAAACTATCAAAGTTACCACTCGATTGTGCCTATGAATTTTATATTGAATTTTAATACTAATGAAATTTTAATGTAAACTCTTTCATACCTTAGTCATTGGCTTAGAACTAGTGAGTGCAATAAGGACTCGTTGATCAATACAATGATGAAGATGTAAAGGTATCTCTGATGTCAATAGCTGAAAATGATAATACATGAGACTCAAATGCAGTTATGAAGAATACACATTTTCTTTTATCTCCATATAAAATAAAATATTTTGGTACCTCTGTGAATGTAGCATGACATCCTTCATTTTATAGTGTTGATCCCAAAGCTACAACACTTATTATTTATTACACATGTATGTAAATCTGTTAAGCATCAAATTCAACACCTTTGTCTGCAAAATAATGTACTATATGTTAGAGTAATAAATTCATTTCCTTAGTAATTAAATTATATTGATATAATTACTAAGTTACTTATTATATTGATATAGTTTACTTATAATTCCTTTCGATTTACAACTAATTGAAATTATTTCCCCAATTTTCCATCTAGTCACTAGAAAATTGGATTTCTTGTCTCTTTCTCTTAAAGAACCGGATCTACTAGTTCCTTTGGTCTAGAAGCCTTCCATCGAGATTGGGGTTTTGAAAGGTTCAAGGGTTGAGGAACTTTTTATAGAATATCTTGAAGAAGGAGAGGTCATGTATAATGGTTTTGAGGAAGGCTAGAGTTCCATCCAGATGGTGTTGCAAAATGGCCAAGCGGAGGAGGAGGTAGAAGAATAAATAGAATAAATGCATGAGAAGAAGGGTCATGGGGGCAATGGATTCAAACCCACAACCAAGCTTTTATACCATTATACAAATTACAAATTATAAGACTATGCCTTTCATGATAGTCACATTTTCATATTGGCAAATGAAGAATGAATTTTGGAACAAACATAATAAATACTTCCAAATAAAAATGAAGCCAATGTATTGTATTATAAGCTCGAATGGTAAAGACCAAGCCCAAACATTTATTAAGGTGTAGCATTTATAATTGTTAGGTTCATGTGAAGAAGTTATCATTCATATTCTCATTGTTGTGTAATTTGATGATAAGAAGAATACAATGATATAGAGGTTGATAGTAACTTAAAACTTTACAAAATGAAATCAATGAGAATTTTACATTAAGGGGGGAGTAATAATCAATGTTTCATTCTCATTTTTTGACAAGCTCTTATATAAAGAGGGAGTAGACAGATGATATGGTTTAGTCTTCTTCTGAGAATCTTAGTCATATTGGTTCAGAAGGATTCATGATACAACTATTATACTTAGCGTGACCAATTGATGCTAAAAACCTTAGTATTGATGCTACAAACCTTAGTATTGACATAATTTAACCTCTGCAATTCCAGGCATAAGATGATTATCATACAATGGTACTTGAACAAAGAACACTAATAAATATTGAGGATGTGAATTGATAATACCATTTCGCAGATGATTTTGGCATCTCACCCTTTATCACTTGTGCGTCAACTTTATTAGCCCTCTTCTTTGGTGACCTACAAATGAAGAATTAGCACAATAAAAAATCTAAGATAAGATTAAAAAAATGGGTCCTATTAAAGAATCTAATATAAATTCAAATAATGTATCTATATTCTAAACAAATCAAAACTAAATCTCATCACTTACACATCATAAAAATACGGTCCACCTTAGTCATGTGATAGTCTTGGGGAAGAGGTTGTAACATTGTGGATCCAATTGATCACTTTTTCTCTCTCTCCCAATTCAATCTAATGAGCCAACTGGATCTTCTTGACATTTTAATGTCTCAAGTATTGCCTCATGTTCTGACTCGTGAACTTTCCAAAGAATCTTATTATGTGGTTTTCCACCATATTTTATCAAGTGGACATTTGATGCGACAACAAGGTTTGAATAATGAAGAATCTTCCTCTTTGTTTGCCAATCCTCGAATAACCACAAGTTAGGATTCTTCATAGGATATCGTCTAAGCCATGTGCCTATTACAACCACCGCACTGACATGGTACTCTAAACCTTCACCATCTATATTCGAGTGATCTAATTTTTGTTTGGCTTCAACACAACGACACAAATAATAATCTGTCCCTTCTTCATTGTCTTCAAGTGCAATAACAACAAAAACATGGCCTGCAATGATAAATGTACAAAATGCGGTCATTAATTCAGAAAATACTTGGGTAAAAGTTATAAAGTTACATATTGAAATTACAAAGATATATATATATATATATATATATATATTACCAGGTTGCACTAAATTTGACAAGCGGTCAAAGTCAATAGATGAATCCATCTCTACCATTTCCAGTGCTTGTGGGGGATGATAGGTGTCAACTGGGTCCAAAACCCGTATATCCCATTTGTCCACCCATTCAGTTGACTCACAGTCATCCCAATTTTCCTTTGCACATGATGGACAATAGCATGCCTTTTTTCGTGTGTGGATACTCCATGAACCTACATCAGAGCTTCTAAAAGAGTGTAACTCACTAGATCCTGTTAGTGTGCAACAATCTTGATATGGTGCAATGTTAGTATTATCTATCAACCAAAAAAATCTATGAACTGTAGACTCACCTTCCTTACCTGGACCCATTGTAGTGTTACACCATTGGACGATGGATTTTGCATCTATCAATATTGCTCCATCTTTGTACTCTAGTTCTTCACGAGCCAAGGCTCTTTTAATGCATGCGCCTACACCATCGTGCTCTCCCTTACTATAACCAGCCTCTGTGAAATTCCACATATATTGAATTCTACACAACCTATGCATCCTGCTCAACCAATAGAACATTCGTGCATTCTTGAATTGAGATGCACAATTGTCTAACCAAATAATGTGTTGACGATATGATATGCCCCTATTAGCCAAATCTCCATAAAATAGTTGAAAAAAACCATGTACAAACTCCGTAGAATGTGATCGATCATCGCTGATGTAAAAATGGTACTCCCTCAAAATCTTCCTATCATCCTCTGTACTTGTAGGTGAATGCATGAATGTTATGTGAACAAATATAGAAACCTGTTGAGATGTATAATACTTTGCTTGCACCTCATTTTGTGGTTGTAGTGTGTAGTTCTCTACAAAATCTACAACCAAAACAATGGTATCCAATGGAAACGTATCCTTGCACAACTTGAATTGCAAATCCAACCATCGAGCTCTATGGGTATGCCTTGCATACTCGTACATAATCTTTTCACGAAAAATCTTCATGAACTCATACACTGGAATATTTTTAATAACTAGATCACATCTTTTACCATATTTCCCATCTTTTAGAGCATATGTCACTGTCTTGAATTTTCTGTAATCTACTATTTCATTTCCAATTGCATGTGTACTATCCATATGTTGACAAGTTGATAAAACTTGCAAAGAACCACAAAATAAGCATGTACCATCCAAGCATGATGTCTTGTAAAATTATTGACCGTCTCCTATTTCACATAAAATGTTGGATATGAATTCCCTTGAAGATCTTGGTGGCTCTTTTATGTCACAATCCTGCAAAACAAACTGAGAATGCAAAACTACGCATATGTGCCTAAAAACATCAAAATGGTTAGAAAATTCAATATGTATCCTACAACAACAAGTTGTGCATGTGTGATTTATTTGAGGATACATACCAATAAATTTTGTGAAAAATTGTGTCTGAGTTGAGTCCAAAAAATGTTTCACATGTGGCTCGCGATTTCGGCTACCAAACCTCCTTCTTACAACATCTCTTTGATTAGGAGAAACACGTGTGTTATTTTTCTAAAAATCTTCGATCAATAATTTCAAGGCTTCACTAATTTCTATATCCTTTCGTGGTAGTCTATCGCTAAATGTCCATAACTCATTTTTTGTTGGAACTTCTAATCTCTCACGCCTTAGCATGGCTCTCCTTAAGGTACCTCTACCAATTTTTAATATTTTTCTTGTCTTTCTCATGAGTCGAGCTTTCTTCATTTGGCTACTTACTATTGTCGATGTGAGTACTCGTCTTATGATATTACTATCTTTGGTGCGTGATTTAGAACCCACTTTGTCATAAGCACTCATTAGATTCTTTACAATATTTCTTTCATTTGAATCATCCATCGTTCTTAGCCCAAGAATCTTCATGACAGGCCTAAATTTCAAATTCCTCATCATTTCAACAAATAATTGGCCTTGACCTATAATATTTAATTCTTCAAAAAATAATCTCCACATATGATTAACTTTTCTTTGACAAGTACACTTGCTAATCTTGTCAGGCATTGATTTCAAAATGTTAGTATCAATATCAATCAAATATTTTGGTTTTTTAAAACGAATTCTAGAAGGTGTTCTAATCTCTTCAATTCTCTCAACATTTTGAACATCAATATAAGGTTGAGTGTATTGCGTACTTTGAACTGAAGATGATGTGCCTTGGCAATAAGATGTAAAAGATGGAATATCACCTACTTGATGTGTTGATGTTGTGCTTTCAACATGACATGATGGAGTGTGTATATCGTCGGACCTATAAATCAGTTTCTCTTCAACATGAGAGGATGATATGACTTCAACATTCAAAGATGGTGTAGCGGACGATATGACTCCTATAGTGTCTCTCCCATTTGACTTCTGTAAGTCATCCTGATGGATGCAACCTTGCTGATCTTTTGTTGTGATGGATCATGATTGTGACCCTGAGTGGTCTACACCATTGAGGTGTTTGGATTTATGTTTCTTTATCAGTTGCGTTGATTATGCTTTTGACTGATCTTTGAGATTATGATGTGATTTTTGGTTCACTGAGGTTTGTGCTAGTGGTTACTAGGATCGATGTGGTATCATGAGGTTTTTATATGATTACCCTGAGATGTGTGCAGAGATTGCACTGTGTTCTATTACCATGCTACACGGGACTAGGTTCCTGTAGCGGGGGTTAGTCATGTTTATGACTATGGTTTTTTATATGTTTTTAAATGCCTATTTAATGCAGAGTAATCAATCATTATTAAATGCTTAAGTAATTAGAATGGATTGTTCATGTTGATTCATTTGGTTTTGTGCTGCAGGCATTTACCTTGTTATATTTTTGATTAGAGAGATATTGGTTACTCATGTTATGATTACATTTGAGACGACCCGAGGGTCAGATGTTATACTTTGATTTCAGTATCATAGATTTTAGACTACTATGCTATTCATTTAATCATATTGCATGATGATGCCATTTTGAGATGACAGTGTGTTTTATGATGATATCCGGTTATCTAGTTATCTGGTATTTGGACATACCTCTGATTTCGCTATATGATGGATTTAATACTATGGTTATCTACTTCATTCCTGCATTTTTATGCTTTATGCGAACGTGAGTGATGTAAATAGATTATTTTAATATAATTAAATAAATGGTTAAATTAGGTGATTTAATGCATTTATTGCTTTGGCTATGTTATTATATGCAATTGCACTTGATCATGTTGTTTAGTGTGCAAGATTATATCCTTGGCAGTGGCACATGGAGTTAGTGATTCAGCCATTCATATTTTACCAATGTCGTCCTTATATGGTTGACGTATCCTTTATTAAAATGTTTAAATTAAACCTTTCGGTGATTATTAAATCCGAACTCATTTGCATTATGTGATTAAACCAGTAAGCGTGTTTGTGCATTTAAAGGTTCGCATTGTCGCAAAATTTGTTTAAGGAGATTTATGTGTTTTTAGATTTTTGAGCTTTTTAATTGATTTATTTTAATTTCTAGTAGCTTTGCCATAGATGAATTCCTATTTATAGGAATAGCCTGTTTTCGTTTGGGTCAATTCGAGATTTAACTAGGTTGGCTGGTTAAATGCCCTAATCGATTATTCACCCAAAAAGTGAATAAATATCCAAAGAGGAATTTAATTCCTGACTTCTCACTTTCAAATTGGAAAGTTGGAGAGTAAAACCCAAAAATCCTCTTCATGAGGATTTACTGTTTTGTTCGTTGTGGGAGCTACGGGCGTGGGATCGTCGCGAGGTTGGGCTCGTTGGATCCAGCTCAGGGAAACCTTGGATTGCCGCGAGTTTCAGCTACTTCTGCGAGATATTTATTTTATGGTTCAGATTCCCATTTTGCCCTTTTGGCTGTGAGGTAGGGCTTTCCTTTTTTATTGTTTTTGCTCCGTTTCTACTTCTATTTTTGGTAGCTATTTGTTTGGAGGCTGAGAACTAGTGTTCCCCTCCATTTATGTATGCTAGTTCTACCCGGTTGGGCGGGTATGAACATTTCCCTGGTTTTTGGGAAGAGGGTTTGGGATTTTACGTTGTTATGCTAGCCGTTTTTGCATACGGTGTCTAATTCCATTTATTTTTAGATTTTTGGGGTTTTTGAACCCAAAGGCCAAATGGGTTTTAATTTTGAAGTTTTCTAAATTTTGGGGGTTTTTACCTCGTTTTGTGTGTCACCCTATTTTCTTGAGTTTTCTTGGCACAATGTGGGTCGTGGACCTTGATGATCCATTTGGATATCAGTCACCCCACTTTTGCACTTTTATGTTGCATTGGGATGCGTGTTGCATCCGTACTCCTGACGTTGTGTTCGATTGAGTGATTTTACACTTGTTATGGTTTTTGTTGGACCTTTGCTTTTGTTTTGTGAACGCTAGGCTTCATGTAGAATCCATAGTCTCGGATTGAGGCCAGTTGAGTGAGTTCATGATGTTTGGTCTTGTTACATCATTAGGATTCCTGTAGAATCCATACGCTTGGATTGAGGCCGGTTGAGTGATTTCATGATGTATGATTTTATTGGCTTTGGGATTCGTGTAGAATTTGTCCTTCCCGTGTTGCTTTCAGTTGCGTGTTTTCTTTGCATTGTGTTCTCATTCCTGTCCTTTTGTTATGATCTACGCGATGGTGGTGCGCCACACACGAGTACGTGCGCGTATATTTGTTGGGTGGCTTGCGAGGCCCGATCTTTCGTGGATTTGCTGGTAGTTATGATCATTGGGGTTGGGATGGGAGCATGCATGCCCATGGGCACTTGTCGTAGGATGAGCATCGATAGGGTAGGGTAGCATATGGAGGGGGCTTCTATCTCGCAGCCTAGTGACCTTAGTCCCATAGGGTTGGCAGAGGAAGTTTTAAATAAGTGATAACTAAATAAAATGTGTGACTGGTAATAAAACTTAAGATAATAAAATGGTACTTTTGTGTATTGGCCTTCCGTTGAGGGAGTTGAGCTACACGGTGTATTGGCCTTCCGTTGAGGGAGTTGAGCTACACAGATCCAAGCTTGGGCTTGTCAATGCCAAGTGACTCTCCATGATGTCAACCCCTACTTAGTAGCCTATTGAGTGTCTGACCAGGACCTGTACTCCTTGCATTGTCTTAGGTTCTTGGTTCAGCCATCATACTATCTGGCATGAGTGTTAGCCATGGATGTTCTTTTGTGTGTTTTTGGTTGGATCATTATCTCCATCAGCACGGTGGGTGTGGACCTACAGGTGCCACGTGGTTGGGAGGCATAGCTACCTTCACCACTGCTAGGGATTGGTGTACAGAGATGATCTTTTGTCCTAGTGCGACCGTTGCTGGATGTCTTTACTTGGTACTTCGGGTTCCGGAGTATGTTTTCTTGTGATTTATGCTTTAATTGGGATGCTTGTATATCATGTTTAGATGATGTTAGTTTACTTGAGGCATTCCCTTATCATGATGTTTAGCATATGATTATATGACGTTATTTGATTTAGTAGTATATTTGTTGCTTACTGTTGTTTAGCATGTGATAGGTGATGTTATCTACTGTAGGATTATCTTATGCATTATCACTAGCATGTTAGATTTCCTTGTGCTTATATTGTTGCATGTTTTTAGTAGTGACATCCCTATTATGATAGTACCGATGATTTGGTCGGTGGCTTGGGATGTTATGTGCAGGGGATTGCTAGGACCCACGATGGTCTTATGATGCCATTGATGGTTGGGAGGAACTGCGCACTTATTTGGTTGTTTAGTTTTGAAATGTATCTTTGTTCATTACGATGTTTATTTCTGTATGTGCTTTGCTTTTATGTTTTAGATGGTTAGATGTTTCTCTTTCCTTTCTGTTAGTGCTCTCGAGTGTTCATTCCTCAATTTATGTGGATCCAGTACTCCCCGGTGTGGAGGTTTCCTTTTTTGTTTAGCTTTTTGTTTGTGTTTTATGTCGCACTGATTTGTTTCCTCGCGCGAGATTGTATTTTCCTCGTGCGAGACTGTTTCTTCCTCACGCGAGACTGTTTCTTCCTTGCGCGAGATTGTTTCTTCCTCACGCAAAAGAATACACTTCCCACATGAGAATGTAAATCTTCGTGCAGTGCATACGAATCCTCGCACGAGAATGTGAATCCTTGCGCGAAGCTCAGTAGTCCTCACGCGAAGTGCGCACTTTCTCACGCGAAGCGGTGAAAGATCTTGCACGAAACTTGAGACCAATTTTATTTCTCGCGCGAGAAACAGGGGCTATCTAGGTTTGTCGGATGAAAGTTCGAAAGTTGGTTTTGGAGACCCTTTTGGTTGTTTACACCTTCCTGGTTCAAAACAGATTTTGTAGGGGTTTAAAATATATCGTTTAAGTATAAGTTGACGTATATTTAATTCCTTATACTTAAGATATATTTTAATATATGCGACAAATCATTTGAGATAGGTTTCAGACCTCTCAGAGATAAGTTATGGATTCTAGAAAATTTTAGGGCTTCAAAAATCCAGACTTAGCCAATTTTCAGGGCTTCAGGATTTCAAGCTTAGCCAAAACGTCGAGATTCTGCATTTTACCCCAGCTTGGTGTTTTGTTGATGAGTGGTCATTTATTGTGCCCTCATCTTGGTTGTGGTGGTTGTTGGTTTTGTTTGACTGTGTCAGTTCGGTAGTGGCGTTTGGAGATTCATTGGTTGTCAGGATTGTGTTGAAGCCTTCCATTGCGATCTTGGTGATCCCTATATGATGTTGTCTTATGCATTCATACTTGAAAAAAAAAAATATCTTGGCTTGATTTGAATCCTTGTTTCCAAGGATCTCTGGGGCAGGGCATTACATCTCGTATCAGAGCCCATGTTCAAACATTGGGATCTCTGTGTTATGTTGCCCTTGTAGTTGTTGCTGCGTTGGTTGAGTGCGAGTGTCTCGGTGAGAACTCGTGATCTTTGTTGCTTTGGTATCTACTCATGATGGACTTGCTTGTCCAGTAGATGCAACTAGAGCAGTGTGTGGAGAAGGAAGTGAGTCTTCCTGGCCTTGTAGGTGGGATCAATGTGCCTTGGTTGGTTGCTTGCTTGTGTGACCCTTTTTGGGATGGAACCATTGATTGGTGTCCATGTGTTGGCTTTGAGTGCCTCTTTTTGTTTCTCCTTCTGGAGTTAGGTGCATTGTTTTCCTATTTTCTCCCAATTGTAAGTTAATGAATGAATCTTATTTTTGATTCTTTATTTTGTTGTTATAATGATGAAATGGTTCCTTTTATTGAAAATGAGTGTTTATTGTGAATCATTGCAAAGTTGTAGTTTTGCATTATATATTTGGGTTAATGACTTAAGTCCCCAATCTGATTATTTCTTAAGCTTATGTAGAACTGTATTAATTTGATGAATATTTAAATGTTGCATTGCATGGAAATTATTATTGTCCGCATATGCATGAGGTTACTAATGGTATACTGTTTGATGTGTGTGAGTGTGTTCTCTAACATTGCTAGGATGATGTATTCCTTAGCATTGTGTGGTGATTTATCCCTCTTGTGTGACTGTACTCAGTCGTCACTTGTAATGTGATTTGTTTGATGCCTTATTTTATTTGGCTGGAGTTACTTTCCTCATGTTGTTGGGCTAGCATTAGTTTTCAATAGTTTTCCTCTCTTGGAGTAGTCATCAAATTTTATCTATCACTCTCGTTGTGACATTTGTCACATTTGACTTATTGTTGAAGTGAGCTCTTTTTTTTGTTCTTACTATTGGAATTGATAATTCTCCCATTTGGACTTTTTGATTATGTTTCATGATGACTATTCTAGATGTGTTTTACTGCTGCCCAGTTGTGTGTTGTGACTCTATCATGTTCATCTCAAACCTCTGGTGGTGCGTTCAAGGGATAATATCATGGAGAACATGCTAGTGTGTTTTTGATAGATTTAAAGTTGTTATTGTAACTGAATGGTTGAAATGGTGATTAAAGTTAATGTTATTTTTGAAAGAAATTGAAAGGTATGTACTTGTTCTATAGTGACTCTTGGACCCTTGCTTGAAAATCTTTCAGTTCATTATGCATTAGTGCTTATGTTATGCTTAATTAATGAATTTATGAAAGAAAAGTAATAATGGTTTCAATGTGTGAATTACCTTTCTTTCCATGCCTTATGTTTTTTTGGGCATGTGTGCTCTTGTGTGGATTTGGACATTTTGTCCGTTGCTTGTCTTGGTGACCAAGGCTGTTGGTTTTGTTTTTGTTGTTTTGATTTGAGTGGTGGCTCAAATCGTAGGTCTTGGTCTCTCTTAGCTTCTTCTTGTTGTAGTCCTTGTCAATATCTTTTCGACGCTTTTCAATGGATTCAATCTGAGTCCAGCTGTGAGGCTTTGGCTTTTGGAGTTGTTGATCGATGTTCTGAATACCTTTTCGAGTAGAGGCCAATTCAATCATGACATATCGTATTTATGGCCATTGGAGAAGTTTAACTCCTCATGTTATTCATAATGGAAGAGTTATCTTGTCTTCATAATCTACTAGGTACTTTTTGGAGTTCGTGCTTGGGTTTTTGTGTTTCCTATTGCACTAACCCACCCTTGTGAGGTGTAGTGTGATTTGTGAGCATTCCTTGTTGTGGATGATGTTGTCATATCATTTGGGAGTGACTCAGTTCTTTGATGAGTCTACATTCTCCTTTCTAGATGTTGGCCTTGGCACATCTTTGTATCCTTTCCTCTCTTGTGAGAGTAAGCTAGTGTGGTTATGCCACTAGCTCAGTTAGTGTTTTCAGGTGAGTATGTTGATGGTTGGTGAAATTTTGAGTTTCCTAACGCATCATGGACTGGTTAGTGTAGAGGTTGAGAGAGAGACTCCCTCTCAGTCCTAATACTCTGTAGTATCCGTCTCCCTAAGCTTATATCTTCATGTGGATTGTCTCAGTCAAGTTTTCTCATTAACCCTTGACTTGAGGCTAGAGATTGAGTTTAGCAGTAGATTAGCTGTAGTTTTCCTAGCATGGTGCTAGAGGGACATGGTATCGTTGGACACATGTTACCATCTCGTGAGTTGGTATGCAGACATTTCATGATTATGTCCACTGACGAAAGTCTTTGAACCTTGTGAGAAGGTGATATCTTGTCTGGTTGGGTTGTGTTACCCTAGTTCCCAGTGTTAGTTGAGCTTTTGTACCTTGGAGAGGTGTTGTGCTCCTACACTTGGTGGTGAGTAGTCTTTTGGAGAGTGTCCTTTTTTTTTTTTTTTTTTTGGTAAACTTTCATCCTCTTTGTTCTAAGGGTGAGTTTACGTGGATTCCAAAATGATCATGTGTGACATGATAGTATTCTTGGGAGTTTGGGATGGTTATTCCCCATGATTCCAACTCTTGTTGGAAGTGTGCCTTGTTTTGACCTTGTTTGTGGTCTTGTAGTTGGTGCATGTTGTAGTTGGGCACCTGTTGACGAGGTAGAGAGGGCTTGTTCCTTACCTTGTACTATTGACTCTATGGCTAGATGGGTTCTTCCTAGAGCATAGAAGGTTCCTTGTTGGAGGACCTTGTGTCTGTGTGACACCCATTCTCTCGTGGTTAACCTATTTGGGGGTTAACGTGATGGTTTGAGAATGTGGAGTGATTTGGGTTTGACTTGTACAAAGTTTTTGAGTCATTCCTATTGCTCGCTTTTGATTTTGTTCTTGGTGTGTTTGGTTTCTATTCTTGGATTACAGGCTTCCAGGAGTAAGCCTAGTCTTTGGGGGGAGATGATGTAGTGCCTCTCCTATTTGACTTCTGTAAGTCATCCTGATGGATGCAACCTTGCTAATATTTTGTTGTGATGGATCATGATTGTGACCCTGAGTGGTCTACACCATTGAGGTGTTTGGATTTATGTTTCTTTATCAGTTGCGTTGATTGTGCTTTTGACTGATCTTTGAGATTATGATGTGATTTTTGGTTCACTGAGGTTTGTGCCAGTGGTTACTAGGATTGATGTGGTATCATGAGGTTGTTCTATGATTACCCTGAGATGTGTGCAGAGATTGCACTGTGTTCTATTACCATGCTACACGGGACTAGGTTCCTGTAGCGGTGGTTAGTCATGTTTATGACTATGGTTGTTTATATGTTTTTAAATGCCTTTTTAATACAGAGTAATCAATCATTATTAAATGCTTAAGTAATTAGAATGGATTGTTCATGTTGATTCATTTGGTTTTGTGCTGCAGGCATTTACCTTGTTATATTTTTAATTAGAGAGATATTGGTTACTCATGTTATGATTACATTTGAGACGACCCGAGGGTCAGATGTTATACTTTGATTTCAGTATCATAGATTTTAGACTACTATGATGTTCAGTTAATCATATTGCATGATGATGCCATTTTGAGATGATAGTGTGTTTTATGATGATATCTGGTTATCTAGTTATCTAGTATTTGGACATACCTCTGATTTCGCTATATGATGGATTTAGTGCTATGGTTATCTACTTCATTCCTGCGTTGTTATGCTTTATGTGAACGTGAGTGATGTAAATAGATTATTTTAATATAATTAAATAAATGGTTAAATTAGGTGATTTAATGCATTTATTGCTTCGGCTATGTTATTATATGCAATTGCACTTGATTGTGTTGTTTAGTGTGTAGGATTATATCCCTGGTAGTGGCACATGGAGTTAGTGATTCAGCCATTCATATTTTACCAATGTCGTCCTTATATGGTTGACGTATCCTTTATTAAAATGTTTAAATTAAACCTTTCGGTGATTATTAAATCCGAACTCATTTGCATTATGTGATTAGACCAGTAAGCGTGTTTGTGCATTTAGAGGTTCGCATTTTCACGAAAGTTGTTTAAGGAGATTTATGTGTTTTTGGGTTTTCGGGCTTTTTAATTGATTTATTTTAATTTCTAGCAGCTTTTCCATAGATGAATTTCTATTTATAGGAATAGCCTATTTTCGTTTGGGTCGATTCGAGATTTAACTAGGTTGGCTGGTTAAATGCCCTAATCAATTATTCACCCAAAAAGTGAATAAATATCCAAAAAGGAATTTAATTCCTGACTTCTCACTTTCAAATTGGAAAGTTGGAGAGTAAAACCCAAAAATCCTCTTCTTGAGGATTTACTGTTTTGTTCGTTATGGGAGCTACGGGCGTGGGATCGTCACGAGGTCAGGCTCGTTGGATCCATCTCAGGGAAACTTTGGATTTTCGCGAGTTTCAGCTACTTCTGCGGGATATTTATTTTATGGTTCAGATTCCTATTTTGCCCTTTTGGCTGTGAGGTAGGGCTTTCCTGTTTTATTGTTTCTGCTCCGTTTCTGCTTCTATTTTTTATAGCCATTTGTTTGGAGGCTGAGAACTAGTGTTCCCCTCCATTTCTGTATGCTAGTTCTACCCGGTTGGGCGGGTATGAACATTTCCTTGGTTTTTGGGAAGAGGGTTTGGGATTTTACGCTATTATGCTGGCCGTTTTTGCATACGGTGTCCGATTCCATTTATTTTTAGATTTTTGGGGTTTTTGAATCCAAAGGCCAAATGGGTTTTAATTTTGAAGTTTTCTAAATTTTTGGGGTTTTTACCTCGTTTTGCATGTCACCCTGTTTTCTTGAGTTTTCTTGGCACAATGTGGGTCGTGGACCTTGATGATCCATTTGGATATCAGTCAGACCACTTTTGCTCTTTTATGTTGCATTGGGATGTGTGTTGCATCCATACTCTCGACGTTGTGTTCGGTTGAGTGATTTTACACTTGTTATGGTTTTTGTTGGACCTTTGCTTTTGTTTCGTGAACGCTAGGCTTCGTGTAGAATCCATACTCTCAGATTGAGGCCGGTTGAGTGATTTCATGATGTATGATTTTATTGGCTTTGGGATTCGTGTAGAATCCATCCTTCCCGTGTTGCTTTCAGTTGGGTGTTTTCTTTGCATTGTGTTGTCATTCCTGTCCTTGTGTTATGATCTACGTGATGGTGGTGCGCCACACACGAGTACATGCACGTACATTTTTTGGGTGACTTGCGAGGCCCGATCTTCCGTGGATTTGTCGAAAGTTATGATCATTGGGGTTGGGATGGGAGTATGCATGCCCACGGGCACTTGTCATAGGATGATCATGGGTAGGGTAGGGTAGCATATGGAGTGGGCTTCTATCTCGCAGCCTAGTGACCTTAGTCCCATAGGGTTGGCAAAGGAAGTTTTAAATAAGTGATAACTAAATAAAATGTGTGACTGGTAATAAAACTTAAGATAATAAAATGGTACTTTTGTGTATTGGCCTTCTGTTGAGGGAGTTGAGCTACATGGTGTATTTGCCTTCCGTTGAGGGAGTTGAGCTACACAGATCCGAGCTTGGGCTTGTCAATGCCAAGCGACTCTCCATGATGTCAGCCCCTACTTAGTAGCCTATTGAGTGTCTGACAAGGACCTATACTCCTTGCATTGTCTTAGGTTCTTGGTTCAGCCATCATACTGTCTGGTGTGAGTGTTAGCCATGGATGTTCTTTTGTGTGTTTTTGGTTGGATCATTATCTCCATCAACACGGCGGGTGTGGACCTATGGGTGCCATGTGGTTGGGAGGCATAGCTAACTTCACCACTGCTAGGGACTGGTGTATAGAGACGATCTTTTTTCCTACTGTGACCATTGCTGGATGTCTTCACTTGGTACTTCGGGTTTCGGAGTATGCTTTCTTGTGATTTATGCTTTCATTGGGATGCTTGTATATCATGTTTAGATGATGTTAGTTTACTTGACGCATTCCCTTATCATGATGTTTAGCATATGATTATATGACGTTATTTGATTTAGTAATATATCTGTTGCTTACTGTTGTTTAGCATGTGATAGGTGATGTTATCTACTATAAGATTATCTTATGCATTATCACTAGCATGTTAGATTTCCTTTTGCTTATATTGTTGCATGTTTTTAGTAGTGACGTCCCTATTATGACAGTACTGATGATTTGGTCGGTGGCTTGGGATGTTACGCATGGGGGATGGCTAGGACCCACGATGGTCTTATGATGCCATTGACGGTTGGGAGGAACCGCGCACTTATTTGGTTGTTTAGTTTTGAAATGTATCTTTGTTCATTACGATGTTTATTTCCATATGTGCTTTGCTTTTATGTTTTAGATGGTTAGATGTTTCTCTTTCCTTGCTGTTAATGCTCTCAAGTGTTCATTCCTTGATTTACGTGGATCTGGTACTCCCCAGTGTGGAGTTTTCCTTGTTTGTTTAGCTTTTTGTTTGTGTTTTGTGTCGCATTGATTTTTTTCATCGTGCGAGATTGTATTTTCCTCGTGCGAGACTGTTTCTTCCTCGTGCGAGACTATTTCTTCCTCGCGCGAGACTGTTTCTTCCTCGCGCGAAAGAATACACTTCCTGCGCAAGAATGTAAATCTCCGCGTGGCGCATAGGAATCCTCACGCGAGAATGTGAATCCTCGTGCAAAGCTCAGTAGTCCTCGTGCAAAGTGTGTACTTTCTCATGCGAAGCGGTGAAAGATCTCGCGTGAAACTCGAGACCAGTTTTCTTTCTCACACGAGAAACAGGGGCTATCTAGGCTTGTCGGATGAAAGTTCGGATGTTGGTTTTGGAGACCCTTTTGGTTTTTTACACCTTGCTGGTTCAAAATAGATTTCATAGGGGTTTAAAATATATCGTTTAAGTATAAGTATACGTATAATTCCTTATACTTAAGATATATTTTAATATATGCGACAAATCGTTTGAGATAGGTTTCAAACCTCTCAGAGATAAGTTATGGATTCTAGGAAATTTCAGGGCTTCAGAAATCCAGACTTAGCCAATTTTCAGGGCTTCAGGATTTCAAGCTTAGCCAAATTTCAAGATTCTGCATTTTACCCCAGCTTGGTGTTTTGTTGATGAGTGGTCATTTATTGTGCCCTCATCTTGGTTGTGGTGGTTGTTGGTTTTGTTTGAGTGTGTCAGTTCGGTAGTGGCATTTGGAGATTCATTGGTTGCTGGGATTGTGTTGAAGCCTTCCGTTGTGATCTTGGTGATCCCTGTATGATGTTGTCTTGTGCATTCATACTTGAAAAAAAAAAAAAAATCTTGGCTTGATTTGAATCCTTGTTTCCAAGGATCTCCGGGCGGGGCATTACAACTCCAACATTGGAGGATGGTGTAGCTTCACAATTCAATTGTCTTCTTGAGCATAACACTCTCATTCGTTCTCTTTGTTTTTCTAATTCTTCCTCCTTGTTTCTTTGTACTGGTGGTTCTTGATCCTCTTCGAAAGTTAATTCTTCATCATTGCTTTGCAATTTTCTTTGTTCACATAGTAATTTCATTTTATCTCTTTTAATTGTCAAATCTCTCTCCCTATCTGCATTTTATTGAATCTTTGGTGTCTTCCTTGGCATGATGATGATTTCTACATGTCAAATTATTCAAACATCTGAATTACTTAAAATGTGTAAATTACAAATTATTCAATTACATATAAAAATTATAATTATTTGAATGAATACACAATATATGTCAAACAACTTTTCAAATTTCTAACCATTTCGAAATAACATTTCATTCAAATATACATTTTTTAATGAATTCACTATATATTACATAACATATCAAATTATAATCAAATTTGTATCTATATATCGACAAAAAATATTTAAAATGGATTGCACTAACCTTTTCTATTAAAAGAATATTCAAAAACTCTTCAAATCACGTATCCAATGATTGAATTTGGTGTTTGCTAGCTTCCAAAAGTGTTGAAATAGTGTTTGCTAGATGTTGAAACTCGTGTTTTCTGTCGGAATAACAGAGAGCATAACAGACCAAAAGTTAAAAATGGATGAAATGGGCCCCAAGGTTGGTTTTTGACCATTTTTTGGTGATTTGAGATAGTGCATACGCACTATAGTGTGTACGCACTACAAAGCGCATACGCACTATCTCAAAACACATCACTTCCCATCCTCCCTACTCTCTCTCCCATCCCCTCCCTCTCTCTCTTCCTACTCTCTCCCATCCTTTACTCTCTCTCACCCTCCCTCTCCCACCACCTACTCTCTCTACCTCTCTCACCCCCTCTCCTCTCCTATCCCTGACTCTTTAGATCTCTCATGCACAATCTTATCCCCCCTATCTCTCTCCCTCTCCCTCTCCTACCACCTAATTTCTCTCCCCCATCCCCTACTCTCTCTCTTCTCTCCCATCCCCTACTTTGTCTCTCTTACACACATTCCCATTCCCCCTCTCTCTCCCTCTCCCGTCGCCTACTTTCTCTCCCCCATCGTCGTACTCTCTCTACCACCCCCTACTCTCTCTCACCCTCACACTACTACTACCTACTATCTCTCTCTTTCAAGTTCTCTCTCTCCCTCTCTACTCTCTCTCCCCCATCTTGTACAAGCTCTCTTTGCCTCTCCCACTCTCTCTCCCATTGCCTACTTTCTCTCCCCCATCCCCTGCTCTCTCTCTCTCATCTCCCATCCCCTACTCTCTCACACTCTCACGCTCTCCCCCATCCCCTACTCTCTCTCTTCTCTCCCATCCCCTACTCTCTCACACTCTCACTCTCTCCCATCCCCTACTCTATCTCTCTTACACATACACCCCCATCCCCCCTCTCTCTTTCCCTCTCCCATCGCCTACTTTCTCTCCCCCATCGTCGTACTCTCTCTCTCTGCCACCCCCTACTCTCACACTCTATCACATCCCCTGCTCTGTCTCTCTTACACACACACTCCCATCCCCCCTCTCTCTTTTCGTCTCCCACCGCCTACTTTCTCTCCCCTGTCGTTGTACTCTCTCTCTGCCACCCCCTACTTTCTCAAAACACATCACTCCCCATCCTCCCTACTCTCTATCCTCCCTACACTCTCTCACATCCCCTCCCTCTCTCTTCCTACTCTCTCCCATCCTCTACTCTCTCTCACTCTCCCTCTCCCACCACCTACTCTCTCTACCTCTCTCACCCCCTCTCCTCTCCCATCCTTGGCTCTTTAGATCTCTCACACACTCTCTTATCCCCCGTATCTCTCTCCCTCTCCTACTACCTAATTTCTCTCCCCCATCCCCTACTCTCTCTCTTCTCTTCCATCCCCTAATTTGTCACTCTTACACACATTCCCATTCCCCCTCTCTCTCCCTCTCCCACTGCCTACTTTCTCTCCCCCATCGTCGTACTCTCTCTACCACCCCCTACTCTCTCTCACACTCACATGACTACTACCTACTATCTCTCTCTCTCAAGTTCTCTCTCCTCCTCTCTACTCTCTCTCTCTCTCCCATCTTGTACAAGCCCTCTCTGCCTCTCCCACTCTCTCTCCCACGGCCTACTTTCTCTCCCCCATCCCTTGCTCTCTCTCTTGTCTCCCATCCCCTACTCTCTCACACTCTCACACTCTCCCCCATCCCCTACTCTCTCTCTTCTCTCCCATCCCCTACTCTCTCACACTCTCACTCTCTCCCATCCTCTACTCTATCTCTCTTACACATACACCCCCATCCCCCCTCTCTCTTTCCCTCTCCCACCGCCTACTTTCTCTCCCCCATCGTCATACTCTCTCTCTCATCCACCCCCTACTCTCACACTCTCACACTCTCTCCCATCCCCTGATCTATCTCTCTTACACACACACACACTCCTATCCCCCCTCTCTCTTTTCCTCTCCCATCGCCTACTTTCTCTCCCCCATCATCATACTCTCTCTCTGCCACCCCCTACTTTCACACTTTCAGACTCTCTCCCATCCCCTACTCTCTCACTTTCATAGATACACACACTCTTATCCCCCCACTCTTCTTCTTCTCTCCCATCCCCTACTCTCTACATCTGTCACACACACTCCCATCCCCCCTATTTCTCTCCCTCTCCCTCTCCCTCTCCCACTCCCTCTCCTACTGCCTACTATCTATCTCTCTCAAGTTCTCTTTCTTCCTCTCTACTCTATCTCTCTTATAAATAAATACACATTCCCATTCCCCCCCCTCTCTCTCTCTCGCAATCCTTGTCCCACTACCTACTCTCTCCCATCCTCTACTCTATCTCTCTTAAATGCTTCCATTCCACCTCTCTCTCCCTCCCACTCCCTCTCCCACCGCCTACTCTCTCTCTCTCTCTCTCTCTCTCTCTCTCTCTCTCTCCCTCTCTCTCCCATCCCTCTACCATTGCTTACTCTCTCTATCTCTCTCTCCCCTCTCTCATTCTTGACTCTCTCTCTTTGACACACACACCCATCCCCTCTCTCTCCTCTTCCATCCCCTAATTTTTCTCTCACTTGCTCTCCCTCTCCCACTCCCTCTCCCACTGCCTACTCTCTATCTCACTCTCACTCTTACTCTCTCTGTAGGGCCCATTTGCCGTTGCACCAAAAGCCATGACTGTTAGTGAACATGGAACACCACATAATTAACCACCTGTGGGCAGGGGAGCGCATCGCATCACCCAAAAATCTCCCCCTCGACGCGCATACCAGGTGCTTACGCGGGTCGAGAAGGCACCGGAGAGATTTGAACCCATGACCAGGCCAAAACCAGGCTCTGATACCAATTGTAGGGCCCATTTGCCGTTGCACCAAAAGCCATGACTGTTAGTGAACATGGAACACCACATAATTAACCACCTGTGGGCAGGGGAGCGCATCGCATCACCCAACACTCTCCCTCTCCACTCTCTCTCTCTCTCTCTGCTACCCTCTAGTCTCTCTTAAATTTTCACACTCTCTCCTATCGCCTCCTCTCTCTCTCTCTCTCTCTTTCTCTCTTACACACATTTCTATTCCCCCTGTCTCCCCCTCTCCCACTCCCTCTCCCATTGCCTACTCTCTCTTCCATCCCCTACTCTCTCTTGAGCTACTTTGTCTTCCCCCTCTCCCATTCCATACTCTCTCTCTTTCACACACATGCACTCCCATCCTCCTCTCTCTCAAGTTCTTCCTCTCCCACTCTGTCTCCCATCACCTACTCTCTCTCTCCTCCATCCCCTACTCTTAATCTCTCTATCCCAACCTGTACTCTCTCTCACACTTCCTCTCTCTCCCATCCCCTACTTTAAATCTCTTTCCCCCATCCCGCACTCTCTCTTTTCCACCCGTACTCTCTCTCACACTTCCTCTCTTTGCCACCCGTACTCTCTCTCTCTCTCATCCTATACTCTCTTTGCCACCCCTACTCTTTCTCACTTTCTCTCTCCCATCTTGTACTCTCTCCCCTCTCCTATCCCCTACTTTCTCTCTAACTCTTTCATGCACACACATAGCCATTCCCCTATCCCCCCCCACCTAGTTCTCTTTTGCAACTTACATCTTAATAGTGCATGCGCCCTATAGCGCGCATGTGCTATTTAGAGCTTAGGTTTAAATAGCACGTGCACACTATAGTGCGTACGTGCTATAGGGCACACACGCTATTTAAACCTTAATCAAACCCAAGCCTAAGGCTTAGTTTTGCCTTCGAGATCCAACCCAAAGGTTTAGATTTGATGAACAGGCCTGAGACATGTTTGTTGGCATAAAGTTATTTGCCATTAGTGACAACACTTTTCTCACAGTATTAACCGAGTAAAGAAGAACTCAGTGTTAACCGAGTTCGGTCGGTTAACATAGAACTTAGTATTAACCGAGTTCAGTCGGTTAACTAAGAACTCAGCATTAATCGAGTTCGGTCGGTTAATTAAGAACTCAATATTAACCGAGTAAAGATGGATGCAGTGTTAACCGAGTTCGGTCGGTTAACATAGGACTCAGTGTTAACCGAGCTCAGTCGGTAAACAAAGAAGTTTGTTCTTCCAAGTTTGTTTTGCTATTTGGCTGACTCAATTAAATTTTGTCTACTTTTATTCAGCCGACCATTGCATGTAATTTTAACTTGGATGGTATATATATGTAATGTATTGTATCATTCTAAATGTAATGTGAAGAATGTGTGCGAAAGCATGTAAGCTGAATTTTGAAGGTTTTCAGCAAGGTCAACATTGGAGCAGAAATGTTTTATCTGTCATATCAAGGACAATCAGAGCATAGCGGATCTTATCAGCAATCAGTTGTATTCAGATCCACTGTTTCATTCTAACAGGTGAATCAGTTTTTATAAATCCTTTAACAGGGTAGACTTAACAGTCTTTGTACTAAATCTCCTAACAGAGTGCATACTTATGAAGTATGTTTCAAATCCTTTAACAAGGTGGATATAACAATCCTTTATGCTCCTAACAGGGCAGATCACCAGAAGTGATCATTCTATGCCTTAACCGGCTAACTTCCTACTGCAGTAAAGAAGATTTGTGGGTTTCATCCCCACCCCAGTTTTACTTTCTATTTTGGAAGGTTTCTAGGTCACCAAAATCTCTGTGCTTATGTGTTATGAATGTCTACATACTGCAGATTAGGTGATTAAATATTTTACTGGTTAATATGAATTGATTTAAGATTTTATGTTTACTGATTCACCCCTCCCCTCTCAGTAAACTGTTATATCTTGAATATTTCCAACAATTGGTATCGGAGCTAACTTGGTTCTCAGGACAAAGCTTGACAGCTTGAGCAAAGATCAAAGTCAATGGAGATATTCAGATTGGAGAAAGTTATAGAAAATGAAAAGTTAGATCTTGAAATGGCCATGGTTCAACTTAAAGAAGCAAAGGAACATCTTTCTCAATCCCTAAAAAGAAGAAAGGATCTTGCAAAACAAATGAATGATCATCAGTATGTTGAAGTGAAGATTGAAGACCTGTTACCATCAAGCAATTCAGAAGAAGCTGATCAAGCAATCAAAGAACTTCTAGAAAAGAATGGATCTCTGCAAGAAGAGGTAAGAAAGCTTAAGAGAGAACAAGAAATACAGTCAATTAGGCTATGTGAAGCTTTGGATCAAAGAAACAAAGCACAAGAAGAACTGGAAGATAGAAGTCATGAAATCCGCAATCAAACTCATCAGTATGAAGATCTCATAGACCAACTCACCAATGCAAATGAAGAAATTAGGATTCTCAGAGCACAAAATGAAAGAATAAGGAATGATTTGAACATTGAAAAGCAAATCAATGAAAGTCTATAGAATGACTTGAGATCAGAAAGACAAATCAATGAAAGCTTGGAAAATGACTAATCTCTGAAAGGCAAGTCAATGAAAGGATGATGAAATCTCAGGTAGACGTAAATCAATTGAATGAGCAGAATCTTCAAAAACAAACAAGCAAAGCTGGTCTTGGATACAAAGAAGCTGGTGAATCCTCCAAGCAAGGTGAACAAAGGAATAAAAGATCCACTTGTAATCATTGTGGCAAGATAGGTCATACATCAAACAAATGCTAGAGCAATGGGAAAGAAAAATTCAATGGTAAGTGCTTCAACTGCAATCAGCATGGTCACAAGGAAAATGAGTGTAAAGAAAAACCAAAATTTGAAGGCAATTGTTACAAATGCAAAAAGCATGGTCACAAGGCATTCCAGTGCAAATCCAAATCATTCAATCTAGCTGAACAACTTGTCAAAACCATATTCGGATGGGACTACAACACCTGGTGCAGATGTCACTATTGTGGAGAGTATGGACATACTGGCATGAATTGTGCCAGACATCACCTAAGGAAAAAGGACACAACTGTAAGGTGCTATACATGTACAGAACTCGGTCATATAGCCAAAAATTGCATGAATATCAAAAGAATTGAAGATGAAAAGAAAATCAAAGCAGATAACATTCGAAAGCAAATGAAGCAGCAATGGATTCCAAAATCTACCGAACAAGATAAGTCAGATAGGAGTGTCACTAACTTCACTTTTTGAAAAACTCTGTGATGTTACTAAGTATACCAAGGATATAAAAGAAAAGTTGAATAAAATTGATGAGGATATGAAGGTCAGTGCCCAAGTGCTGCAATCTGACCTCAGTACAAGTTCATCCCATCATCATAAAATAAGATTTTTGTCGGAGAAACAGGCAAAATTGCTGCGAGAGGAAGCAAGAATCAGGTCTACTCTCATAGATATCCAGAATATGATTCTTCCTGTCATGACTTCAATGCAAAAGCATATTGCTCATTCCAGAACATTGATTCATGACAACAATTTCTCAGTTGCAGATCATATGATTGAACTTTCTGCAGAAATTCAAATTGCACTCTCCTCCAGCAAAATTTTGCAAGAAAATTGGGATAAGACTTTGGCTCTTATTCTCAAGGTACATTCAGAATTTCTCTCTCATTTTGAAATCTCAGTGTAAATATATGTTATTTGGCATTATTGTCAAAAAGGGGGAGACAGAACTTCAGAACTTCAGAGCTATCCGTGCAAAGATATATGTATTGATCTGTAAATACTATGCATATTGTATGGGGGAGACATACATCTAATAAGATCTACAATTTTGGAAACTTTTTGAAATGTATGTCAATTTTTGTACATAAACTTTGATACATAATTGTTTTTGTCACTAATGCCAAAGGGGGAGATTGTTGGCATAAAGTTATTTGCCATTAGTGACAACACTTTTCTCACAGTATTAACCGAGTAAAGAAGAACTCAGTGTTAACCGAGTTCGGTCGGTTAACATAGAACTTAGTATTAATCGAGTTCAGTCGGTTAACTAAGAACTCAGCATTAACCGAGTTCGGTCGGTTAATTAAGAACTCAATATTAACCGAGTAAAGATGGATGCAGTGTTAACCGAGTTCGGTCGGTTAACATAGGACTCAGTGTTAACCGAGCTCAGTCGGTAAACAAAGAAGTTTGTTCTACCGAGTTTGTTTTGCTATTTGGCCGACTCAGTTAAATTTTGTCTACTTTTATTCAGCCGACCATTGCATGTAATTTTAACTTGGATGGTATATATATGTAATGTATTGTATCATTCTAAATGTAATGTGAAGAATGTGTGCGAAAGCATGTAAGCTGAATTTTGAAGGTTTTCAGCAAGGTCAGCATTGGAGCAGAAATGTTTTATCTGTCATATCAAGGACAATCAGAGCATAGCGGATCTTATCAGCAATCAGTTGTATTCAGATCCACTGTTTCATTCTAACAGGTGAATCAGTTTTTATAAATCCTTTAACAGGGTAGACTTAACAGTCTTTGTACTAAATCTCCTAACAGAGTGCATACTTATGAAGTATGTTTCAAATCCTTTAACAAGGTGGATATAACAATCCTTTATGCTCCTAACAGGGCAGATCACCAGAAGTGATCATTCTATGCCTTAACCAGCTAACTTCCTACTGCAGTAAAGAAGATTTGTGGGTTTCATCCCCACCCCAGTTTTACTTTCTATTTTGGAAGGTTTCTGGGTCACCAAAATCTCTGTGCTTATGTGTTATGAATGTCTACATACTGCAGATTAGGTGATTAAATATTTTACTGGTTAATATGAATTGATTTAAGATTTTATGTTTACTGATTCACCCCTCCCCTCTCAGTAAACTGTTATATCTTGAATATTTCCAACAGTGTTTTCCAGCAAACATACAAAAAATGATTTTTTTTCTTCTGTGCTCCCCTTCTAGATTTCTCGTGGTTGGGTATCGATAAGATCAGGTTACATAGCATTATAGGTCTCTGTGTTACCTATCTAACCATATAATTTATTTTTAATTTGAAATATTTCAAGCCTTTCATCTATAATTTCTTTTGAATGTATGTTCATTTTTTGTCAAAAACCACCACGTACTAATTGGGCTATAAATTTTAGCTCGTTCATCAAATTTTGTAACAACTTAGTTTTTAAGAAACTAAACTCCATTCTACACACTTTGAAAAAAAAAAGTTTTGATTTTAGATTAGTTTTCAATTGTTTCTAGGGGGAGCACATAGATATTTCACGTTTTTGGGATGTGTCTAGTTAAAAAATTCGTTAAAAAAAAATAGACATTATAAAATTACTCAAAAAATTTGGGATAAACTACATAGTGTTAAGTAACTTTTGACTAGAGCGATTAAAAAATTTCAAAAAAAAAAGTTAAAATTTTAGGGGGGCCACACTTTGTATTGTGTTATGTTTTTTTGGAATAAACAGTACCACTTTTTGTGGCCCCCTTTTTTGAGGACCTAAAACTAAACCATTTTGAAAAAAAATTAGTAGTTTAGAAACTAGATTCAAAGGACTACGACTTTTTTTTTGTCATATTTGAAAATTTTGAGTGTAACTATCTTCAAATTCTTGTTGAAGTTCAAAATTTGCAGATTTCAGGAAAAAGGTGTCCACTTATACCCCTTTTTGGCACTACAACTTTGTGCACTTACCCCATGTTTTTAGGTTTAAATTTTTTAATTTTTTTTTTCACATATATTAGTCAAGTATCTTTTTAAAAGTTATTTAAGAAAATAATTTGTCATTTTTATTGAAGAGGACAAATCTTTCTAAAATGATAATCAATAATCATTATATACTTCAACATACACTTGGACTTGACTCCAAATTCACTAAATTTGTTATAGTTTAACTTCTATTAATTATAAAATAACATTATTAAAATGTGTAACAATAAAATTTAGTATAGAACTTTATGTTGGCAAAACTTAGATATTATAAATCAAAAGTTAAAAAATTAGACGATTATGACAAAAGATGAATACAAGAGTTAACTTGCAGTAGAAGAAAAACATCCAACCCCAGTCTACTATGATAATTAGAATGGTAATTATTCTAAAATTACAATAATAATAGTTGTTTTTTAAACAATTTGCCTAATATCCTTATTGTGGGTTCAGATAAAATGTCACTTCCAATGCTCATTTTAATTTATCCATGCATGTTTAAACTTTATTTTTATTTTCCATAACAAAATTGGCAGGGACTCCATTGCTCTGCAGCCTTGTTAGAAATAATTCTAAAATTACAATATTATAGATAATTTAAGAGATAACAATGAATTAAACTTTATCTAATCCGTTATAATTGAGAATTGATTGAAATGGTGGTTATGACAAATTTGGAAACGTGTATGGTGCAGATCCAGTGGAGAGCGCTGAGTACAATGTGTACAACATTCTGATAAGAAAATTGCAAGACAACTGGTTGGCCGATGGGAAACAGAAGGTAGGAGTTTCACTTCATCTTCTCCTTTCCATTCACTGTGGGCCCCAATGTTCTTCAAACAATAGCACGGAATTTTTTAATTTCACACGGAATACTATGGATCTCACTTCAACTTTAATATGATTGTGCAATGCTACGAATCTTAGGGTTTTCCCCACTTTGCCAGAAAAAGAGTTACGAGTGTTGCAACTTTGTCTCATTGTGTCATTGTGGGACGCCCAATTTAGTTGGATGTGACATATATTTGGAAGCGTTGCCTGTCATTCACTCCGTATTCAAACATCACATATTGAATATCAAAGGACGTCATCCAACTCAAAGCTTTGATTAGACGCATTTAACTGCCACTTTACTCCACCTCCCAATTACAATTCCTGGAACATGGATCTTATACAAAATATTTTACACGTGTATTAAGTTTATTATCTGGTCCATATAGAGCGAAGTTGTAGCACTTGTAGGTGGCAGGTGCAAGGGTCAAGCTGATCATTAAGGAAATAATCAATATTTCAAAAAGGTTATAATATGAGTAAATTGAAAGCTAGTGCATTATGAATGGGAGCTTTGCATATAGATTTCTTCAATTTCTTATACTTCAGTTCAAATACTAATTTATCAAATAGAAATAGAAATATTATTTGTTTTAAAACAATCAAGAATTTAAATTAATTAAAATAATTAATATTGGAAGCAAAAAATAACAAGTGCGTATAGTGACTTGTATTTGCTATAAGTTATAATAGTTTAGTTACCTAGAATAATACAATAAATTTAATTATTATAAAATTTTAGTCTTGAATTTAGAAAGGTTAATTTATTTTTTAATCTTTTAAAAGAATTTCACATGTATGCATGGAAGAATATGCACAACAAACTATAGCTTAATTATATTTATTGTATTAATATTTAATTTTTTTATTAAAATTAAAAAAGTGTGTGTTTGTGTTTCGAAGAATACTATGACTATAACATTCCAAATATTTGACCCAATTGAATTAAAATAAAATAATTTCATTGATTCAAGAAATTAAAACTTATATATATCAACAATTAAAATAAAAATATTTAGATATCATTGACTGAAATAAAAATTCACAAATACAATAATACAAATCAATTATAAAAAATAATAAAATAGATATATTAGAAACTACAACGTGGCAAAAAAACCTACAAATAATAGATCTTCTATATAATCTAAGAGGCATCTTTCTCTTAAAACTTTAAGAATATTTTTTACAAAAATATTCTTAGAAATATCTTTTGATAGACTAAAAATTAAATTGTTAAACATCTAATTTGAATTGCTTTTATAATGAATTTTATAATGTGTCATCTATTATTAATTGAATATCACATGATTGGATTTGTTTGCCAGAATATTCGTACAACTGACTATATGCAATAATTTGAAGATGTTCCTCCTAATGCAAGTTTACCTACTAATCCTTTATAGTGATAGTAAATTAAATGATGTTGGATGATTGCATTTAGTTGATGATCTTCAAAGAGCAGCCCACCATAGATATAATGCAACTAACTTTATGGTGTCCTTGTATTGAGAGACGTCAAATTGTTTTAGTTATCTATTGCCCAACTTGCGATAACTTACAGTAGTATTTTGATTTCACTTATACAAAAACCAATCTAAAAATGATTCTTCATTCTTTTATTTTATCTTCATTCTATTCAAGGCCCGTTTGGTAGTGGGAATACAAGTGGAATCGAATAGGCATATGTGAATTCTTAAAATTTAGAATTCTCCACTTAGGTGTGTTGAGTTTTTGTTTTGCACGATGCTTAATGATAGGATTCCTTTTGAACTCTTCTCTTGAAAAGCCAATTCGAGATCAACTCCAAAGTTTCGGGCGATCTTGCGACCTACTAGAATCTGCTCAGTAGAAGATAAATGTATTTGTTCATAGGGAGGCCTTTGCTAGATTTGACCAATTTCAGATAATACGTTGAATCTGCTTTCTATCTCAAAAAGTAACCACACAAAAAGAAATATATTTTTATGATTTTATAATGAATGTAGTTTTAGCTATGCAACTATATGAATTCCTAATTTAACCAAGTGTTTGTAAAATAAAATAACAAAGATAGGGTGACAAGTAGTTTAAGCAAATGACTTGAAAAGTAAATCCCTAACAGACATAAGCCACAGAAACAACATGTCTACAAGTTAAGCCTTTGAAAAGATCAGTAGGTAACTAATGAAAATAGGAGTAGTGCTTCCTCAATTTCATTGGTGCAATCGTCGATGGGAATTTAGTAACCATAAGATGTTTCACTTTTCATCAGATCGCAAGACCACATAAAGTGTGCTCATGTGAGACAAAAAGCTATGTAGGAACAATATGGTGATCTCTTCTCCAACTAAGTATGTCAGTGGAATTCATAAACACATGGAAAACAATAGAACTAAAAGATCGCTCAATCAAAATAACACAATAAAACTATTGGCTCAATTACACCCCATGAATATACATTCACAAAATATAACACACTCAAGCAAGAATAACTACACTCCAAATGTGAGCACCAATAACATATATTATTGCATCAAATAATGGCCTAGAATGCATATTACATTCCTTAATTTATAAGAAATTCTCTCCTCAATTTGTGTTGAGAGTGAGAGATCTCTTTATGAAAATATATGCTTCTAAAATAATAAAACAAATCTATTTATGTACAAACTAACTCTCTAATTGGTGTTAAGTAGGACTCCACCCTTGGTTATATCATTTAATAGGTTCATGAGTCTTTACATATCTTAAAACAAAGAAAGCATAGGAAAATGAGAAGAAGAAAGCCATTAAATGATGTAGGAGTCTCTGAAGATGCCAAGAAGTTCCATCTTCACCAGGTATTTGTAGGAGTTAAACTATCATTAGAATGCATTTATGATGCATGGAAAGCTCTAAATTTGGAACTGATAGTTAACTATTAGCGCACCTCTAAACTCTTTAAAAAAATTTTGATGCACCTTTGGAGAAGCCCACCTTGGAAGCAATATACCTTGTGCATCTAGCACACCTCGAAATGTTGGTAGGTCAAAAAATGCAAAATTATACCGTGTCAAAACTAAAATTCTAGCTTCTAGGTTTTGTTCCCCTTCATACCAGAGCTATGTCTAGGTATTTGCTCTTGAATTTCTCTATAATCTTCATCACTTGGGTCACATCCAAAAAATCTAAAGCTTCATATTTATCCTTCACCTATTGTCTATAATTGCCTATCTTTATGCAAGTCTCTACAAAATCTCCCAATTTCACATCTAATTTTAGAAATGCCTCTTCAGCCTTAAATGCTTGTCTAATATCCTCATTCATGGAAGCTTCTTTAAAAGTCTTCTAGAATTGTTCTACAACTGCTTGTATAGTCATAAGTCTATCCCTTGACTCACCTTCAAAAATGTCAAGGCAAGCATCACAGTAATGTCTCTCTTCTTTCAAAATTTCCTCTTCAATTTGATCCTTGAGCTTATGAATCTCTGCATGTAATGTTTCTATTACTTTATTGCCATCTGCAATCTTCACTATGTAGTCATCTATCTTATCTAATTCATCTACTGTATATACATCCATCAACATCTGATAGCTCTAACCTTTTATTGACTACAATAATCAAAGGTCATTTACCTAGGTATGTACTTTGTCCATTAACCCAAAATCTTGGTTCAATATAGCAACCAACTTATCTACATTACTCTACAAGTGGTGGAGCAATTTAAGATTTCCTTGTATAATCTACACACTTTTCTCTTCAAAACTTTCTCGCCATTGCTGACAAGCCTTCAAAAATGGATCTAATTGTACAATCTCCTTATCCCTTTTATCAAGTGTTGCTTCTAAAGTCTCCTTGGAGTTTTATGGATCCAATGGACCAACTACTTTATTTAGATATCCTCTCAGGATTTCATTCTACTTCTAGAGGTTTAACAACTCAGACTCATGATGTTCTAAGTACCTAAACACTTCTTTGATCCCCATAGTAACCATCAGTTTGGCACTATCCATAGTGGGTTTTCCAAGCAAGATCTCCTTGATTTGATAATCTTTTGGAGTCAAATCCTCAATTTATGCATGTAGAGGAGGGATAAAAATATGGGTGAACAAGTCCTAATTTTGATCACTCATAACAAAGGTTAATGTTCGTGCATCACCAACGAGTGTCTCAGGAGAGCTTCAACTAATTTTCTCATTTCCTCTTTCTCATTACAATATAACTGCCTTTTGTGTCTAATAATCACCTCTTTTCTCAACCATCTCAAATTTTTTTCCATTGGAGATTTATCTTTAGATGAAGAGGGAGTCTATATTGCTATTCTTTTTCCCTTATCACTCTTCTCTAGAGTCTTCTCCATTTGTGAGAGATCCACATCAGGCATCTCTTTATCTATTGATTCCACAATCCTCACCTCTATATCTTGGGAAGTTTGTTGAGGTTCCTCTTATATTTGTCCCTTTTCTGACAATTCATCAATGGGTATTTGTTGTGGCTCTTCTTCTTGTTCATTTCATACCTATTCTTCATTAACTAGAGGGAGAGGAGTGATTGAACCTTTATCCATTCAAGATAAATATTGATTTGGTGATGGTGGATCAATTAAAGGTCCTTGTGGATGGAGCAAAAATTGACTCAAATCCTCTTGTGGAGGTTGATTAGTCAAGGTATCCCTAATCTTATTTCCTACTAGCTTAATGCCTATAGGAATGAAATAAAAATATGACATTTGAAAGATATTAGCCCCTTTGTCTTCTTGCTTGTTGATCCATTATTTAACTCATCCTTTGAAGTTGTAACCTGAATAGGCTATGTAGGAATGAATGGTGGTGTTATAGTGGAGCTTCTTCTACATTCTACCTCTATAGTCCTAGCAAGATGAGTCCTTTGACTTAGGGGAAGGTTATCCTCCTCATCTTCTTCATCCTCTTCTTCATCTTCTAGAATAAATTTTTGGGACTAATGGAAAAGGAATAACCTTTCTTATCACCTTTTGTCTCATTGTCCTTCTAATCAAAGTTTTCATCTTTCTTTTCTTAGGAGCCGATGGAGAGGCTTCTTCCTCTTGTTTAGGTGGAGACACTTCCTGTGATTCTTCTTCAACTTCTTGCCCTTGTTCTGGCGATGGCACTAGTGTGTTATCCTAATTCTACGTGACTTCTACATTCTCTGACCCTTGTACATTTTTATCCCTTGGTGCTCTGGGGCTTGAGTTGCCTCTTCTTCAAGCCCATCTTGTTGAGCGGAATTTCTTTTCCTTTTAACTTTACCCTTTTGTGCCTAGAAGTATCCAACTTTTCTATCAAGCTAATGCATTGTTTCTAGTGTTACTAGAGACTAAGTTGTGAATGTTGGAACTATCACCTTCACTCCTCTACCTTTCACTGGGCAGGTTGTAGCTTGGAAATCTACAACTTGTGGAATTATATCTAGCTTGAATGGTCTCTTGATCCAATCCTTGGTTCAATAGATGACATGCCTCACCCTATGATTGATCTCTAAGTTTTCTTCTCTATTAATCTGTACATTCATAATAGGCTAATCATTTATCTTATCTATATTATATAAGTGATCTAAAACCTCTTCAATATCTTGCTTCACAATCTTTAATGGAATCTTCATTTTCAATTCATCACCTACCAAATAGAGAGTCATCCTAAAATAATCCCCTATTTGGATTTCATAGTCATCCATTGCATTCATCCAATGATCCTCTATGGCATCCTCATGTTGGAACTATTTTCCTGCCAACTACTGAACTCTACCAATGTTATCAAAATAGTGATGAGGAGAGTTATATTTCTCCAAGGGCTACTAGTCCTACTCAGACTCAAAATTCACAATATCCTACTTCCACCTAACACTAAATGGACCTATAGTGATGGGCCATACCCAAGTTTTCTTATGTTGCTTCCTTAGTCTTTCATATGTAGACAAGAGTTGTCATATAATCTCCATCAATATGAGTCTATCACATGGATACCTAGGGAGCTTCTTTGGATTAATACTCGTGCCCACTACCCTTAAATAAATGAAAGTTTTAAATTGGATGTAATAGGTGCCAACTTCTATAATCTTTTCTACTGGCTCATCTGACATCCTCTTTCCATGATCTCCCTCAATGAACTGAATGATTGCAAAAATGAAGACATCATTCAATATTTTGTATTCCTTACTATGTTTTAAAAGATTTTTTCTTACCAATTGGGAGTATACCACATAAGGTCATGCATTTGCATCTTGCAGGTTTCCCCTTTTGACCAATCTCGGATAATCTATTGCTCTTGTAGCTAATAGGTACACCAAATAGGATGTCATATAGAACCTTTGGTTGTTCTTGACCACCACTAGTTTCTTATCTGAATTCTCATTGAGAATTAAGGCCCAATCAGTTGGCATTTTCACTATTTTGATGATCTCAATAAAGTGTACCATCCATATATTTAGATGTCTTGCTACTACTAATCCCATGACTCTACTCAAGAGCACTATAGAATGTCCAATGTCATCTTTCATATAGCCCCTCGTTATGTCTACTATGCCTTCCATTCTCCCAAGAGGAGTCCTATCAATAAGATATGAAAGATTGTCTATTTTTTTTTATGCTTACTCTCCATGCTTTCTATACCACCTTTCTCCTTGATGATATGTTAACCTAATGTATTGATCTCCTCTCTAAAGATGAAAAACATTCTCAATGGTTTTGGGCTTGAAATCTAAGACAATCTCTCTAGTTATACTTTTTACAACCATTTCCTTTGAAACATAGTTTTCTGCCAATCTCATGATCAACTTAGAAGATTGTATTAAAATTAGGTGTGATGCTTCATTAACTAGCGTTGATTTGATAAGTGTAGATATGAGTGGAGAACTCATGGTTGGTTTTTTGCATAGTACTAGGACTGCATTCCAGTCAATATGGCCCAGTTCAGTATCTCAGATCTCTAAATATTCATCCTTGAAGTGTGTCTACAATGGAACACCTTGGAATTTGAAGAGCACTAGTTTCAGAGCCATCTTTATAGTGAGGGAAGACAAGGAGGAAGTCATTTAATCTACCCAAAGAAAACATCCATTAGTTTGGAAGGTAGAAAAAATCAATTAAAAAAAACCCTAATTATGACCAAAAATGACCCTGAATGTAATCCCCTAGTAAAATACATAGAAAAACCTACTTACACCTCTGGAAGACAAAAAAAATGGTGCACCTTGGAAGTGCGCCAGGTGCACCTTCCCATACACAAAACTCTCAACACAAAGGGTGTGCACCTAGCGCACCTCATGGGGTACACACCATTACTATACTTGGGGGAATGATTAGCCTTAGTAAAGGTGTGCATGTGTGCACCTTGGATAGGTTCACAACTATGCACCTTTATCTTGGGTGAAGGCTTGTTAGCTTAGGTTCTAGTTAAGTTTTTTATTTGTTAGGTTAGTGCAAAAAAAGTGCGCACATCGTGTATACCTTGGGAGGTGCACAAGATGCACACATTTTTCTTAGTCAATTTAACATGTTTATATGTTGATGTGTGCATGTGATGAAGATCTAGTAGATTTGGCACACCTTATGGGGTTGAGGGGTTCACAACAATTTTTTGCAGGAGGAAGAATGAGAAGTGAGGAAAGGGGGTGGGGTCCTAGGCTTTATAGGCCTGAGAGTGAGCACGCATGTCCACACTTCCAAGAGGGACATGCTCTTCCTGCATGTGACTAGCCCACTAGCGCACCTTTAGGGGTGCACTAGGTGCACTAATGCACCCCTAAACATATAAAATTGGTTTTTCCTCCATAGAAACATAGTTTCCAACAAAATGGGTTCTCAAGCAAAGACCTACACTAGGTAAAAACACCAAGTAAAACCTTTAAAAAACTCAAACCCCAGACTAGGGATCTAAAAAGCTAAATATTATACTAGTGGGTCCCCATTTCTAGGAAAAATGGGGTGTGTGTTGTGAAACCACAAAAAATAGCCCCCAAAAAAAGGAAGAAATGACAAAGGCATTTCTTCATCAGCAAACATTCCTCTGATATGTGTCAAACACCAACTGAATCCTAAATACTCCAAACATATTTCGAGTCACTTTGCAGTCAAAACCTTAAAATCTCAAATCTCCAAGTTTAGTTTGTGTTTAGTGTATCCATTTTCTTTGACATCCTAGAATGCAATCTATCAAAAGCTTCTGACAACTTGGAAACAATCTTCCAACCTTCTAGTCCATTCATTGGGAATCCTCACAAAAGTTGTTTATCAATCCCTTGTCTGACTAGATGAGAGAATTAGTTATGAGGTCTTTTAATGGGTTATCACTTTTCTTTTAAAGCCCTAGGTAATATTTTGAATATTTGCTTCATGTATCTTGCATGTTGCCATTTGATTCTGCAAATAAGAAATTGATTTGATACTAGATAACTTATTTGGAATGCATATCCCTATTGTCAAATTACCTTTCTCAGACTTTGTAGAATCCTTCATTCTTAACACCATCTTTTTTTCATTTTCTTTCTATACCCTAACCACACTTAGACTGTGTGACCAAAAAATTGGTGTCATTTCTTAGATTCAATCTTTAATTGACTGTTGGATAATGTTGTCCTTGATATCACACAAATGTCATATCAGTCATTAGTCCCAAGTTCACCGAGCTCACTCAGTCATCGAAGGAAATGTGGAAGACAATGTTAATCGAGCTAACTTGGTCAACAAAGGAAAGGTGAAAGACAGTGATCACCGAGCTCACTCAGTCAACGAAGGAAATGTGGAAGTCAGTGTTAACCGAGCTTCACTCGGTCTCCAAAGGGTAATTTCCACCAAGCTCACTCGGTCATCAAAGGAATCATGGAGAAGTTAGTGTTAACCGAGATTCACTCGATCTCCAAAGCATAGTTTTGACCAAGCTCACTCGGTTATCTCAAGAAACTCAGTACTTATCGAGTTCTCCTAGCGATTGAAGGATTGTTATGAAGTTCACTGTATTAACTAAGCTCAGTCGGTTAACACAGGAATTATTTTCTGAACAAAGTTTACCATGCAAGGTCGGCCAGTATAGGGATTTGCAAATTAATTACTAGCTGACTGTTGTAATTGCTTGTTTAGTCAGTGACTCAAGCCGACTAAGATAATCTAAAAGGTATATATGGTCATTCCAGTTATGAATTAAAAGTGTGTGAAATTATGGAAAAGAAGTTATGAATGCGAATTATAGTATGAAATGATAAGGCAAATGTTGAGCAAAGTCTAATGAAGGATCAGATGTGTTGAAGGAGCTGTGAAGTTGCATTTGATCAGTGAGGATCTAGCCAAGCATAACAGAGATCTGTAATCAACAAAGATAAGTTGTACTTTATGTCAGGTCACTTCATTGTTTCTTTCTAACCATTGTAATAGTGAATTCAAAATCTCTTAATAGAGTTGGTTTAATAGCCATTCAATAAATCCTCTAACAAGGTGACAGTTTAGTTGAATTGTTCTAAAAACCTTTAGCAAGGCCACTTCTAACAGGGTGATTAAATCCTTTAACAGGGTCACACCTAACAGTTTGTTTTTGTAACCTTTAACAGGGTTGGCTCCTAACAAGGCTCACTTCAAAAGAGTGAAAAATAGTATCTAGTTACATTGGTGGTTTTTCTCATATTAGGTTTCCACGTTAAATCTAGTGTCTCTTGTGTTCTTAATTGCTAAATTTCTTTGTGCATGATAACATATCAGTTCTTAATTATCAAGTTTCAACATTTTATATTAATCAGATCAAGGGGATATTTAGACATCTTAGGGACTGTGAAAGTTTTTGTAGTAACTGATTCACCCCCTCCCCCTCTCAGTTACTCTATTCTTATTTCCAACAATTGGTATCAGAGCCTTTGGTGCTTGCAAGAAGAGATTTCAAGGATATAAGCCAAAGATCAAGATGTCTTACAAAAGAGAAATTCCAAAACTCAACAGAGATAACTTCTCCGCATGGCAAGGATTGATGAGACTTCATCTGGCTACTGTTGGTGATACTGGACTAAAATACCTTGAAGAAAAATATGAAGAACCTCCTGGCACATTGTCTGTCAATGACATTGCTGAAAAGAAGACTCACAACAATATGATGATAGACATAGCATCCACTCTCAGTTATGAAGAATTTGATGACATTAAGGACTGCAAAACTGCCTTTGAGATGTGGAACAAGCTAAAAGAAATCTATGGAGGAGATGATAATGTGAGAAGAGCAAAAGCAGAAAGTCTAAGAGGACAATTTGATCAAATGAGGATGAGAGAGGATGAAAACATTGCAAAGTATGTTGAAAGAGTTAAAGAATGTGTGAGTGCAATCAGAGCATCTGGAGGTGATATCAAAGGAGAAACAGTTATAAGCAAAGTTCTTAGAACCTTGCTTCCCGTTTATGCAATCAGAGTTTCTGCAATTCAGGAAAGAAGGTGTGAAGCAAATCATCAGATAAATATTGAGGCCATAGTTGGAAGACTAACTACATTTGAACTAGATAACTTTGACAACTATGTTCTAGCCTCCAAGAACATTGATTCAGCATTTCAAGCCAAGCTCTCACTCAAGGAGAAAAACAAAAAGGAGAAGGAATCTCATTCTGAAAGTGAAAATGAATCAAGCCAAAGTTCAGACAGTGACCTCGAAGTAATTGAAGCTCTACTAGCAAAGAAATATTCTAGAGGTAGAGGAAAATACAAAGGTAAAGTTCCTCTATGGTGTAAGATAAAACTCCTAGGCTTAGTTTTCCACTCCCACCAAGAGATTTCTCTTATCTCCTAGTATCCTATGCTTCTATAGGATCTCCTAATAGGATTAGATCATTAACTAAATCCTATTCACTCTTTACTACAAGAGTCACACCTCGAAAACTCCACCTTGGATGATCCACACCTTAATTTTGGTTCTCTTTCTCACTTTCACTTAGATGGATCTAAGTGCCAAATCCACTAAAACCTCACAAATTTCAAACTTCATTGTGGGAACCTTCTTCACATTGAATTCATTCATATTCCATCCCATTTGACTGATTTGGGAGGGTTCTTGGCTCATGGGTTTATCAGATTCAAGATTTCATCAAAAGAGATCTTAAAAATAAGCCTATTTCTAGTAGCCTTTACCAGTCCGTTTTTCCCCTTTTTAGTAAAATTTTCCCAAACAAATCAGAAAAATAAAACTTGATTTGGATACCCTTTTGGAAGTTTTAAAAATTTCATTAAGGGTTCTGGGTCTCAAAGTGACCGTACGCCTCCTTCCTAATATCAAGGAGAAACAGGGCTAAAAGGCCTAGTTTCTAGGACAGTTTGTCTAGGATTGATGAAAAATGCTCAAGACCTATCCTAATGGACTGGTACGACTTCCCAATGCTTAGGATGGATGAATAACATGAAAACCTACCATAAAAATTCCTAGGGATGTGCTGTACTTCCCATTCCCCACATGAAATGATTTGATTTCCCCCTGTCAAGCCTCTAACCGGGTATGTCAAACTCGCCTAGGGCCTGATCATAAAGCTAGATCCCTTGCTCATGATGATTCCTAAGTTTAGATAAAATATGTACAGAGGCCCCACTTGAATATTCAACCACTTATTCAGTGTTTCCATGGTTGAAACTCATGTGGGAGCCATTTTTACAAAATCTGTCACAGTGTGACCAAAAGAAAGGCCTGAACTAAAACAACTTGAAAACTATGATAAATCTACTCTAAACCCTTAACACATAAAATGAAAAAGTCTTCAAAATGACTATAAAACACGCCTCAACCACTGTATCAACACGTTTTTGGCTTCAAGTATGACTGTTCCTTCAAAAACCAAAATATCACTTCAAAAATAGAGTTTTCCAGCACTTCATTAACTCAAAACTTTTTTACAAATATATAACCAATGCTTGGAGATTCGAGCCATAACTCCATTAGGTGTCTTCTCCACCATTCTAGGTCCCATTTGGTCGAAAATAACCTCACACAATCAAAGGAATCCAAGGCTATCCATGTTGCATGGAATATTTGCAATAAGTGCAAAATGCTGTTATGACAACATTCTTACAACACTTGGCAACTTTGATAGATGCCTTAATCCTATATTATAGGCTTCTTATCCTCACATATTCTGAGGATCCAAGATCATTCATGATCATCATATTTATAAAATAACCATTAACCATTCTTAGGCCTAAGACATATTAATGACTCAATCTCCCTAACTCCTAACATTAAGAAATTAAATGACAACTAACAAAGGCTATTTGTGTGACCTTAGTCTTAGTGACTAATTCACCTAGCCAACATAAAAAAAGACCTTCTAAGGTCCTCAACCAAATTACACTAACTTCTTAACTTGGCTAGAGTCAAGTACAAGCCAAAATTGACTAACTAGTAGAGGTTAGCCTAGGTGCTCCTGCACCACTCTAATCTATTTTTCTTGAGAAGAAATTGGTCATATTGCAGCAAGGTGTCCAAACAAGCAAAAAAATGATGAAAAGAAAGATTACAAATGGAATGGCAAGAAAGACTTCAAATCATCCAAAAAAAAAGGTAAAAAATCATGCTTCATAGCTGAAAATTCTAAAGATTCTGATAATAGTGAGGATGAAATTGTTTATATTGCCATTAAAGATGATTCTGATAGTGATGAGGAAGATAAAATGGCACTTGTTTCTCATATAAGTAAGAATGATACATGGATTATAGATAGTGGTTGCTCACATCATATGACTGGTGATAAAACTAAGTTTGATCAGTTTGAAGACTATGATGGTGGCAGTGTAAGGTTTGGTAATAATGAACCTTGTTTCATAAAAGGAAGAGGAAGAATCTGTCTAACCAAAGAACTTGTATGTAATAATGCCTATTGGGTTGAAAGTCTTAAACATAATTTGCTAAGTGTGGCACAGTTACTCAATACTGGATTTAAGGTGGAATTCATGCATGGAAAGGAAAATCTGTTGAATGAGCAAGGAAAGCTGATAGGATCTGGCACCCAAACTAAAGGTAACTTGTTTTATCTAGAACTTGGTGAATGCTCATGTTTTATTGCTCAAATTGAAGAAAGTTGGTTATGGCATAAAAGGTTGTGTCATGTCAATTTTCATAATCTGATAAAAATAAGCAAATTTAAGAAAGTAAGAGGCATTCCTAACATTAAGAAACCTGAGGTTGGTCTATGCAAGAATTGTCAGATTGGTAAAATGGGAAAGACTAGTTTTAAAAGTAAGAACTATCAGTCTAAAGATATATTAGAAATTGTGCATACTGATTTATGTGGACCCATTAGAATAGAAAGCTATACTACTCAAGAATGATGACTGTCATGTATCTAAGGAATAAATTAGAAGCATTTGATAAATTCAAATGGTATTTGGCAAGAGTAGAAAAAAAAACAAGAAAAAGACTAAAATGTTTAAGGTCAGATAGAGGTGGTGAATTCATCTCACATGAATTCAACTTCTGCATTGAAAAAGGTATTAAAAGACAAGTCTTAGCACTAGGAACTCCTGAACAAAATGGAATAGCTGAAAGAAGAAACAGATCCATCATGGATTGTGCAAGAACCCTGATGATAGAAAAGAAGGTTGCTATCAAATACTGGAAGGAAGCCATCAACACTGCAGTTCATACCTTAAACCAAGTACAGTTGAAGAAGGACTCATTCAAAACTCCCTATGAATTATGGTATGGCTACAAACTCAATGTAAGTTATCTGAAAGTATTTGGAAGCAAATTTTATATTTTGAAAGAATCTAGAAAAGGAAAATTTGATGTAAAAGGTGATGAAGGAATATTTTTAGGATATTCTTGCAAAAGCAAAGCATATAGATGTTTAAATCTATCCACTCACAAAGTCATAGAAAGTGCACATGTGAAAGTTGATGAGTTTGTAGAAAAATATGAAGAAGAAAGCAAAAAGGTACCTGAAGATTACAAAAGATTTGTTTACATTGAACCAGATACTATACCAAGCATACCATTCACTCAAGAATCCTCAACTCCCAAGTCATCAGTAAATGAGTTGCAAAAAGTTCAAACCGTGCCACAACAACATTCAAACATTACCGATCAAGCGTCTACCAAGTCTGAAATGCCTGAGCCAATTCTCACCAAGCCAGAACAGCCTGAACATGAAATTGAAGCACAAGGAGATATCAATGAAACTCATTCAAGAGGCAAAGAACCTGTATTAGCTAAATATGTCAGAAGACATCATGCACTAGATCAGATCATTGGAGACAAGTCTGAAGGAACCTTGACAAGAAGCAAGCTAAAAAATACTTGTTTACTTACTGATTTTGAACCTAGAAGCATTAAAGATGCATTGACAAATGATAGTTGGATTGAGGCAATGAACGAGGAAATATAACAGATAGAGAAGAACAAGACATGGACTCTTGTACCGAGGCCTAAAAATAAGAATGTAATTGGAACCAAGTGGGTATTCAGAAACAAGTTGACTAAAGATGGTAAGGTATCCAGAAACAAAGCCAGATTGGTATGCAAAGGATACTCTCAAGAAGAAGGCATAGATTATGGAGAAACCTTTGCTCTTGTTGCAAGATTGTAAAGAGTCAAAACCTTACTTGCATATGCTGCTCACAATGGATTCAAAGTTTATCAGATGGATGTCAAGTCAGCATTCCTCAATGGAATACTGGATGAAGAGGTTTACATAGAACAACCTGAAGGTTTTGTTGATCCAGATAAAAAGAACATGGTCTGCAAATTACACAAGGCACTGTATGGTCTGAAACAAGCCCCTAGAGCATGGTATGAAAGATTGCATAACTATCTTATTCAGATTGGTTTTCAAAGAACTAATGATAATAGTATCTTGTATATAAAGGAAGGACCAGATAATAAGATTGTCTTGGTAGAAATATTTGTAGATGATACTATTTTCACAAGGCATGATGATCTTTGCAAAGAATTTTCAGAACAAATGAACAAGGAATTTGAAATGTCTATGTTTGGTGAAATAAAATTCTTTGTTGGTCTTCAAATTCAACAAAATAAGAATGGCATCTACATCACTCAATCAAAATACGTCAAGGAGATATTGAAAAAGTTTGGTATGGAGGACTATAAACCTGTTGGAACTCCTATGTGTACTGGATTGAAACTTACCAAAGATGATGAATCCAAAGAGGTAGATCAAAAATTGTATAGATCTATGATTGGAAAATTGCAATACATAGTTCGTACCAGGCCAGATATTGCCTTTGCAGTTGGTATTGTTGCAAGATTTTCAGCAAAGCCAAGAGAAACTCACCTGATGGAAATCAAAAGAATAATGAGATATTTGAAAGGAACTGAAGATTATGGCTTATGGTACAAATTTGGAGGTAATTTGGATTTGAGAGTGTTTATTGATGCTGATTGGGCAGGAAACCTTGATGACAGAAAAAGCACAAGTGGAGGAGCATTCTTTCTTGGAAAAAGATTGGTTTTTTGGACAAGCAAAAAATAGAATTGTACATCTCAATCTACAGCAGAGGCAGAGTATGTTTCTGTAGCAGTAAACTGTTCAAATATTATTTGGTTTAAGCAGTTATTGCAAGGAATGAAGATGGAGATCAAAGAACTAGTTGTCATGTTCTGTGACAATACTAGTGCAATCAACATATCTAAGAATCCAGTGATGCATTCCAAGACCAAGCTTATTGCAATAAAATATCATTTTATCAGAGAATTGGTGCAAGACAAGGAGATCAGATTGGAATATGTCCATATAAAGGAATAAATTGCTGACATATTCACAAAGCCTTTACCTAAGGATGCATTTTTGTATCTCAGAGGTAAGTTAGGGGTCATTCCCCTATCAGAAGTCCACTAAAAATGAGTTCTAGTGATGCATCAATGCATACAAGATTAAAGATCTATTTGTTGATGCAGCTTAATCAGAAATCATTGCATATGAATCAGTACTAAAGGTACACTACAATTCTCTTAACTTCTGTTGTCTTTGGCATGTGTTGTCAAAGAGGGAGAGATTTACTGTCATATCCTTCTGAAATTGTGAGATTTGAAAAGTTTTCCATGAAGTCCCTTAATAGAGGGAGATTATTGAAAGAGGGAGGAGTCTGTTATCTTGTTGGACTTATTTTCAAAATTTCATTCTATTATGACATGTTGTGTTACCATCAATGCCAAAGAGGGAGATTGTTGGATAATGTTATCCTTGATGTCACACAAATTTCATATCAGTCATTAGTCTCAAGTTCACCGAGCTCACTCGGTCATCGAAGGAAATGTGGAAGATAGTGTTAACCAAGCTAACTTGATCAAAAAAGGAAAGGTGAAAGACAGTGATCACCGAGCTCACTTGGTCAACGAAGGAAATATGGAAGTCAGTGTTAACCGAGCTTCACTCGGTCTCCAAAGGGTAGTTTCCACCAAGTTCACTCGGTCATCAAAGGAATCATGGAGAAGTTAGTGTTAATCGAGCTTCACTCGGTCTCCAAAGCATAGTTTCTACCAAGCTCACTTGGTTATCTCAAGAAACTTTGTACTTACTGAGTTCTCCCGACGATTGAAGGATTGTTATGAATTTCGCTGTATTAACCGAGCTCAATCGGTTAACACAAGAATTATTTTCTGAACAAAGTTTACCGTGCAAGGTTAGCCAGTATAGGGATTTTCAAATTAATTACTAGCCAGCTATTGTAATTGCTTGTTTAGTCAGTGACTCGAGCCGACTAAGATAATCTGAAAGGTATATATGGTCATTCCAGTTATGAATTAAAAGTGTGTGAGATTATGGAAAAGAAGTTATGAATGCAAATTATAGTATGAAATGATAAGGCAAATGTTGAGCAAAGTTTGATGAAGGATCAGATGTGTTGAAGGAGCTATAAAGTTGCATTTGATCAGTGAGGATCTAGCCAAGCATAACAGAGATCTGTAATCAGCAAAGATAAGTTGTACTTTATGTCAGGTCACTTCATTGTTGCTTTCTAACCATTGTAACAGTGAATTCAAAATCTCTTAACAAATTTGGTTTAACAGCCATTCAATAAATCCTCTAACAAGGTGATAGTTCAGTTGAATTGTTCTAAAGACCTCTAGCAAGGCCACTTCTAATAGGGTGATTAAATCCTTTAACAGGGTCACACCTAACAGTTTGTTTTTGTAACGTTTAATAGGGTTGGCTCCTAATAGGGCTCACTTTAGAAGAGTGAAAAACAGTATCTAGTTACATTGGTGGTTTTTCCCATATTGGATTTCTACGTTAAATCTGGTGTCTCTTGTGTTCTTAATTGCTAAATTGCTTTGTGCATGATAACATATCAATTCTTAATTATCAAGTTTCAGCATTTTATATTAATCAGATCAAGGGGATATTCAGACATCTTAGGGACTATGAAAGTTTTTGTAGTAACTGATTCACCCCCTCCACCTTTTAGTTACTCTATTCTCATTTCCAACATTGACATCCCTTGCATTCCTCTTTTAAGAACTTTTTGGAAACTCTCACGCTAAGCAACGATCTTAGCAATTCACTTGAGAAGACCCTTTTGTTTGAATAGGTAGGGTTTGGACTATCCCTTGTTGTCATAGACCTCGATTCAAAAACAACTAAGATAATTGATCTTTAAATTTGTAAAGTGTTGAAAACTTGTTGATCTGCAATTCTAAATTCAATACTAAAAGTCCTCTATTATTGCAAGTAACATCCGATCCTCAGTTGGTATAAGAAACAAAATCATTAAAATCTTTTGAAAAAGAAATACCTCTTTCCCAAAATTTGAAAGAAAAAATGGTTTAATGAGATACACCGAGATAAAATCTTGAGTCAGCTAACCCCTGGACTAACGCAACTTTGGAAGTAAATACACAACTGAAAGCAAAGACACTTGTAGAAATAAAAACAATGGGACTAGATTAGCCACCCATGAGAATGGTGTATGGGAAAGATGATATTAGCATTCAACAACTTCTTAACTTCCTTCATTATCAACAGTTTAATAACAAGATTAACAAGTCTTTGCCTCTATCAAAAAGCCTTGGCATCTGGGTTTAGTGGAATGTCATATGTAATGATTTTAGGATCATATGTTTTTAGCTCTTGATAGCTACAAGCAATGAGATCCTTATATCCAATGAGAAATTTAAGCATATCTTCCCTTTCTTAAGTGTTGCATGCTTTGCCAACTCTTACCATTTTAGGATCTTCACTTGTACCAAGATTATATGAATCACATTCTTTGATCCCCTTTTCTTTCACCATTCTCTTGTTGATAGCTGACTCATCACACTAAAAAATGCACTCCAACTCAACCATTCCCTTGGGAATAGTTTGGGTTTTCAAATTGAGAATCCCATCTTCATCTTCAAGTTCATCATCCTTAGGTTTGTCATCTAGGGTGTCATCTATCTCTTGCCCTTTAAAGTGGCCATTGCACATGATAAATTTGGGTATATGTTGAACGTCTTGAAAAACTTGGAAGTTTGTAATATTGTCCAGGATAGATGGGGCAACAACCAATTATACTAAAAATTGTTTCAATTTTGTACTCTCAACTAGTTGTAATGCACTAGCTGAAATGATGAGAGCATCTGCTACCATGTTTTTCCTCCTTGGAATGGACTTTATGTCCAAAGCTTCAAAGTCATCCATTAGATCCCACACTCTTTTCCTATAAGGAAACAACCTTCTATCATTGCAAGAGTATACAGATTTCACTTGTCTTATAACCAACAAAGAATCTCCCTTGATTACAAGAGTAGTGATTCCTTTCTCTAGTGCGAAAAGAAGTCCTCCAATCAATGCTTCATACTCTACAACATTATTAGTACATCTAAACTGCAATCAATATGTTGCATAGAAATATTTACCTTTTGTGTTAATTAACTCAATACCTACACTGGCTCCTAATTTGCATTTGGAACCATTGATGTAGAGTTTCTAGATTGGATCTTCATTAGGCTTCCTAGATTTATCCTTTTTCGTCCTTATCTTTTCCTTCACTTGTGCCTTAAAAGATTGTTTCTTGGGGATCCACTGTAATCTCTCGTAGGGTGGGCTTGATGGTTTTCCATTGTTACTCCTCGATACATGAAGCATATGTTTGTCTTGTTTGTCCTGAATTTCCCCAATTAGTTCTATAATTTCATCTACTTTGGGTTTAGAATGGATGACTACTAAAGTCATACCTTAACCTTTTATGTATCATCTCTGGACTTCACCCTTTATGTATCATCTCCTTCTTTGGACTTTGATCATTCCTAGTGGAGGAGAAGAAAAACCTCCACCATCTGAAGAGTTATCACTATATAATGCATTGAGATCTTCAATTTCTTCTTCAACCTTTTCCAAAGATTTAGATATGTTGGTAGAATTTTGACTTTTTGTGGGTTCATCTTTTGCAACATTACCACTCTTTATTTCCATTATCTATGTTAATACTTTAGCAACTACTTCTTGGCAATGTGGACATTTGAACTCTGAATGACTAACTTTATGCAATCTACAAAATCCTGGGAGAAGCAAAATACTAGGGTTAGCTTCCTCTCCTAAACATTATAAGTTAGGCATCATGTTGTCTATGGACTATGTTACGATATCCTACTTTGGGATTGAAATCATGGATCTTCCATCTTGATCATCTCATATTTTGGTTGAAGTTGTATCAAAATCCATCGCTTTGTAAGAGCCTAAATCAGATTGTAAGAATGTAACCTCATTTAGTGCACTGTATTCTATAATCATTATTTTTAACTTTGGCTCTCCATTAATCTTTATCTATTATTCAACCCTTTCCATGGTAACCATAATTGAGTAAAATCTATAGAAAACCATCCTCTTCGGCATTTCATCCATTCTCTAGTTAGTAGTAACCTATATGTCTTAGGAATCTCAACCACATAGATATTAATAATATCTTGAATTCAGGGATCAACTATTAATTATATCCAAACATCTTTCAACACACTAATTACTTTTACTTCAGTTTTATCCAATTGTATTAGTATTTTATTAGAAGGTTGAGAAGTGACTCCCAACCTTTGTGCTATCAAAAGTGGCATAACATTACAAGAAGCTCCTGAATCGAATAGTCAATTATGAAGATTCTTCCCATATATTTTGATGCTAAGAAAAAATGTGGGCACATCAACCTTATTCTTAAACATAGTTGGTATTGCCTTCGAAGCATTAACTTGTTGAGATACTGTCTTTTGGAAAACAATATTCGTATTATGGAGTGCCTTTGTATGATCAATAATTTTCATCAGTGTTTCTTGTTAATGAGGAAAATTTGGTAGCATGTCAAACATAGACATGTTGGCCTTTGTTCATTTCAAATCTTACAATGCACTATACTTTTCAATAGACCAAGTCAGATTTTTCAAAATTGTAGGAACATTTCCTTGATTTTGACTTTCCTATTCTCCATACGGGGGCTTGATTGGTACCAAGTTGTTACTCACTCTTGGATCAAGAGGATTTGGTTTTAATATTGGAGGAATTCCATCTATCATAGGTCCTTTTTGACTCCACAAATTGTAAGTATTCCGAGTGTCATTTTGAAAAACAAACATCTCTTCTAGTTATGTATCTAGTTCATGACTGGATGTAAAAGATAATTCTTTATTATCTGGTTGTTCTACTTGTGTGTTCTATGCAAAATCATAGGACTCTAGTAGCATAGCATTAAATTTCATAAGAGGCACATTGTCATTCGCTTGTGAATTCTAATTCAATTCTTGATTTCCATTATAATATGAACCATCATTATTAGGTGTGTTTTGACCATCATCATACTAATTGATGTCCACATATTGAATTTTATTATTATTATTATCTGTAGGAATACTACCATTATTTGGATGAGTTTTCCATTTTTTATTCTATCTCTAGAAATTATAGTTTTTATTAGGAGGATTGAAGGTGCTTCCTCCATTATTGTTTCCTACATTATTGTTTGCATCATTGTTGTTTCCATTGAAATTCCTATTGTAATTCTGACCGCAATTGTTGTGGTTGTAAGGACCATCATTGTTTCTCTAAAATTTGTTATTCTATCCTTGTGACAACCTCAAGTGAGTCAACTCATTGATCATTTGAGACATGGTCTTCTTCATTAAACCAAACTTAGAGGCAAAACTATTGTTTTCTTTAGTGGAAGTTGCTACCTTTTGTTCGAAGAAAGCAACTTTTGGAGGTTCATATCCTAGGTATGTTATATCTAGGATTTTTGGAGCTAGTGCCTACTATAATGGAATTGGATTAATGAATATGAATTGGCTAGGCATTGTAGGTGCCCTAACAAGATATGTTGGCATTGTTGTAATAGCTTGAGCTAGAAGCATAAATCCTCCTCCATTTGGATTGGCCTACTTTGTAAAGGTAATTGCTTCTGAGAAGACTTTTTCTAATGTGTCAATATTTACTATAGGAAGTCTTCTTAGGAAAATAGTAGTAAGATGGTCCATAGCATTCAAATAAATCTAAATTGTGCCTTCAATTGGTATAGTGTACGACATTTCAAGCTTGTGGTATGCCATATGAAAGTGATGATTGCAGCATGAAACTCTCTTGGTAGGGTCCCTTTTGATTTATATGAATTGTTGATGTATCACAACTAGGTTGATGAAAGTTTTGAATTGTTCCAAGAACAATTTTTTGAAAGTATCCTAGTCTCCAATACATCTAGGCAAAAAATTGACATAACAAATAAAGGAAACTTCCCCTAATGAGTAGGGGAATAAGCAAATAACCACATTCTCATTAGCAATCTAATTTTAGTTGCAAATTTCCTTGAATACCTTAACATTATCTTCAGCTATTATTGTCTCTCCATAAATGAACCTTAGGAAAAAATTCTTAGGATTATTAGGAAGGTTGTTGAGTACTCCTATCAAGTTGATTGGTGAATCTACAACATTTGTGAAAAAGGCCATTGGAGGATTTGGTGAAATAATAGGTGGTTTTTGTGGAGGTGGAATTGAAGAAGATGATGAAATGTTGAATGGAAGTGGTAGAATTTGAGGGAATCCTTTTCCACTACGAGGCTTGTGAAAATGGCTAAGTTTTAGGAACTTTTTTTTATTAGGTGAAGATCTTAAGGCTCAATGAAATGGAGATGATAGATCATGATATTCTAGCTTGCATCAATTTTGGAAAAATCACACCTCTACAAAAGCACACTCTCTCAAAAATATGGCATACCTTGTAACCTTCTGCACCTTGCACACCACTGAAGCTTGTACATCTTGGATTCTTGATAGTTCAAAAAAAATTCGATACTTGTAAAAGAATGCAAAATTTTGAAACTACAAGTTATTTTCTTCTATTCCAAATGTTTGGGGCCCTCTTCTAGAGTCACTTTTCTTGAGCTATCATTTTGCACGATGCTTAACATCAAGAATCCTTTCAAACTCTTCCCTTGAAAAACTAATGTAGGATCAACTCCATGGTTTGGGGTGATCTTGTGACCTACTAAAATTTTCTCAATGGAAGATAAATGTATTTGTTCATAGGGAGACTTTTGCTGGTTCTGACTAATTTTGGATAAGATCTTGAACCTGCTTGCTATCTCAAAAAGTAAAGACACAAAAAGAAATATATTTTTGCATTTTTCTAGTTTTATAATGAATGCAATTTTAACTATGCAACTATATGAATTCGTAATTTAACCAAGTGTTTGTAAAAAAAAATAAAAAATAAAAGGTAATAAGAAGTTTAAGAAAATGACTTGAAAAATAAATCCCTAATTGACATAAGGCACATAAACAACATGCCTACGATTTAAGCCGTTAAAAAGGTTAGTGAATAACCAATGAAAATAGAAGCAGTGCTTCCTTAATTTAATTGATGCAATTGTCAATAGGAATTTAGTATCCATAAGATGTTTCACTTTTCATCAAATTGAAAAGCCATGGAAAGTGTGCTCATGCGAGTAAAAAAGCTATGTAGGAACAATATGGTGATCTCTTCTCCAACTAAGTAAGTCAACAAAATTTGTAAACATGTGACAAACACCAAAACTAAAAGATCCCTCAATCAAAACAACACAATAAAACCATTGGCTCAATTACACTCCATGAACATACATTCAAAAAATATAACACACTTAGGCAAGAATAACTACATTTTGAATGCAAGCACCAATATCTATATTATTGCGTCCAATTAATGGCATGCAATACATATTACATTCCTAAATTTATAAGAAATTATCACCTCAATTTGTGCTGAGAGTGATAGATCTCTTTATGCAAACATATATGATTCTAAATGAATAAAACAAATCTATTTATGTACAAACTAACTCTCTAACTAGTGCTAATTAGGACTCTACCCTTGTTTATATCACTTAATGGGTGCATGAGACTTTACATTTTTTAAAACAAAGAAAGAATGTGAAAACAAGAAGAATAAATCCATTAGATGATGTAGGAGTCTCTAGAGATGCCAAAAATAGAAGCTCCATCTTCACTAGGTGTTTGTAGGAGTTAGACTTCCATTAGAATGCATTTATGATGCATGGAAAGATCTAAATTTGGAAATAGCAGTTAACTATCAGTGCACCTCTGAACTCTTCAAAAAACTTATGTTGCACCTTTTGAGAATCACAGCTCAAAAGTAGTACATCTTGTGCATCTAGTGCACCTCGAAAGCTTGCACACCTCAGAACATCGACAGGTCAAAAAATACAAAATTATACCAAGTGTCAAAACTAAAATTCTAGTTTCTGGGTTTTGTTCCCCTTCATACCAAAGCTAAGTCTAGGTATTTGCACTTGAATTTCTCTATAATATCCATCACTTGGGTCACATCTAAAAAATCTAAAGCTTCATATTTATCCTTAACCTTTTATCAATAATTGCCTACTTCTACGCAAGTCTCTATAAAATCTCCCAATTTCACATCTAATTCTAGCAATGCCTCTTCAGTCTTGAATGCTTGTCTAATATCATCATAAGTGGAAGTTTCTTCAAAAGTCTTCTAGAATTTTTCTATTACTTCTTGTATAGTCATTTCTAGAAATGCTTTAGAATAACTGATAGGGGGGTTGAATTAGTTATTTAGGGTCCAAATGTCCAATTAAATTTTTTTCATCAAGTAAAGTGAGCCTATTAAACTGTTTATGCATCCAAGCTTAAACTTTCCTACTTATCAAGTTACTTTAATAGTAGCATGGAAACATAACACATGAAAGATCAACACATAACACAATGATTTATGTTGAAATCCAATTTGGGAAAAACCACTAGTAACACGCTACTCAATTCTCACTCTTCTAAGGTGTTTCCCTATGAAAGGCCTACATTGTTAAAGGCTACAACACACTATTAAATGTGACCTAGTTAGAGGATTTAGCCACCTTGTTAGAAGTGGTCCTAGTTAGAGGATTTTAGAACATTCACTTGGAATGCCACCCTATTAAAGGATTTACAAATGGCTTTTAAACCAACCTAAGTTCATATGATTTTACCCTAGCTTGCACAATTTTTATAGAGTAACAACAAGGGCTTTTGACCTAATACAACTCACAACATAACTTATAGATTTTAGATCTCTGTTTAGCTCTTCACAATTTGCCTGGCTTTTAGTCTTTGTAGCTCTGACAACTTGTTCTCCTTTCAAGCTATCTCCTTGAGTCTTCATGCTCAATATACTAGTGCAATCTCCTATATGGCCACTTATCGAAATCTAGTCTTTGTGTTCTATTCTTCCTTCTTAATACCTTCTCCTTGAAATCCTTCAGTAACTTCACATTTTGGCACCCCAGCCACTCTAACTTCTTGCCCTATGACTCCTTAAATAGAAGTCTAAAAAATTCTTTTCTTGCTCAATTCTTCCCTCCTTTAATTTTAGTTAGAATGGATAAGGTAGGATTCAATGAATCTAACCCATATCTTATTTCTTCTAGAAACATCATGAAGAATCCTCCTAAATTCACCCAAAAATGATTTATCTAAAATTTTGTGCCACCAACTCATCATCCTTATCCTCCATCTAGTTCACAAAATTTAAGTTAACAAACTTGTTAGCTTAGATCTGGCGAATCTTTGACTTTTCAAATAATGTAGCAGCTTGGCACTATTAAAATTCTAGTGCTCGACACATACTATGTTACTCAACGCTAACTACATTTTATTGATGCTCAACACCTACTATGGATTCACTTTGCATCCACTAGGTTTTTATAATGCTCAACACCTATTACTTTTCTTGGCTCAAACTAGCTTATTCTGCACTCACTAATGAACTTAGTTAAGCTTTGCAAACAACCATGTTACAACTTATGCCTCTAGTGTTTCTAAGCGTGGTCAACCTTTATATCTTCAAGTATATTTTCAATATATCCTTTTACCATTTTCTTAATTGATCCTTGCACTTTACTGCAAAACCATAACTCAACCTTTCCTTTAGGTACTTTTGTTACATCTTGTTGATTAAATCCTCTTCATCAATCAACTAGGTGATAGTACTTGGATCTTATAAGCAATTGTCACTCTAGAAAATAATAGGTTTGACATCAATGACAAAACAATGATTGAAAACATTCTTCATCAACAATTTCCCTCTTTGCAATCAATCTTCTTCATTTTTCAACAATGATCTTTTCAATTAGATTTCCAACAATATCCCTCTTTGGCATTGATGGCAAACCAAACTGATCAACCAAGTTATCAAAATGCTAACTAGGTTAAAATAGTATATCAAATGCCAAAAACAAAACTTTATTCAAAACTATTCATTTTATCAGCAACATAAACTAGCTTATGACTCCCTCTAAATTCTTTTGTTGATATACTATCTGCTCCATTTTTGTTCTACTATTCCTCTTATTGATTCTTGTCTACACTATTTTCTCCCTTTGAGCTGCTATTTCCTTTTTGTTTGTTTCCTACTATTCTTCCTTTAGATATTTAAACATTCTTTTTCTTTCTCTTTTTTGTGGCTTACCACTATTCACTTTGTTCTTGTGTTGCTCCTGACTCCCTCTTATGTTATTTCTCCCTTTGCATGCATTGATCGCTTTCTACTATTCTGGTATCAGCTACTTCTCTCTCTGTCCATTTGATTCTATAGATTTGATCAATTTCTACTATTTCTCCCTATTTGACAACAATGCAAAAGATGTATTATCTTAGTATCTTAACATGCAATTATAGCATTTGTAGGTACTCCAATTTCTCCCTTTGTCATCTTGCTTGTGACTTGTTTAGAATTTTAGTACTTTGATTACTTTAGGAAAAATCCTAAAGTAAGTATCCTCTGCATCAATTTGTAATATTTTAATAGTCAACTCATTTGATGTAGGGTAGTTTTACTACTATTTAAGTAGCCTTGGCTAGGGGTATCACCCCTGACTTACCTCTAAGATACTCAAATGCATCTTTAGGTAATGCTTTTATGAAGATGCTAGCAATTTTTTCCTTCGAGCTAACATATTCCATTCTTACTTGTTTATCTTCCACCAATTCTCTTTCATAGTGATACTTAATTGTAATGTGCTTTGTTTTGGCATGCATCACAAGATTCTTTGATATGTTGATGGCACTTGTGTTATCACAATAGAGTATCATATGTTTAGTTACCTCTTCCTTCATACCTTGCAACATATGTTTTATCCATATAATATTAGTGTAGTTGATAGTAGTAGCAACATATTTAGCTTGTGCTATGGACTATGAGGTACAACTTTGGTTTTTGTTGGTCCAAGTAACCAATCTTTTACCTAAGAAAAGTTCTCCTCCATTGGTGCTCTTTTTATCATCAATATTTCATTCCCAGTCTACATTAGTGTAGGCTTTCAACTCAAAATTTTCATTCCTCTTGTAATACAAGCCAAAGTCATCAATTCCTTTTAGGTACCTTAATATTCTTTTTACTACCATCAGATGATTTTCTCTTGGGTTAGCAGAAAATCTTGCCACTATTCCAATAGCTAATGCAATATATGGTCTACTATCTATAGCATACTGTAACTTTCTAATCATTGATCTATACATTGTCTGATTCACTTAAGCTAACTCATCATTCTTGGATAACTTATGTCCTATTACCGTTAGTGTACTAACTAGTTTTGAATCTTCTAGGCCAAAAGCATTGAGTATCTCCCTGATGTATTTTGATTGGGTCACAAATATGCCATGCTTCAGTTGATGTACTTGCAATCCAACAAAGAATTTGATTTCTCTAAAAATTAACATTTCAAACTCATGCTTCATTTGGTTGGCAAAATCTTTGCATAGGACATCTTTTCCTCCAAATATTATATCATCAACAAACATTTCAGATATCAAAATGTCTTTACCTTCTCTGGCTTGATATATAGGTTGTTGTTGTCATCTATTCTCTCAAATCCTATCTTCACAAGATATTTGTGTAGTCTCTCATAGCATGTTCTAGGTGCTTGCTTTAGACCATAGAGTGCTTTGTGCAATTTGAAAATCATATCCTTGTTGTTGTTATCAACAAATCCCTCTGGTTGTTCTATGCAGCCTTCCTTTTCCAGTATACCATTCAAAAAAGTAGACTTTGCATCCATTTGATAAACTTTGAAACCTTTATAAGTAGCATATGCAAGCAATGTTCTCACTCCTTCCATTCTTGCAATAGGGGAAAATGTGTCCCCATAGTCTAGTCCTTCTTCTTGTGCATAGCCTTTGCAAACTAGTCTAGGTTTATTTCTTGTGATCTCACCGTTCTCATCAAGCTTTTTTCTAAAGATCTATTTTGTACCAATTATATTTTAATTAGCTAGTCTAGAAACTAGAGTCCAGGTTTTGTTTTTCTCAATCTAATCTATCTCTTCTTCCATAGCTTATTGCCAATTATCATCTTGTAGTGCATCTTTCACTATTTTGGGCTCAATCTTTCTCAGCAAACATTATTCACTCCTTGGTATATTCCTTTTCATTGGTCTATATTCCTTGTTAGGAATGATTTTTTCTATAGGGTGATGTCTTCTCACATATTTGGATAGTCTTGGTTCTATTCTTTTTTCCATGTTTGGTCCTTCAACTTTAGAGTTACTTTGCACATCACTTTCAAGTATTTCATCATCTCTTCCATGTGTATTGATTTCAGAATTAGAATGTGCATTATCTTCAATCTACAACTCATCTTCTGAATGTAGCTTGGCATTCACTAGTTGTGACTCAGCTGATATGAAATTTTTTGTTGTTTCTCAACTTGGTTCGTAGGTTCATCTTCAGTAGACATTCCTTCTTAGAAGTATACAAAAGATCTATAATCTTCTGGATTCTTGGATTCATCAACTTGGACTTCTACATGCTCATCAAAATTTACATTTGCACTCTCCACAATATTTTTAGTGTTAGTATTCAAACACTTATATGCTTTACTTCTAGTGGAGTATCCAAGGAATATGCCTTCATCACTCTTTACATCAGACTTGCCATTTCTAGTATCTTTAAGAATATAGCATTTACAACCAAATACTTTGAAGTGTTTTATATTAGGTAAGTGACCATACCATAATTCAAAAGGTGTTGCATTTGTACCTTTCTTAACTTGTACTCGATTTAGAGTGTACACAACAGTACTTACAACTTCTCTCCAGTACTTCAAAGCAACATTTTTCTTCATCATTAATTTTCTAGCATAGTCTATCACTGATCTATTCCTTCTTTCTAAAATGCCATTTTGAGGTGGAGTTCTTGAAGCTGATGTTTTTCTTTTGATCCTTTATCATTGCAAAATGTCTCAAATTCTTTTGATGTAAATTCTCCTCCTCTATCTAATCTTAGGCACTTTAGACTTTTTCTTGTTTCCTTCTCAAACCTGACCAAATACCACTTAAACATTTGAAATGCATCAAATTTTTTCTTTAAGAACATGGTAGTCATCATCCTAGAGTAGTCATCCAAAAATAACATTATGTATTTATCTCCTTGGTAGCTTTGTACTTCTATTGTACCACATAAGTCTGTATGCACTAACTCTAGTATTTCTGTGGAAGTGTAGACTTTTCTTTTGAAACTTGACTTGGTCATCTTTCCTAGTTGACATTGTTTGTGCATGGTATTTTCAGGCTTCTTTAGTTTAGACAAACCTCTAACTTTCTTCTTTTTGCTAATGCTAAATAGATTATCAATGCTAACATGACATAACCTTTTATGCCATAGCCACACATCATCAAGTTTTATAATAAGACAGGTTGCATCTTCCATATCTAGATAAAATAAATTACTCCTAGTTTGTTCTCCTTTTCCTATTAGATTTTCATCAGTACCATAGATTTTGGTAGTTTTATTTTCAAATTCTACTTTGCAACCTACATTGCCTAATTGTGATACACTTAGAAAATTGTAGTTCAATCCTTCAACATAGTATGCATTATCACATAAGATTTTTTCTATAAGTTTAATAGAACCTTTTCCTTTGATTTGACATAAAGCATCATTTCCAAATCTAACACTATTTCCATCATACTAATTAAAGGTAATAAACTTAATTTTATCTCCTATCATGTGATGTAAGCATCCATTGTCTATGATCTACTTGTCATTTTTGTTCACACAAGTTACCAGTTTTGTTGCCTCATCTTCATTTGACTCATCTTTCTTGGCTACATAGACTACCTCATCATCATTTTTATCATAATCTTCTTCTTCAACAATGTAGCACTTTTTGCCTTTCTCTTTGTAATATCTACCATCATCTTCTCTTTTGTTCTTGTTCTTGTTGCCTTCTTTGTGATTCTTCTTTTGTCTACATCTTGTAGCAATATGTCCTACTTCATTGCAATTAAAATAAATGATAGGAAGCTTACCTTTGAATTTACCTTTTCCTTTGTGAAATCTTCTAGCCAGTAGTGCTTCCAATTTTTCCACATCTTGTTCATCTATGGTGTTGTCACTGGGTGCATATTTTACCTTTTTCTTCTTCTTCTTTGATTTCACCTCCTTAGTTTCTTTTAATGATAGCTTGGCCTTGAAAGAAGATTCAAGATTCTCAGGTTTGTAGTTATCAAAATTGGACAATTCAAACGCAGTGAGTCTTCCTACTATTCCTTCAAAAGTCAAATGGTTTCCTAGTACACACATTAACTCTTGGATGGCTGAAACTCTAATAGCATAGATAGGGGGCAGGGTTCTTAAGTATTTTCTATTAACAATGTCATCTTCTAAATGACCATCCAAACTTCTTATTGCACTTACCACTTCTTTCATTCTAGAGGCATATTGAGTAGTATTCTCACCTTCCTCCATTTTCATGTCATCAAAATTTCCTTTGAGGCTTTCTCTTTTTACTCTTTGAACATTCTGATATCCTCCATAGATATCACTCAAGGCTCTCCACATCTTGAATGCAAAGTCACATCCCTTAATGTCATCAAATTCAACATAGTTAAGGGTAGAGGCAATCTTCAACATTTCTTGATTATTCTCCTTCTTTTTCTTCATATCTTCTACAGTAGGTACAGTTGGATCAACATGTTCTACTTCAATTGAAGTTTTTGTATGATCACTTATTGATCTAAGATGCAGCTTCATCAACCTTTGCCATGTAGTGAATTTGTCTTTGTTAAGCTTGGGAACTTCTCTCTTGGACATCTTAATCTTCTTACTTCTAATACCTTTAAACTAAATCAGTAGATGGCTCTAATACCAATTGTTAGAAATACTTTAGAATAACTAAGAGGCGAGGTGAATTAGTTATTCAGGATCCAAATGTCCAATATAAAAATTTTCATCAAGTAAAATGAGCCTATTAAACTATTCATGCACCCAAGCTAAAACTTTCCTACTTAGCAAGCTATTGTAGAATCAACATGCAAACATAACACATGAAAGATGAACACATCACATAGTGATTTATGTGGAAACCCACTTTGGGAAAAACTACCAATAACATACTACTCAATTCTCACTCTTCTAAAGTGATGCCTTGTGAAAGCCCTACCCTGTTAAAGGCTACAACACATTGTTAAATGTGACATAGTTAGAGGATTTAACCACCCTATTAGAAGTGGGCCTAGTTAGAGGACTTTAAAAAATTCACTTGAAATGCCACCCTATTAAAGGATTTACAAATGGCTATTAAAGAAATGTTAGTCCATAGTATTTTACCCTAGCTTGCACAATTGTTAGAGAGTAACAACAAGGGCTTTTGACCTGATACAACTCACAACTTGCAGATTTTAGATCTCTGTTTAGCTCTTCACAATTTTCCTAGCTTTTAGTCTCTACAGTTCTGATAGCTTGTTCTCCTTTTAAGTATTTTCTCCTTGAGTCTTCATTCTCAATATACTAGTGTAATCTCCTATATGGACACTTATTGAAGAAAAAATTCTATGTTCTATTCTTCCTTCTTAATACCTTCTCCTTGACATCCTTCAACAACTTCACATTTTGGCACCCCAGGCACTCTAACTTCTTGGTATGTGACTCCTTAAATAGAAGTATGGAAAATTCTTTTCCCACTTGATTCTTCCCTTATTTAATTTTAGTTTGAATGGATTAGGTAGGATTCAATGCATTTAACCCATATCTTGTTTCTTTTAGAAATATCATGAAGAATCCTCCTGAATTTGCCCAAAAATAGTTTATCTAAAATTTTGTGCCACCAGCTCATCATCCTTATCCTCCATCTAGTTTACAAAATTCAAGGTAAGAAACTTCTCAGCTTAGATTCGGTGAATCTTTGATGTTTCAAATAATGTAGTAGCTCAACACTATTGAAATTTTGGTGCTCGACACATACTGCGTTACTTAGGACAAACTATGTTTTACTAATGCTCGAGACCTACTATGGATTCATTCACCATTCACTAAGTTTTTCTTATGCTCAACACTTTTTACTTTAGTCAGCTCCTTTTGTATCACTTGGTACACACTATATTTTGCATTTTCTTGACACTACCTAAAAATCTGCTTGGCTCGAACTAGCTTGCTCGGCACTCCCTAATGAACTTAGTTAAGCTTTGCATACAACCTTATTACAACTTATTCGTCCAATGTTTCTAAGTGTGGCCAACCTCTATATCTTCAATCATATTTTCAATATATCATTTTACCATTGTCTTAACTAATCCTTGCATTTCATTACAAATCCATAACTTATGTTTCATTTTTCAAGTCATTTTGATATGTTTTGACTAGGTTTTGAATCTCTGAAAGTTATTTGTTCACTGTTGTCATGTTAATGCAAATTGTTAAGAATTCTAGGAGGTCCTATTTTACTAGTTATAACTTTGAACTAGTTGAACCTAGTGAGAAATTTCCTTTTGTATTTTATTCTAGGGGTCTAAAAATTGAGATGTTCTAGATTTGAGTCTATGATGAATCTGTTTGACAAGTTTTCAAATGCAATTCCAAAGGCAACTTCCAAGGTTTTACTAGTGTCTACAAGTGAAGATTGATCAACAACCCTATTAAGGATGTCATAACTTTGATTCTATGATAGATGAGACCAAATGGATTATACCACACTTTTCTACTCCAAAAATAATTTAAGTATGCTAGTTTTCAAGTTTTGATTAATCCATTTCCACACTTTCCCAAGTCTATTTTGTTTGTAAAAATCCCTTTTCTACTAGTGTTTCCAGTTCTACAATTCTAAGTACCTAATGTTGAACACTTACAAATGCACCTAGTTATTCATCATTAGCCCAAATCACATATCTATACCACCCTCATGATAGTAAGCTAACACACAAGTTTTTGTGCCTGCAAGAATCTGTTTGACCTATTTTCAAAGCTAAAAATGAGCCCACTTTATTATTTTCTAACAGGCTTATTTGCAGGGAGGTTCATTTGAGAAAATTTATTGATCAATATATTTTTACCTAGATGTCTTCGTGTGGGGAAATCTAATAGGGTACAAGAATGTCAACCAAAGAAGCAAAATGCCAGTTCTCAGGGCCTAATTGCTGGTTTTGGTCAATTTTGTAAGCTGGTTTTAGAGCCTTTTGAGAAGAAAGTCACAGTTTGTAGAAAGTGTTAAAATGAGTTTTAAAGTTTTCATGTAGTGATTGGTTTTGAATCAGATCAGTATGATGAGTTATTTTGATCAAATCATAGCTCAGGTGTTTTAGTTTGATTTTTTTTTAACTGCACCCACTTTGGGGCCGACTAATTCCATCAAATAGATAAAGTTCCAAAGTTAGAAATTGGCATTGCTATACTATCTAAGGTTGGTTTTTTTGAAGAAAGGGACAAGTGTGGAATAGTTCAACCACTTTTCAATCTCATGTTTGTATTTTGTTTTTGGGGTGGGATATTGGGAGAATTTAACAACACACTTGTTGTGTGTTGTGGAGCATACACTTAACATATTTTATATTCATTTTGAAAATCAATTACAAGTACCCCCTCATTTGAACCAAGACATGGAAGGTTATCTAGATACAAAAGAAAACATGTGATCCAAGGAAGATAGAATGTCATTAAATGAAAGGATAGTTCCAATTCTAGAAAGACTAGAAGCTTTGAATTAGGAATCCAATAAGGTCATCCATGAGATCATAGAGTTTGTTCTATCACATCAAGGTCTTTCTGCTCATATTCTCAGAGATGAAAATCGTCAAATACAAATTCAATCACTAGATGAGCCAAAGTATTGGTGGCAAGAATGAAATTTTTAGGGAACAAGGTATGTGTAGGATCATGGTCAACCAAACTATGGCCTTAAGTGGTAGTGAAAAATCAGCAAGTAAGGGTTATGTCAACTTGACACATAATTTTAAAGGGGTTCAAGACTTTATGTCAAAAAGTTGTAAGAAAATAATCTATAGAAAATTAAATATAGTTTCTAAACTACTAGGCCTTATCTAGAGAAAAATATAATTGATTGGTCAAAAGTTTGGATTTTCATGCAGTACAACGAAAATTTCAGGGTGAAAATAAAAAGTAGGTGTATGTATGACCACCTTAATCAAAATCAAATGATAATATTTTTTTAATATAATTATAGATATAAAAAGTAGACTTATGCCTAGATGTGATATATTTTTGGGTATTTTTATTCCAAAGAAATTATTAAATATGAATTTTCTACTAAAAAATTTTCACAAACGTTAACTAATAAAAAACTTTACCAATTTTTTTTTAAAAAAAAAAATTCTTATACTAGACAAAGCATAGAATGTGATGCAACTTTTGGATTTAAAAAATGTTATGCCATTTGAATATTATAGCTATTTTTCAATCAATATGTCAATAAGCACTATACAATTATCTTCATTGAAAATTAACTAATAATTAATTATCAAACTAAAAATTTGATAGATATTATACAAAAGGAATCTTGAGAGTGTTATAAAAAAACCCTTTCTGTTTCATTCAATTTTAATGAAAATAACATTGTTAGATGGCTACTTGAAGCTTAAGTGTTAGTGAAACCCTTCTCAAACATGTTTTTTGGGTTGACTAAATATGCTTGGTAAATACCAAGCCTAATTGGATACTCAAAAAAAATTAGATATCCGATTAGGCTCGTAATTTTTCAATTGAAATTTTGGAGGGAGGCAAATTTGAGAGAACAACTTTAGAGTATTTTAGAGGGTAATTTATTTGAGGGAAGTGTGGACATTGATATTATTATTATATATGATTATAATTAATATTATATTATAGTAATATGTATGATTATTATTATTAAATATATATAGTAATATTATATGACCATTATTATATATAATAATATATATGGTTATTATTATTATTAAATCTATACTCTAGTAACATATATGATTATTATTGTTATATAATCTAATACCATATTATTATTATATTAAAATATACAATATTATATTATTATTAAATATAATATTGTGATAAAATGTATCGAAATGGGTCATAGGTTATCCTAAGATCCCTTTCAACACAATCCTAATGGGTCCCTAAGGTTCCTAGGGGTCCTAGGGACATAAATTGTCATGAAATGCATCAAGATGTGTCATAGGTTAACCTATGACCCCTCTCGATGCATTGGAACCAACCAAATGCATCCCTAGGGGTCTTAGGACCTCTAGGGACATTGGTTGTGATGAAATACATGGAGAGGGTTAATAGGTCTTCCTATGGCCCCTTTTGACCCATATAAACAATTATAATATGTTTTTAAGGATCCCAAAACCCTTAAAGACATACATCATCATGAAATGTTTCAAAAGGGGTCATAGGCGACATGACCTATGACCCCTTTCAACCCATATAAATAATTATAATATGTTCCTAGGGGTCCTAGGACCTCTAGAGACACATCATCATGAAATGTGTCAAAAGGGGTCATAGGTCATCTTATGACAACTTTAGAACCATATAAAATATTATAATATGTCATTAGGGATCCTAAGACCTCTAGAGACATATGTTGTAATAAAATGTGTCAAAAGGGGTCATAAGTCATCCTATGGCCCCTTTCGACCCATATAAACAATTCTAATATGTCCTTAGGGTTCCTAAGACCCCTAGATACATATGTTGTCATGGAATGTGTTGAAAGGGGTCATAGGTCATACTATGACCCTTTTTGACCCATATAAACGATTATAATATGTCCCTAGGGGTACTAAGACCCCTAATGACATATGTCATCATAGATTGTGTTGAAAGGGGTCATAGGTCATCCTATGGCCCCTTTCGAGCCATATAAATGATTCTAATATGTCCCTAGGGACCCTAGGACCCCTAGAGACATATGTTGTAAACCCTTTTGACTCATATAAAAAATTATAATATATCCTTAGGGGTCCTAGGACCCCTAGTGACAAATTTTGTAATAAAATGTGTCGAAAGGGGTCATAGGTTATCCTATGACCCCTTAGGGGTCCTAGGACACCTAGAGACATATGTTGTAATGAAATGTGTCAAAAAGGGTCATAGGTCATCCTATGGCCCCATTCAACCCATATAAACAATTCTAATATGTCCCAAGGGGTCCTAGGATCCCTATTGAAATATGCCATCACAAAATGTGTCGAAAGGGGTCATAGCTCATCCTATGTCACCATTCGACCCATATAAACAATTGTAATATGTCCCTAGGGGTCCTAGGACCTCCAGAGACATATTTTATCATAAATGGGTCCAAAGTAGCCATACGATGACCTATGACCCCTTTTGACACATTTCGTGATGACATATGTCCCTAGGGTCCTAGGACCCCCAGAGACATATGTCATCATGGAATGTGTCAAAAGGGATTATAGGTCATCCTATGAATACTTTAGACCCATATAAATGATTCTAATATGTCCCTAGGGGTTCTAGGCCCCCTAGAGACATATATTGTAATAAAATGTGTCGAAAGGGGTTATAGGTCATGCTATGGCCCATTTCGACCCATATAAATGATTCTAATATGTCACTAGGGGTCCTAGAAATCCTAGAGAGATATGTCATCATGGAAAGTGTTGAAAGGGGTCATAGGTCATCTATGGCCCCTTTCAACCCATATAAAGGATTCTAATATGCCCCTAGGGGCCCTAAGACCCCTAGAGACATATTTCATCATGAAATGTGTCGAAAGGGATCATGGCTCATTCTATGAGCCCTTTTAATCCATATAATTGATTATAATATGTCCTTAGGGGTCCTAGGACCCCTAGTGACATATGTCATCATGGAATGTGTCAAAAGGGGTTATAGGTCATCCTATGGACCCTTTCGACCCATATGAATGATTCTAATATGTCCCTAGGAGTCCTAGGATAACTAGAGACATATGTCATCATGGAATGTGCTGAAAGGAGTCATAGGTTATCCAATGACCCTTTTTGACCCATATAAACAATTATAATATGTAGGACCCCTAGAGACATATGTCGTTATTGAATATGTCGAAAGGGGTCATAGTTCATCTTATGGCCCCTATCGACCCATATAAATGATTCTAATATGTCTCTAGGGGTCCTAGGACCCCTAGTGACATATGTTGTAATGAAATGTGTCGAAAGGGGTCATAGGTTATCCTATGAACCCTTTTCACCTATATAAATGATTATAATATGTCATGAGGGGTCTAAGGAACCCTAGAGACATATTTCATCATGGAATGTGTCAAAAGGGGTCATAGGTCATCCTATGACTCCCTTCAACCCATATAAATGACTATAATATGTCCCTAGGTGCCCTAGGAACCCTAGGGACATATGTTGTAATAAAATGTGTCGAAAGTAGTCATAGGTCATGCTATGACCCCTTTTGGCCTATATAAAAAATTATAATATGTCCTTAGGGGACCTAGAACCCCTAGAGACATATGTCATCATGGAATGTGTCGAAAGGGGTCATAGGTCATCCTATGGCCCCTTTCGACCCATATATATGATTGTAATATGTCCATAGGGATCTTAGGAGCCCTAGAGACATATGTGATCATGAAATTTGATAAAAGGGGTCATAGGTCATTCTATGGCCCCTTTCGACCAATATAAACAATTCTAATATGTTCTTAGGGGTCCTAGGACCCCTAGCGACATATTTCCTCATGGAATGTATCGAAAGGAGTCATCTTATAGCCCCTTTTGACACATATAAATAGTTATAATATGTGCCTAGGGATCTTAGGACTCCTTATGACATATGTCATGATGGAAAGTGTCAAGAGGGGTCATAGGTCATCCTATGACCCCTTTTGACCCATATAAACAATTATAATATGTCCCTAGGGGTCTTGTCATCATGGAATATGTCAAAAGGGATCATAGATCATCCTATGGCCCCTTTCAACCCATATAAACAATTGAAATATGTCACTAGGGGTCCTAGGACCCCTAGAGACATATGTTATCATGGAATGTGTTGAAAGCGATCATAGGTGATTGTATGGCCCTTTTCGACCCATATAAATGATTGTAATATGTTCTTAGGGGTCATATGACCCCTAACAACATATGTCAACATGGAATGTGTCAAAAGGGGTCATAGGTCATCCTATGGCCCCTTTCGACCCATATAAATGATTGTAATATGTCTCCAAGGGTCTTGAGACCAATACAGACATATGTCAACATGAAATGTGTTGAAAGAGGTCATAGGTAATCCTATGGCCCTATTCAACCCATTTAAATGATTCTAATATGTCCCTAGGGGTCCTAGGAACCCTAGAGACATATGTCATCATGGAATGTGTCAAAAAGGATCCTAGTTCATCCTATGGCCCCTTTCGACCCATATAAATGATTGTAATATGTCCCATGGCCTCCTAAGACCCCTAGAGCTATATGTCATCATGAAATGTGTCAAAATGGGGCATAGGTCATCCTATGGCCCATTTTGGCCCATATAAACAATTTTAATATGTCCATAGGCTTCTTAGGACCCTTGGAGACATATGTCATCATGAAATGTGTCAAAAGGGGTTATAGGTCATCCTATGGCCCCTTTCGACCCATATAAATGATTGTAATATGTTCTTAGGGTCCCTAGGACCCCTAGAGACATATGTTGTCATAGAATCTATCAAAAGGGGTCATAGGTCATCGTATGGCCCCTTTCGACCCATATAAATAATTGTAATATGTCCCTAGGAGTCCTAGGACCCCTAGGGACATATGTCATCATGAAATGTGTCGAAAGGAGTCATAGGTCATCCTATGCCCCCGTTCGACCCATATAAATGATTTTAATATGTCCTTAGGGGTCCTAGGACACCTACTGACATATGCCATCCTGGAGTGTGTTGAAAGGGGTCATAGGTCATCCTATGGCACATTTCAACCCCATATAAATGATTCTAATATGTTCGTAGGAGTCTAGGACCCCTAGAGACATATGTCGTCATGCCATGTGTTGAAAGGGGTCAAAGGTCATCCTATGACCCTTTTTGACCCATATAAATGATTGTAATATGTCCTAAGGGGTCCTAGGACCCCTAGAGACATATGTCAGCATGAAATGTGTCGAAAGGGGTCTTAGGTCATCCTATGGCCCCTTTTGACCCATATAAATGATTGTAATATATCTTGTTGGTGTTTGAAAACGTTATCGGTTTTCAATTACCCTGATGAGAAAAAAACACATCTAGGGGTAGCTAACTCCCATTTTCAACATGCCCTTTCAGACACTAGGCCAAGTATAAGGCTAGACCCTTCTTCTTCAGGCTCTGAAAAACGTAGGTGGTGGACCTATAGATTCTTTATATGGTACCAGTTATCAAAGCATGCACTGAATTTAATATGAAGCAGATGAAACCCTTATATCTCCTAATAACTCATGAAATGACACAATCTACAGTAGCTAAATGGAGATCTAGGAACCTCATAAGCTGAGTGAGGGCATTCTATTATAGCTCTTGAATATGAAAGGGGAAAAGTGTTTGATTATTAATGTTGAGTTTCAACAAATCCTCAAATATGTAGAAGTATAACAAGTAATCCTATAACTGATCAGTTCCTAATCCATTGGGAAATTCCATGAATTGAAAACATACATCTATGACATTAGGACATATTTTGTATACCTAGACATCAAATCTATCTAATCACCTTATGATTCTGAAATTAGTGTTCATTTAGATCTCATTCTCACAAAATATCCTTCTCAAGTAACCAATAACCTTGTTAAATATATCAAGCATTTACTTGGCCCTTTGGTCCAACAACAAAATACATCAAACATACAACCTGAAGGGGATGCAAATGGATCTTAGATCTTTGTTCCAAAACCACATAAGACTTACAGATTGCTGAGACAAGAGACAAGAACCAGAATGAAACTAGTGAAATTATTGCTCATATGTATTCATTTCATTGAAACTATACAATCAGATGCATAAAATTAAAACATGAAACAACCTAACATCTCAGAACTATCTATATTATCTTTACACTTGCTGTTGACACAAGAGAAATGTGCTGAAGAATGTATGGTATCACAATATGGGAACACATCAAAACTAGATCCAACACCTGGTATCTCAGTAGTGACTGGTTTTTCTCCAAAGGCTGGAACCTACTAGTTTCTTAGTCATAAAAAATTGGAACCCTTCAAAAAATAGAAAGAAAGAAAGATATAGATAAAAGTGAAATTCTTGGATCTAATATGCAATTGCCATCTGTCCACTTGAAATTCAATCCTTTGGCAACTGAAAAACCTCTTTCTTCTTTCTTCCCATCTGATCTAATTTGATTTCACCATTTCTTGCAACTGATTTGCAAATGTCTATTTCTGAATGATGAAAACTTGCCGAGTCACCAAAATATCTGATTTATCCACTGAAATGCTGGTGAAATTTAAGATTTTACTGAATGAATCTAAACAAATTTTGACCCAAACTAAATTCTCACTATCTTTTAACCATATTCAGGTGATTACTATGTTAAAAATTAGTTTTGGACTCTGATTACCTAAATACAATTGCAATTTAGATACCTGAGACAAATCCCCTTGTAGCATAAACTAGACTACTACCTATGCAAAAACTAACTACAGAATCAGAAAATTTAGATTCTCACAATTCTGGCGATATATGATAAGGCATGTCTGGCCTTCAGGAAACCCCTTGAATCTTATTTTGAAAAATGCCCTCTGTTATAAATGTTCAGGTCTGCATATTTGATTTTTTTTTAAATTTTGAAAAATTTAAAAATTTCTAAAGTTAAAACTTTAGAATTATCAACCCTTTAAAATTTGAATGTGCATCTTTAACAAAAATAATAATAAAATATTATTATTTTTAATTCTTCAATATTGCCCTGACCCTTTAAATCTAGGGTCAACCTTCAATTGATCGACTACCACGTGATAGTATTTGATTGGCTACCTATTTGTATCTACCACATCACATCTACTCTGGGCCTAGTGACACGTGGAAAAATCTCGCTTTCTCGCATTTTTTAACCAACCTGCATCTTCTTTTTGTGGGAAAGTGGGCACCTCATGATCTTGCCATGTGGCATCATCTCCTTGCATCGCCTCTGAATTTACCATCTGCACCACATCATCACACCCGCAAGACCCGCTACCATGTGGCGCAATCTCGCATGCCCACATTCTTTATCGGGTGAGCATCTCCATTTTGTGGGATTGTGCCAACCATAGGATCTCGCCACATGGAAAAATCTGACAATCCCATCGTGATTTGCCATTGTTCAATTGTGACCTGGGCTAGCTGCCACGTGTCGCAATTATGCATTCCCGCATTCTTTATCTACCCTGCAACTTAATCTTGCAGTTTTGCCCTCGTCCTCCAATGCAGACACATGGCACCATCTCAGTTCTGGTGCCATGTCATCATGTTTGAATTTTCATTCAAAATTTCACATTAACCCCACCCCATGTCATGCTGACCTCATGCACGAGTAGATGGCCCTAGCACAAGTGATAGCTTTACCTTTGAAAATGGCATGTCTTCAAGACACGATGCTTAGTATAACATTAGTATTTAAAAAACTTAAATTACTTCTCCACTAGGAATTTGGACTAAAGGTCTTCCCTATTCATAATAGCTTCCTTCCTCTACTATCTTTGCTCATGGCTCATATTCTTTGAAGGCGTGATTTCCTTTAAAAAGCGTGGTTTTACTGCTGAAGTCATCTTCACCTTTGTTTTCGATGGCTTCAAACCATTGCATCTTCCTTTCTCCAGCAATTTAGTTTTTGGTGTGGCCTGGTCTTCTTTAACTTTGATCAATCCCTTCCTTTTTTAGCTGTAGGTGACCTTTATTTTCTTAATTGCGTTAACTGTCTTGATGATTGGAATCAGCTTCCCTGCTAAGAACATGCATGAGCTTCATCCTATTTTGCTCTTCATATGTAGATTTCATCGTGGGGTTTTCTTTTTTTAGCATGGGGCTTGTAGATTGTTCTTTGACTGCGTGTTTCCCTTTTATTTTTTGTGGCTTAAAACCATCCCCTGTTGCCTTTTTAATGTAGGTTCCTCTTGAAATGTGTTTGGGACTTTTTTTTTAATGCTATGAACTGTGTCTTTATCTTAAAACATGATCTTCCTATTGATCGATGTCTTCATCTATTCTTTACCTGTGTGAAGCTATCTTGCCTTCATTGTAGCGGTTCTAGCAAGTAAAAGTAACACCATTTTGTGTGTTGGTCTGTTGCTTCTTTTGATTTGGCATGTTCATCTACCCACTGCCTTCTCTGGATATTCCTCCTTTTTTTTAAAATAGTGTGAATGGCTCTTTCCTCTTTTTGGCACATGTTTCTTCATATGATGCTACTTGTGGGAACTCCTTTGGCATGAGTTTTCTATTTTAAACTATGAGCTCCTCCTTTAAAATTCAATCCATTGCTTTAAACAACCATGAGCTTCCTTGCTCATAGCTTCCTTCTCTTTATTCTATGTGTGGGCTTTGTTCTAACATGCCCTGCCTTCCTCTATGCTTTTTACTTGCATCCTTCAATTTGAAATTGCATGGAGTCCCTTTTATATTTTTTCCTTGTGTAGCAACTTTCTTCTATCAATCTTTGCTTTATGATTGCCCCATTTCATTTGCATGAGTACATTGCATAGGGACTCTTTTACTGGTTGTTGCTGCTCTTCTTTGCATTAACTAGCTTTTTTTTAATGCTTTCCTCTGCCTTGAAACTGTGGAGCTTTCACTTTGACCTGCAGGGACTAGCTTTGACTGTATTCTGTGGAGACCCTTGCCCCTCCAATGGCTTTTACTGCTTCATTGATTTTCAGGTTCAGAGAACCAAGGTACCTACGGCCCCAACCCCCAAACAGTTCTTATATAGGCTTGGCTCTTAACTTATCAATGAATTTTCAACTTAAAAAATGTATGACTCTTGACATTTATAAGTTCTTTTTAGCAAAGGCATCATCCCAAATCTACAACATTGTGATCAATTTTTCAATATTCTGTTTGAGATCACTCATCACATTATTGAAAGATTAGAATTCTTAATGTGCTTCTTCCTCCATTTTTTGGTGTATTTTCATTTGTTCTTGTATCATCCTTGAGTTGTACAACCTTGCTAACACTCAACACCACTATCATTTCTTGCCTTTGCACTATGACACTTTAATATAACAAATTCATTATAAACCAATTTAGCCACTTAGAAAATTCTATGATGCTTTATTAATCAGATGGAATTTAGCCAGGCCCCAAGGTAGGTCCGGTTAAAAAAAATTTCATTTTTGGACAATTGATACTGCTAACTGAACAATTGAACATCTCGAACTAATTGAAAACAAAATCCATCGCTGAAACAACATTTAAAACTCATTTTAACAGCATTCTGCAAATTGTCACTTTTGATGTCAAGAGGCCTGTTGATTGCTTTTGAAAATTGACCTGGACAAATCTGGCACACTAAATCTCTGTACCACACACTTGCACCATGTTGAATCTCGTCTCATGAAAAATTTTGGGTCAAAAGATATTGACCAAAAAAGTTGACTTTTCATAACTGCCTGCAAGAAAACATGTCAAAAAACAACAAACTGGGCTCGGAATTGGCTCAGAAAATTGGGCAAATAGGCACTTGAGGTTCTAAAAAATGGCATACTGGTACTTTTCCATGAGAAAATTATGATTCTACAGTTTTGGCTCATGAAGAATCACATGTCAAATTTGGAAAGCATCTGAAGTTGGCTATCTAGATTTCCAGGACAGTGAACACCAGTAAAATATCATTTTTTATGAATGGAATGACCCTAGAAAAGTGTGCATACGGATTCATCACGACTTACAAACTGACACACTTGGAGTATTTTCAGAGTACTACATAGTGGTACAATCCATTCGATCTCACCAATCATGGATCTCAAGTTATAACACGCCGAACAGGGGTACCAAATAATCTGCAAATGTTGACACCAGTAAAAAGTTATAAATTGTGTTTCGAATCGCGTTTGAAAATTGATCAAACGAATTTGTCATAAACTGAAAATTGAAACATAACAAGTCCTTGATGTCTACAATACAAAGCAAAAGGAATCTTAGCATTTTGGTCAACTGGGTCAAAATTATAACTCGTCAAACAGGGCTTCCTAGAATTCAGAATTAATTGCAAAAATATGAAAATAGTAATTGACAACTTTGAGGGATTCAAAACCTAGTCAAATGAACTAAAAATGACTTGAAATATGAAACATAGGTTCTTGGGTATGGACACTAGACATTCTCAAAGTGGAAAGTCACAAAACCTTTCTGGGTGCGAGATATTTAGTTACAAACATAGCCTTCTGTCGCTTTTTGACACTTAGTGAAAATGCAAATTTGACAAATGCTCAAAACGGGACTTCACAAAATGACTCGGGATGATGATTTGTCTCATAATGAATATGTGGACGTGCTGAATGGAAGGTGTTAGAAACATTAAACACCTCATGGGGTCAAAAGGTACAGTTGGGTACATAGGCATCAAAAAGCATTTATAGGGCTTAATTTCTCAATAGTGCTCAAAATCAAGGCTGCAATTTTGAGCGCCAACATGTCCCTAGCGATCCTAGGAGCCATATAGACATATGGCATCATGAAATGTGATGAAAGGGGTCATAGGTCATCCTATGGCCCCACCCCTTGCGACATATGTCATCATGGAATGTGTCTAAATGGGTCATAAGTCATTTTATGGCCCTTTTCGACCCATATAGACAATTATAATGTCTCTAGGGGTCCTAAGACCCCTAGAGACATATGTTGTAATAAAATTTGTTGAAAGGTGTCATAGGTTATCCTATGACTCCTTTCGACCCATATAAATGATTGTAATATGTCCCTAGGAGTCTTAGGACCCCTAGTGACATATGTCATCATGGAATGTGTTAAAAGGGGTCATAGGTCATCCTATTGCCCCTTTCAACCCATATAAACAATTTTAATATGTCCCTAGGTGTCCTAGGACCTATACAGACATATGTCATCATGGAATGTATTGGGAGGGGTCATAGGTCATCCTATGGCCCCTTTCAACCCATATAAATGATTATAGTATGTCCCTAGGTGTCTTAGGATCCCTAGAGACATATGTCATCATGGAATGTGTCGAGAGGGGTCATAGGTGATCTTATGGCCCCTTTCGACCCATATAAATGATTGTAATATGTCCCTAAGGGTCTTACGACCTCTAGAGACATATTTTATAATATAATTTTTTAAAAGACCTATGGCCCCTTTGAACCCATATAAATGATTTTAATATGTCCCTAGGGTTCCAAGGACCCGTACAGACATATTTCATCACGAAATGTGTCAAAAGGGGTCATAGGTAATCCTATGGCTCCTTTCAACCCATATAAATGATATAATATGTTCCTAGGGGTCCTAGGACCCCTAGAGACATATGTCATCATGAAATGTGTCGAAAGCGGTCATAGGTCATCTTATGGCCCCTTTCTGAAAGGGGTCATAGGTCATCCTATGGCCCATTTTGACCCCTATAAATGATTGTACGGTGTTTAGACCCCTAGAGACATGTCATCATGGAATGTGTCGAAAGGGGTCATTCGTCATCCTATGGCCCCTTTTGACCCATATAAATGATCATAATATGTTTCTAAGAGTCCTAGGACCCCTAGTGATATATCCTATCATGGAATGTGTCGAAAGGGGTCATAGGTCATCGTATGAGCCCTTTCAACCCATATAAATGATTATAATATGTCCCTAGTGGTCGTAGGACTCCTAGAGACATATGTTATCATGGAATTTGTCAAAAGGGGTCTTAGGTCATCCTATGGCCCCTTTCGACAGATATAAACAACTGTATTATGTCCCTAGGGGTCCTAGGACCCTTAGAGACATATGTCATCGTGGAATGTGTCGAAAGGGGTCATAGGTCATCCTATCGCTCCTTTCAACCCATTTAAATGATTGTAATATGTCGCTAGGGGTCATAGGACCCCTAGAGACATATGTATCATTGAATGTGTTGAAAGGGTGCATAGTTCATCCTATGGCCCCTTTTGACCCATATAAATAATTGTAATATGTCCCTACTAGTCCTAGGATCTGTAGAGACAAATGTCATCATGGAATGTGTTGAAAGGGGTCATAGGTCATCCCATGGTCCCCTTTGACCCATATAAATGATTGTAATATATCCCTAGTGGTTGTAGGACCCCTAGAGACATATGTCATCATAGAATGTGTCGAAATAGGTCATAAGTCATCCTGTGACCCCTTTGGACTCATATAAATGATTGTAATATGTCCCTAGGGGTCCTAGGAGCCCTAGTGACATATGTCATCATGGAATCTATCAGAATGACCTATGGCCCCCTCGACCCATATAAATGATTGTAATATGTTGCTAGGGGTCCTAGGACCCCTAGAGACATATGTCATCATGAAATGTGTCAAAAAGGGTCATAGGTCATCCTATTGCCCCTTTTAACCCATAAAAATGATTGTAATATGTCATTAAGACATATATTGTCATCGAATGTGTCAAAATTGGTCATAGGTCATCCTATGGTTTCTACCCATATAAATGATTGTAATATGTCCCTAGGGGTCCTAGGACTCCTAGAGACATATGTCATCATGGAATGTGTAAAAAGGTGTCATAGGTCATCCTATGGTCCCTTTCGACCCATATAAATGATGGTAATATGTCCCTAGGGGTCCTAGGACCCCTAGAGACATATGTCATCATGGAATGTGTCAAAATGGGTCATAGGTCATCCTATGGCCCCTTTCAATCCATATAAATGATTTTAATATGTCCCTAGGGGTCCTAGGACCCCTAGGGACATATGTCATCAGGGAATGTGTCGAAAGGTGTTATACGTCATCCTATGTCTCTTTTTGACCCATATAAATGATTGTAAGGCATATGTCATCATGGAATGTGTCGAAAGGGGTCATAGGTCATCCTATGGTCTCTTTCGTTCCATATAAATGATTGTAATATGTCCCTAGGGTTCATAGGACCCCTAGAGACATATGTTGTCATAGAATGTGTCGAAAGGGGGCATAGGTCATCCTATGGTCCCTTTTGACGCATATAAATGATTGTAATATGTCGCTAGGGGTCCAATGACCCCTAGAGACATGTGTCATCATGGAATGTGTAAAAAGGGTGCATAGGTCATCCTATGGCCCCTTTCAACTCATATAAATGATTGTAATATCTCCCTACGGGTGCTAGGACCCCTAGAGACATATGTCATCATTGAATGTGTCGAAAGGGTTCATAGATCATCTTATGGCCCCTTTCGACTCATATAAACAATTGTAATATGTCCTTAAGGGTCATAGGACTCCTAAAGATATATGTTGTGATGAAATGTGTTGAAAGGGGTCATAGGTCATCTTATGGCCCCTTTGAACCCATATAAACAATTTTAATAATAATAATAACAAGATTATATATTGTTATAGTAACAAATAAAAATAATATAGTAAAAATAATAATAATATAATATAATAATCACACACACACACACACACACACACACACATATATATGTATATATGTATATTATAGTTATAGATTATAATAATAATAATATATATTAATAACATATATAATATATTACATTGTTATATTTAATAATAATAATATAATATAACAATTATATATATATATATATATATATATATATAATATTTATAGATTTATATTATATATTTATAGATTATAATAATAACATATATTATTATATTTAATGATAATATAATATAATAATATATTATAAGGTAACACATAACTCATTACTCACTAATAATCAATAGTAATTCATTTTTCCCTCCAATATTTGGGTGGCAATATCGGATATCCAATTTCAAATCGAAGATCTGATTTAAAATTGGGTATCCAATTTGAAATTAGATACTCGATATTTATTGGCATTATTTTACCAAAATATTCCCTGTCACTATAGACTCAACAACATCACCTTTTGTGGGCCACTTTCACTAGTTTTTGGAAAAGTCACATTTTGGGGCCAAACCATAGAAAAAAGTTTGATGGTATATCCCTAGGTGTTTGATATTGTCATCTAAATGGGGAGCACTAGTCATCAAAAGGCTAAACACAAAAGGAAGGTATCCAATCAAGACATTGCGACATATAGGGAAAGGTACAAAGTAAATCATCGAAGGAAAAGACAAGGTATGTTAAATGTGAGTCAAGTTGATGATGAATTAGTCGAATGTGAAATCATAGAGTCAGACAATGAATATGTGCAATTGGGGAATGAAAATGTACCAATTGAAAATGATGATGTCGAGATTGAAAATTTGGAGGATGAAATGCTACCAGGTCATAATGTAAATTGCATGATTGACCATGCTGAACATGAAAATGCACAGGAACCTAATGCACAAGAACCTTACATATCTCCTAATTATAATCGACATGAAGGTTCTAGAACACCAAAAAGGATAATTGAAATTGATGAAATTTTTATTACCAATTTGGAAGGAAAAAAATAAAAAAGAACCATTCGGTTATGGGCTTCAAAACTATATAAGATATTTTTTGGCAACAAGATAGTGGTGGAGCAATGTCAGCTTTTCATGCACTTATTAAAGATACAAAAGATGAGACCTATGCTTTCCAAATTGAAGATTCATGTTAATAAAAAATTGGAAAGAAATGCCATTATTGTGAAGAATCTTTTTAGTGCTCTCAATAGCATTGGAAAAAATAGTAGGGAGAAGGATAAGAGAGCTGTTCAAAGGGTTATTACATACTCTTTGTTAATTCATCATTTGAGAAAGGGTAGATATATGAGACAAAATGTTGAGATAATGGGTGTTGCACACATTGCATAATATTGTTATTTTATTATTTTATTTTTATTATGTAATGTTGTACCTAGATGAATGTGCAACATGTAAAGACTCCCATGGAATATTCTTGATGAGTTGTATTGTAACATTGTGAAAATATTTCATGTAATTATTTAATATTGGGGAAAAGAATTAAATATCCAATATTAAATGTGGGGTCAGTGGGTTAGGTAGCACATGGTTTTAGCACATGGTTTATGTAATACCAGTTAGTGGTTTTGTGGGACTTGCTACTATATAAGTAGCCACAAGGGTAGTTGTTGTAGAGAGTAAGAGTGACAAGGATAAGATAAAAGGCAAGAGTCGAGCGGGACAAGGCTTGATAGGTTAGCCAAGGGAGCATTTGTGAAGGTTGAAAGCATGGCATGGGATGTGTGGATTCATGCTTGTTCACATAGTTTGCTCGGTTGTGGCTATGGCCATGAAGGCTTCCATGGTTGTATGGCAATGGTATTTTTGCTGAATAATACATGGTGATGGATGCTTTTGGAGGCTGGGTTTTTCCCTCAATGAGGGTTTCCCAGGGTATATCTTGTGTCACAATTTTGTGGGTATGTTGTCTATTCTCTTGCATGTGGATTTTAATTCTGTATTTATTTCAGATCTATTATGGGTTATGTGGAAACGGTTATATTCTTTATTGCCAACTTTCCTTACAAAAAATTGTATTGACTTGAACCTAAATCATACTACTTTTAGAAGAGCACTTAGTAGATGAGAGAGAATTGATGATCCTCTTCAAAATGAAATATGGGCTTTTGGTGTGAGACTTCCACATTTTGATAAGAAGCTATCTGATGATGTGAACAAAGAAGTTACAAAATTTTGGCACTCTAGCTCATGAGTATCACCCAATGCTAAAGACATGTTCAAGTTGAGAATTGGCATTAGAGACTACATGCCACATCCTACACACTATTTGGAGGTAAGTCAAACTATGTTGTTCAAACAATTTAGATAGAGTCATCCAAGTCATCATACATCACAAAGGGCTTTTGAATCTTTGAAGCCATTTTATTGTGTGCCACTTAAAATTTAAAATACATGTTGCAAATATCATGTCAAGTTTTCTATGCACTATGAACTATTACGCTCCATCTGTTCTACTTTGCATAGAAAAGAAATGTTGGAGAAGTGTTGTGCTAGTGGGCTTCCATAATCTTCAAGAGACTTGCTAGATCAATTTTTATGTCGTAGAGTTGATGGTTTTTTCTTTTATAGAAATTCTTGCTCAAATGTGAAGTGTTCAGAATGTGGTGGCTTATCCAAGTTTGACACATGTTTCCATGAGGGGTGTGAATAAGATCTTGGAAAAATAATAGTAAAAAAAAGGGTATATGAAATGGTGAAATACACATTAAAGAGTGGGGGTGAGGGCTCTAGATATGAATTGGTTGCAAACTAAATTATTGTGGCTAGTTTTATTTCAGATTTCAAGGCAAATCTTTTCTACAAGTATGCAAGACATAGTCACGGGTCTTAGTGGTTGGATCAACAATTTAGAATGTGTTAGGAGACTTTTTTTATTGGCACTATTATATCAGTTGTTGATTTTGCTGAGAACTACACATTGCAACATCAAAATGAGACACAATCTTAGTATTACAACTCCATTCAGATTGTTATTTTTTTCTACATAACATATAGACATGCCCTTGATAGTGCAGAAGATAATTGGAAAATTATTAGAGAGTATCATTTTTATATGAGTGATGATAGATCTCACTCTCATGAGTTTGTGTAGTATTGTTTCGAGAATTATTTTTATTTCTTACAGGAGCATGCAATTTCTATGGATAGACATATCATTGGGTCATATAACTATACAAGTCAATTCAAGAATGCTCACATGTTTTATTGGTTGTATAGGATGCACATAGAGAGGGGGTGCCTCATATTTTGAGTTTGGCCATGGGAAAGGGGAACATAATGGAGTAGGGGCATGTGTGAAGAGAGCTCTAGTTAAGGAGCAATTGAAGATTTTATTAGTTGAGCTTCTTAATGCTCGTAGTATTGTTAATTGGTGTAAGTTAGCATTATCACAGGGGGACTCTTGATTTAGTGGTATGCAGGTTCTTTTGGTTGGTTGAGGAAGGATCCATAGGTGATAGATTAGATTGTGCTACAATGAGAGGCTCATAAAAAAGGCATTCATTCTAGAGCTCTAATTCTAATACATGGACCATTTGGACATGACAAGTAGCTTGCTTTTGTCCTAGTTGTTTTCAGTGTGATTGGGATCACTGTGAGTCAAGTGAGTAGGTGGACAATGGGCTCCACATTATCTTACTCCATTTCCTATCGTACCCTCTATTAGAAATGATGACATGGAAAGTTCACTTGAGCATAACCATCTATTAGATCTTCTTCAGCTAGGACATGTCTTTGCATTGGTTGCACCATAGAGGAATGATAAGAAATCTAATTATTGGTTAGCACATTGTGTAAGAAGTAAACAAAAGCTTGCACAACTGATCACAAATGATGATGAATTAACATATCCTACTGGTTCAAACGTTGTTGCTAGAACATGGTTGTAGACATACATGCTTAGAAGGAATGGAATTACAACATTCAAAGACTATCAGAAACACAAAATAATTCTCATATATTCACATCTTATTATTGCAGCAAATGTAAAGTTGTTGAAGCATCAAGGAAGACCAAAAGAAAAAAAAATTTTAACTATTACTAATGCTGATCATGAAACCATGTTGGAGACCCTAAAATAGAGAGAGGACCCTATTGGAACACTCGACTAGGTATATTTACTTATGTTATTTTCTTCATAATGATTCAATGAAACAATGATTATCTTGTTTAATACAATAAGTTACTAATATTTTTTATGATATTGAAATGTAGGTACATCATGAAGAGTAGGGGGGAGGGGTGTTGGGGAAAATTTCTAAGATTTATGATGTGTTATGATGTAAAATGTGAAGTTTTTTTATATATGGTTTTTGTAATAATGAAAAAGATAGGTTAAATTAATTACATATCGTAATTTGTATTTTGGTAGGTTCTTTGTAAGGAATTATAAGAGGAAGATATTGAACAAGTTCTTGCAAGGCTATAAGGACAATTTTAAGAGCATTTAAAGCTATATGAGTATTGAAGCAAGGAAACAATGAAAGATAATTGCTTGTGGATATCTTATTACAAGTTTGGATTTTTTCTTATTTGACATAGAGCTGACATTATGATTATTAAAACTATTTAAATATCAAACTAATCAAATAAGACAAATCTAGAAAATACGGATGAACAATTATAATACTTGATTCCTTAAAAAATAATTTGGGGAAGGTGTCAGTAAGTTTGAATACTCATTTGTAATGAGGCATTGAAACAAGAAGTGATTTTATGATGCTAATATTGTGTAAGCCTTTTACTACAAGTCTTATCAATACATTTCATTTATTTTTATGGTGTGATGTTTCCATCTCTAGGTTATTATAAACAAAGACTTGTGGTGTAAGAAGAACAATGGGTGGAAGAAATAGTTGATTTGGATAATGTTTTTCTATATCTTGGGAATGCTAGGGTTGTTCTGTTACACTTTATTAAAGTTGGTTGTTATAGTTCAAGTCAAAATTTGGGTTCTATATATTATATAGGCTCTAATTGTGTGACAACAATCACATAAACTTATTGAAACACTTGTGTGCTTTGCTACATTTATCTAATCTATTTGTATAAACTCAAAGTATTGTTGTCCATATATATCCATTGTATATTTTACTCATTATTTTATTCTAATAATGTGATCTTGTATATTGTCAAAGTTAAACCCTTGTCTTTTTTTCTCTTTACCTATCTATGACAAGATCTTGTATACATGTGTTCTTTAGGATTTCATGAATTTATATTGCTTAAATTCTACAATGGCAAAAAACAAAGCAAGCCTACAAGTCATCCAAATTCCAAATTTACAACTCTAAGAAAAAAATTGCACTGGGACCCAAAGTCCCTAGGGAATAGGTCAACCTAGGTCATCCTATTTTGGAATAGTTGGACCTATGTTAACCTATTCTAGACTCACTCAACCTAGGTTAACCTATTCTAGACTCAGTCACCCTAGGTTAACATATCCCAAAAAGAGAAGACAATGAATTATGATAACATTGAAAAATTAATCCTTATTGGTTATTATGACTCTAGTAAAGCCTATTGGTTGTATGATCCTAAGGGGGCTGAATTAACATCTCTAAATATTTGTCAAATTAAAATAAGTGTTTCACCTTTCAACCTTTTTCCATGTTGGTTTATTAGAAAAGAAACATTGTAGTGACACATCATCATACTTACCCAAAAATGTTGAGCTAGAATTCAAAATTCCTATTGAATCTATGTATAAGAAAGGAAAGATATTAACAAGCCAAATTTAGGCTTAATGTACACTCCAAAATTGACAAGTATTATCCAAAGGTAACACTTGTAGCAAACTTGAAAACTAACCTACTCTACCCTAACTAGTAACAAGACAAATGCTAAATTTCATTCACTGGTTGGCTAAAATAGTTGACTTTATTCTTAAAAGTGCCATGATTAACATGCTTAAAGGAAAATACCAAAATATGGATAAATGAACAATATTGAATTGTTTGATGCAACATCTATTGAGGAATGAAAATGGTGTGACTTAATTCACATTTTTGATTGAACGTATCAACATTTGGGACTGAATCAACATGTTGCATTTGATCCTCTCAATAATCATCTTCATGTTGAAATGCTAGTGTGAATGGTGACTCCTCCCTTGACTTGAGCTGGGAAAAATACCTGATTGCACAACCTCTTAAAAGTACAAACTTTAAGCTTGATTTTCTAGTTTCTATAGTGTTTCTCCTTTTTTTTTGATTCATCATGGTTACCATGCATTATTATAACTATGCCAACTCTTCCTCCATGGTCAAGGAGTCCCCTCCTTTTGTTAAGGTAGCTCAAAGTTCATAACAACTATCAACATTCTGAATGCTCTTGAGAAATGGATCCATCTTGCATTCATGCTTAGAATCATTAGGAAAAATGCATATACTCTAAATTTTTAGTAGCAACGTTCTCACAAAAAACTTTTACAATACTATAAAAATAATCTTCTAAGCTTCGGTTAGCTACCATCTCATTCATATTTTTTAATCTTGGCATTGAATTGTCAGTATCACTAGCTTCAAATGGGCTGGTGAACACTAGTGACACCATTATTTTGGCCATGGAGACCCTCCATCATCTATGGCCACCCCATACTGAGTAGTCTCAAGGGTTCTCTAAGTGCATTTTGAGGTTGATCTTTTGAGGGTCATAACTCGAAGCTCATGAGGGCTATCAATGAAATGTCAAATTCTACAGGATGGTGATGCCAAGGCCTAACATAACCTATCTCATTTCTGAGAGATCACATTCCATTTTGATTCAGCACAATGATCTCACTCGATGCCAAAACTCGTAGTGTGCCTCAGTTCATGGGTGCACCACAACATAACTTTGAAATTGCTAATCTTGGCATCGAATCATCAGCACCATTAGCTCCAAATGGGTAGGTGAACCCTAGTGACAACCTTGTTCTAGCCATGCAGACCCTCCATCATCCATGGCCACCCCATATCGAGCAGTCTCCAAGCTGCTCTAATTGCATTTCAAAGTTGATCTTTCGAGGGTCGTAACTCAAAGCTCGTGAGGGCTATTGATTAAACATAAAATTCTACAAGATGATGATGCCAAGGCCTAAAATAACCTATCTCATTTTTGAGAGATCACATTCTATTTGGATTTAGCACAGTGATCTCACTCGATGCCAAAACTCGTAGTGTGCCTCAATTCATAGGTGCACCAAAGCACAACGTCAAAATTACTGATCTTGGCATCAAATCGTTAGCACCATTGGCTCTAGATGGGTAGGTGAACCCTAATGACACCCCTGTTCTAACCAGGAGACCCTCCATCATCTGCAGGCAGCTGTACTAAGTAGTCTCCAAGGTGCTCTAAGTGCATTTCGAGGTCAATCTTCCGAGCAATTTAACTCAGAACTCATGAGGGCTATCAATGAAATGTCAAATTATACAAGATGGTAATGCCGAGGCCTAAAATAACCTATCTCATTTTTAAGAGATCACATTCCATTTGGATTCGGCAAAGCAATCTCACTCGATACCAAAACTCATACTATGCCTTAGTTCATAGGTACACCACATTGTAACTTTGAAACCGCTGATCTTGGCATCAAATTGTTAGTGTGCCTTAGTTCATAGGTGCACCAAAGTATAACCTCAAAACTACTAATCTTGGCATCAAATCCTTAGCACCATTAGCTCTAAATGGGCAGGTGAACCCTAGTGACACCCTTGTTCTAGCTAGGTGACCCTCCATCATATGTAGGCAGCTGTACTGAGTAGTCTCCAAGGTGCTCTAAGTGCATTTTGAGGTCAATCTTCCAGGATTCATAACTTGAAACTAATGAGGGCTATCAATGAAATGTCAAATTTTACAGGATGGTAATGTTGAGGCCTAAAATAACCTATCTCATTTTTAAGAGATCATGTTCCATTTGGATTCGGCATTGCAATCTCGCTTGATGCCAAAACTTGCACTGTGCCTTAGTTCATAGGTACACCACATCATAACTTTGAAACCGCTGATCTTGGCATCAAATTGTTAGTGCCATTAGCTCTAAATGGGTGGGTGAACCCTAGTGACACCCTTGTTCTAGCCATAAAGACACTCCATCATCTGTAACCACCTCATACTAAGTAGTCTCTAAGGTGCTCTAAGTGCATTTTGAGGTCGATCTTCTGAGGATCATAACTCGAAGCTTGTGAGGGATATTAATGAAATGTAAAATTCTATAGGATGGTGATGCCGAGGCCTAAAATAACCTTTCCCATTTTTGAGAGATCACATTCTATTTGAATTTAGCACAGCGATCTCTCTTGATGCCAAAACTCACAGTGTGCCTCAGTTCATAGGTACATCACAACATAACTTTAAAATTGTTAATCTTGGCATCGAATCATTAGTGCCATTAGCTCTGGATGGGTGGGTGAACCCTAGTGATACCCTTTCTCTAGCCATGAAGACCATCCATCATCCGCGAGCAACCCATACTTAGTAGTCTCCAAGGTGCTCTAAGTGCATTTCAAGGTTGATCTTTCGAGGGTCGTAACTCGGAGCTTGTGAGGGCTATTGATGAAATGTCAAATTCTGCACAATGGTGATGCCGAGGTCTAAAATAACCTATCTCATTTTTGAGAGATCACATTCCATTTGGATTCGACACAGTGATCTCACTTGATGCCAAAACTTGCAGTGTGCCTCAATTCATAGATGCACCACAATATAACTTTGATACCGCTGATCTTGGCATCAAATCATCATCACCATTAGCTCTAGATGGGCATGTGAACCCTAGTGACACTCTTGTTCTAGAAATAAAGACACTCCAGCATCCACGAGCAGCATGTGCTGAGTAGTCTCCAAGGTGCTCTTAGTGCATTTTGAGGTCAATTTTTTGAGCATTGTAACTTGAAGCTCGTGAGGGCTATTGATGAAACATCAAATTCTACAAAAAGGTAATGTCAAGGCCTAAAATAATATATCTCATTTTTAAGAGATCACATTCCATTTGGATTCAACACATCAATCTCGCTCGATGCCAAAACTCGCAGTGTGCCTCAGTTCATAGGTGCACCATAGCGTAACTTTGGAATTTCTGATCTTGGCATCGAATTGTTAGTGCCATTAGCTCTGGATGGATAGGTGAACTCTAGTGACACCCTTTTTCTAGCCATGAAGATACTCCATCATTTGTGGGCAACTAGTACCGAGTAGTCTCTAAGGTGCTCTAAGTGCATTTCAAGGTTGATCTTCCAAGGGTCGTAACTAGGAGCTCGTAATGGCTATCAATGAAACGTTGAATTCTACAGGATGGTAATGATGAGGCATAAAATAATCTATCTCATTTTTGAGAGATCACATTCCATTTGGATTTAGCATAGTGATCTCGCTGGATGCCAAAACTCGTAGTGCGCCTCAGTTCATAGGTGCACCACAACATAACTTTGAAACTATTGATCTTGGTATTGAATCATCAGCACCATTAGCTTTGGATGGGCGGGTGAACCCTGGTGACACCCTTGTTCTAGCCATGGAGACCATCCATCATCTGCAACCACCCTATACTGAGTAGTCTCCAAGGTGCTTTAAGTTCATTTTGAGGTCAATCTTTCGAGGGTCATAACTTGAAGCTCCTGAGGGCTATTGATGAAATGTCAAATTATATAGGATGCTGATGCCAAGGCCTAAAATAAACTATCTCTTTTTTGAGAGATCACATTCTATTTGGATACAACACAACGATCTCGCTCGATGCCAAAACTCATAGTGTGCTTGAGTTCATAAGTGCACCACAGTGTAACTTTGAAACTATTTATCTTGGCATTGAATTGTTAGTGCCACTAGCTTCAGATGGGCGGGTGAACCCTAGTGACACCCTTGTTTTGGCTATGTAGACCTTCCATCATCTACATTCACCTCGTACCGAGTAGTCTTCAAGGTGCTCTAAGTGCATTTCAAGGTTGATCTTTTGAGGGTAGTAACTCTAAGCTTGTGAGGACTATCAATGAAATGTTGAATTCTATAGGATGGTGATGCCGAGGCCTAAAATAAAAGATCTCATTTTTTAGAGATCACATTCTATTTGGATTCAGTAGAGCAATCTTTCTCGATACCAAAACTCACAATGTGCCTTAGTTCATAAGGGCACCATAGTGTAACTTTGAAACTCTCGATCTTGGCATTGAATGGTTAGTGCCATTATCTTTGGATGGGTGGGTGAACCCTAGTGACACCCTTGTTCTAGCCATGAATACCCTCCATCATCTGCAAGTAGCCCATACTGAGTGGTCTCTAAGTTGCTCTAAGTGCATTTTGAGGTCTATCTTTCAAGGGTGGTAATGCAGAGCTCATGAGGGTTATCGATGAAATGTAAAATTCTATAAGACGGAGATGCCGAGGCTTAAAATAACCTATCTCATTTTTGAGAGATCATATTCTGTTTGGATTTGGCATGACAATCTCACTCGATGCCAAAACTCATAGTATGCCTCAGTTCATAGGTGCACCACAATGTAACTTTGAAACTACTGATCTTGGCATTAAATCATCAGCACAATTATTTCTGGATGGGTGGGTGAACCCTAGTGATACCATTTTTTTGGCCATGAAGACCCTCCATCGTCTGCGACCACCCCATACCGAGGAGTCTCCAAGGTGCTCTAAGTGCATTTTGAGGTCAATCTTCTGAGGGTCATAACTCAAAGCTCATGAGGGTTATCAATAAACCCTTACCAAGTTTGGTGAACTTATCTAATTAAGAATTTAAATTTATATCAAAAATTGTTCAAAATTGCAAAAGTTACAAAATTGCAATTTTGTAACTTTTGCAACTTTTGCATCTTTTTCTTGCAAAGTTAAAATGTGTGCAAAAGAGTCAGTTAGGGGTTTGAGCATGACCATACAAGGTTGGAAACATGTATATAAAGCATGAAATTATAGCATGCATTAATGAAGTGAGTTTTGTTAAGTGGATTAGTATGAGTTATGTGAACCTTGTGTACGAGGTTAACAAGCGTGTTTATGTCATGATAACACTATAAATTAAACATTGCATTCAAATTTGAGAATAAAGGTTGTTAAAATGTTATTCAAAAAATATTGAATTTGAATCGAATATAACAAACATGATCAAAACTAGTGATATTCCATAAACATGAACGATACACATGATCCACAATAAATTAAACAATACTAGATACTAAATTAATATGTACATCATTGTGCACATAAATGACAAAAATATATATCAAAATACATGTATCCATAGACAAATTACACAAATATATATCAAATATCATGTATCCATAAGCAAAGTACACAAATATATATCAAAATACATAGATCCATATATAAAATGTGGCTGATCAAGTCATCAGAATGTGTATAATATCAATGTTTCTATAAACAATGTGGCATATGCCATCTCAAAATGTCTCATGACGCATCCTATGAAAACTATACTATCCTAGGGTGCTAGTGGATGATCAAAATGCAGCCTCTTCACTGTAATAGGTGGATTGGATGCCTCCTACATAAACAAAAAAGGAAAACCCAAAGTTAGACTACTATATTTATATGATTCTTTGTATCTAACATTGAATTGCTCAAATGCATAATGATATTTTTTTAATGAAGATTTATACTAATAAAATTTCATAATAAACACCTCTCTCATCAACCTCCTACGTTAGTCAGGAGTCCTCTTGTATGCCCTTGGCAATGCTCATACCTCGATGATTATGACCTGTGTATGTTCAAATATGTTTGTCAAATGAATCTACAACTTAAAGTATAACATTATAATTCATATAATACTAAATTTATAGCATATTTAATAATGAATTCAAACTACAACTTATTAGTGTAGGCTCCTCAGGATATAATGGCTACATCATCAAATCTACAAAATTCTCTTGTTGAACCTCGTGTGCACTAGGAATTTCCTATGAGATACAAAATAGTAGTTGTTAATATCATAGAATTCAGTTTTAAATTTATTTATGAAGATAAGGAAAATAGAAAATAAATGATACTTATACATACAATGGGACTCTTGGTGTGAATAGAAATGCCTAAGCGTCTACGACGCATAATCTGTATGGGCTCATCGCTAGTAGCCACGACATATATACAATAAATAATGTAATTAAATTTCATTGCCATAAATATTTTACAAGAATGCATCAATATTTAATCAAATAAAAAGCACCTAATTACCTTTTCTTTGTCGATGGGTGTTGGCTCATCCCCCACACTTCGTCCCCCAAGGACAGGTGATACCTGCAAGATAAAAGAAAGATTAGAAACCATATAAGCTACAATATCAAATATAAAAAACAATGAGAACACAACATAATGTACCATAGATGTCTCAAGGTCAAATTAAATGGTCGAGAGTGTGGCATCATCAACTTGTCTCAAGTCCTCCTCTATCATCAACTAAACATGAATGAAGATCACATACATGTATAAGTTAGTATGGATTAAAAATTAAAATTAATCTATTATAAAAATAAACTTTAAATTGCATATGAAATAACAAAAAAATGTATACATGTACCAACATAGAAGGATTCCATGCCTCTACATTCCCCTCCTCTCTCGTATCAGGGTCTATAGCCTCTGCATCTGCATCTGGTGTATCCTCATCTAATACAAAAAGATACTTAGGAATATCACCTATGGGACCCGGGAAAATATTATGGCATGTAATGCAAGTGTGAGGCACCAAAATTTGTGATGGGCTAGCTAATGATGAACTGGCACCAACATCATCAACATGGGGAGGCAGGACTGACCTAGTCTGAGATATCAACAGGCTACTCAATCTATGAATGGCTATAATGGTCTTAGAGCTAGCCTCTATGATAATATCATGATGCTACACTCGAGGAGGGGGGGAGACATCAATAGGGGTGACAGAAGTGCCAACTTTCTTCCACTAGGAAGAGGGTCTATCCTGAGGAGCTCCTAGTTCTACACCCATGTTGCGCTTCATGCTCTAATAATTCACTTTGAGTTTCAGCACAAATTCTACATACAATTTTTTAAGGAAATAAAATGGCACCTCTAAATTGCTATGTTGAGGGATATCAAAAACCATCCACCAATGATCCCAAAATTTTTCACATATGTCGTCATTTATGCACCATTTAATTGATAATTTAGGTTTTCTGTGATCGACTAGTAAACTAGTTTTTGGGTTCACAAAAAGGCTAACCAAATCATTGTTGGTTATATTAAGCATTGCAACCTCATCATGGTCAAAGCCATCATCAAACATCTCATGCATTTGGTGACGCCAACAAAGAGCGACATTTTTTTCATTGGTAAGGGTTTCAATGTTATCCACTATGGTCTTTAATGTGGATAACATAGGAGCCAAGGCAAGTACATTATTATATGTTTTTGCAAACCCCTCAATTCAATGAGATTTTCAATTATCAAATCCTCGATTCAAGGAGGGTTTTGAGGGGGTAAAGGATCATATGGTGGATAATTTTGCAGGGGTACTGGATCATTTGGTTGGGGGTTACGAGGAATATTATTCCTTGCCTCATGGTCATCATTTTGATTAGCCATTCCTATTAATTTGTAAAACATAATTTATGTTAAAAAAACCTAAATTTTAACAATTTTTATAAAAAAAACCCTAAATTTTAACAAATTCAAGTAAAACTAACAATTTTATAACAAAATTTATTCAATTTATATTAAAATTGATAAAAAAAAAAAAGAAACATATTATCTCATATCTGATAGTAAAATAGATATCCATGCTGGAAACAAATATACAACTGTGCAACACAACCCGCAAGTTGCTATTTTTTTAAAAATAACACTGTCACTTTTTGGGTATCTGATATAATATCAGGTATCTGATATTATTGGTATCCAATATTATATCAGATACCCGATAAGAGTTGGGTTTTACTTTCTAGGTTTGGAATCAAGATGGGTGAAAAAAGTTAGAGCAGATTTTGAAATGCTTTTAGACATTTTCAAACTCTTTTTTTTTCACATTTCCACTTTCTGGCACACCATGATCTTGCACATACCAAACATATATCCCACATTGATAAAGAGGGAGGAGTATACAAAATGGATCAAACTAGTTAGTGTTGAATCTTTCAAACATTAATATTACAATGTGTGGCCATTATCTCTTGTGGAAGAATCTGTGACTTCTACTTGAACTACAAAAATGACTCTTTTGAGTATATTTATATCACTATTAATCGAGGAAAACCCAGAGCATATCATTACCCACGATCTTTAATTTTGCATTAAACAAATCACCATGCATCAGTTCTTTTCTTCTCTTCTAGGAAGGTGATTATTGGATGAATAGTGGAGGATCTTCACATGAAAGAAAATATTACACTTGTTCATGGTGAGGAGATGTTGCAAATGCAAGAGTTTTCAAGGTGATAGAGGAGATCAGCCACACCATGTAAGGAGGTAGTGAAGGAGAGGAAATAGTTCTGGTCAAAGTGTTGAGAGTGTGGAAAGTCTATACTCACATCTCATCTCATAGTAGCTTCAGTGCCTATATCAAAATTTACAAGAGAACTCCATTTTTTATTAAGGTCTATGATCTGACCAAGAATTTGATCTAGGGAGAAATACATTGACAAATGAGCAAGACTCACATTCCTATAACCCACATTTTCAATCAAAGAAGAGTTGTTGCATCAAGCATGGAGAATAAAAAGAGATGAATCCAAAGCTGCTAGGGCCAATGTTTGTGTCATCACTAAAGCTATTTTTAGTAAGCTATTTTTAGTAGTGAAGACCTCATCATGTGGAAAATTCCATGGGCATATGTATGCTATCCAAGCCACAAGTCAGGAGTAAACCACCATGGTAAAATATAAAATATTGATGCATTGTCTACTTGGTCTTTGAAATGCAATATTTACTTCTTCTCAAGGCACTACCATTTTAAGCATTGTCTTTGATGAATATTGACCATGGGCTAGAGATGTTAGTATAAGAGACCAAGGCTCTTTGGTAGCATTTGAAATAAAAATAACTACTACACACACATTAATGAGATGTTCATAAAAGAAGACAAATGTTTGTAGGTCTTGGTGTAGATGTCTACAAAGGTCAAGTTGTGGGCATCTATCAAAGACTTGGTGATTTGTCACTCAATGTTTGTAAGAGGAGATATGCTTGCATGTGTGAGAGGAAAATATTGATACCAGGTAGGATTGTAGCTCTTTTTAGTTTTAAAATGGATTTTTCCAAACATGTGAGTGATGGGTATAGCTGAAAGCGAAGAGCCTTGTGGTCTTTTCAAAGTTTGTGGATAAGTTGTGTTGAATTCTTAAAGGATGAATGATGAAGCACAATCTCAAAGTTGAAAGTGTGCAATTTAGTGATAGGGGTTTGTGCATAGTGTAGTTTTTTCATAGGAATATTTATCACACATTCTTGAGGGATTAGTTTTAAAAAGCTTTTAAATGAACAAACACATGGATAGGTAGTGTATTAAGCATTGGTTTAATATGAAAAGTTTACCCTTGTGTATGGGCCTAGGATAGTTGGCAAAGACTAAGGTAATTTTGAATGACCCAATAGATGATGTTAGTAGTGACAAGGATCAAAGGACCAACCAAGTGATGACACAAGAGAAAATTACAATGTAACATGTGGCAGATAGTTCAAAGCTTGGTGCAGAAACTAAGGAGATGATGTGTTAGTTCCCAAATTAGATGCACATGATTGCGATAGGTGGAAAAATTGATGACTGTCACTTACCTACATTTTGAAGATACTTGATCATTAATGAAAGTGGGAAAGCGATGAGGCAACAATTGTGATGGCCAATGACATGACATCAAGCATGAGCAACACATAGGATGCTGACACATGTGGTGAGATAAAAAAATTGTCGCTTCCCCAAAAATTGAAGATGTATGATTGTTAAGCAAAGTGGCAAAGTAATGAGGGACCATGTGGAAGTAGGCCCAGGTGGTGATGATAGAGTAGTTTTGATGAATCTAGTGATGCTATGTGGCAGTGACATGACAAGGCATCAAATAGGCTAATGATGTGGCAATGATTGTACATCAAAGATCTAATTAGAGGGTGCCACACGACACTCGAGTAGTGGTAATAGTGCCAAGATAGATGAATCAAGTGCTGCCACATGTCATAGGTGGTCAACTAGGTTTGACTTGTATTCAGAGATAAGAGGGAAATTTTTAAAAGGTATTTCCAAAAGTATGTGAAAAAGGTTTTTAAATTAATAGATGGTTATATGATAAAGCATGACTTTAAGGAAAAGATAAATTTTACATATAATATAGACCCAAGAACCTATTAAGAACTTGAGTTTCAAATGGATCTCCTAAGAATCTTTTATAAGAAAACATATGACTATCATAGATGAATGAAAAGTTCTCAAAATGAGCTTTCAATATTTGCCATTTTCTTTTATATGTGAAGCAATATGTGTGAGATATTTAGGGCTTTGTCTGAGGTGCCTAAATTTCAACCAAATTCTAGTATGATAGTTGAGACATGGTTTTTGGTAAAATGGTGAACTAGGTGTGCGCCAAGGTTAGTGGAGATGTAATTGTTGATATTTTTCACCTCCAAGTTAGTTTAATGAGTGATAAATCTACATTTCAAATGCACACCTAATGCTTTTATGAAAAAGAGGTTTCTCATCAATTAGAAAAGATATTTTAAGCTTGTTGAAGCTCAATTATGAGATTCCTTTGAGATTTTGGTTGTAGAGAGAAGAGAGAGGCTTTGCATCATTAGGGGATAGATATTCAAGTAGACCTGTGTCACTTCTAGATCAAATCTAAGATTTCTTTCCTGTCCTATATCTTTCTTCTTTCTTTCTTTCTCTAGGGTTGGTTCCCAAGTTTTCTAATAAAACTCTTAGTTGGGTTTTCACCATTCTTCAACATTTCTCTCTTGTATGAATAACAATAATAAAGATAATATAGAAATTTGTGGTCTATTTGGTAGTTCTATGGGTTATTTACATACATCTTGAATGTATAGTTTCAAATAAATTAATCAAGGAACAATAAACTTCTTGGTCTCATTCTGATCCTATCTCTATTATTTGTAATATTTTGTGGTTTAAGAGAAAAGAACTTAATCCTATTTACAACCCCTGAAAGTTGTATGTCTTGTTAGGTTTTCTATTCAAACAAAGAGTCAAGTAATTTTTTTCTTATTTTGATAGGATTGCTAGTTTCATGAGGAGGATATTTCAGAAGTATGAGGGTTCTTATGAACATTGATGTCTAATTCACAAAGTGATAAGATAGATCTGATATCTTGATGTATGAGATATGTCATTGATATCATGGGTGTATGCTTTTGATTTGTGGAGTTACCCAATAGATAAGGCGCTGATCAACTGTAGGATCAACATGTTCTTGTTGTTGGCTATTTGGGTTTTGTTTATATCAAACTTTAGTTAATTATCCATTTCCCTTTCCATTTAAAAGTTGAAAGGATGTCCTCACTCAACTTATGGATTTCATAGAATTTTCAATTTTCTACTATTTTCCTTTTTCATTGCATAATTATAGGAGAAATAAGGGTTTTATCTAGTTTACAAGATTCAAATTGTATGCTTTTGAAATTGGTACCATATAAAAGAATCTAAGGTTCACCTACCTAGGTCTTGTAGAGCCTAAAGAAGGAGTATAGCCTTATAGTTGGCATTGATATCTGAATAGGTATGTTGAAGACCACAATTAACTTCTCCTAGATGTATTTGTTCGTATTATTGGGTTATTCAAATGTTCTTAATTTGGGAGCCAACATAGAATCTGGCTAGTATTAGATTTCCATTGTATTCCATCTAGATGTCCACCCTTCACAATGGCAATCACATCTTCATGATCTGCTATTTTATTATATGCCCATTTCTTGCTATCATCCAAAAACATAAACATCCAATTCCTACATTTGGTGTGGTCTCAAGTGTTTTATTTACAAATTTGGGGAGTCCAAAACAACCTTAGTTCTCTTTGAGGAATTTGGTAACTTCAACCACTTATCTAACACACTACCATTTTTGAAAAAAAGTGGTCTACATTTTAAGCGAGAAGCTCGGGGAAACACCTTTCTTATCTATGCCACATCCTTTCTCATTTTCCCCTCTTCCTAACTCATGCAGTCTTCCCAACCATTACACTTACATCCCACTTCTTTTCCTACATTTGCGGAAGTGGACTCATGCTTGGAAATCAATGAAGGGAGCTTTGTTATTTATATGCACAAATACAAAAGAAACTTCAAAAATGTTACTTTTATGAGGAACTTTTTAAGAGTGAAATGAATCTCAAATCAATGACCTTCTTACTTCACACTTTCATTCAAAACACTACTTGTTCCCTTTGAAACAATAAATTTTATTTATATGACTCCCCTTAACCTTTCATCCACCTCTAACAACACATTTTATTCAAGCTTTGGACATAGATACATATGTCTTATGCATCCCCATAATTAAAGATATTTTCCTCATTTATTTTGGTGAACCTTACTATGCCAAAGTGAACTTTGTCAAAATATTCCTCTAGTCAATTTTTTTTCTTATAAACAATCCACTTTCCTTGGAATATGAAACACGTCTTTTTCATATTACACTTAATTAATGTGGTCCTAGAATTCTCCCTAGGATATTTAATTCCTTCCTTCATGGAATATCATGTGCAAGTCCTTATACCCATTTTATCTTTAGTGATGATATGTACATATTTAAAATAAGTTTGACATAAAAGATTGCATTGAAACTTCCAAAACTTGTTTAAACTAGCCACAACACCCCATCTTCTTAAAACACAATGTCTTGACTAGGAAAGTCAGGTCTCAAAGTGGCTTGACTACAAAAATTAGGACTCAATCCCCTAAACTACCAAAACAATCCATTGGACTCCTTATACTGAATGGTTTTAAAAATTGATCACTATTTGATCATTTTAAACCCATTTCTACTACTTTCTATGAAATGCCCATTTAGTATTAGGAGGCTCTAGAATTGGTCTTAAAAACTGACTGAATCAAACAACAAGGCCTTGAGACCCAACATATCTATTCTTTGAATCACATTCTTATACCTTGTCAAATTTTGTCTCATAATGACTTTGAGGTCTAAAGATATTGATTGCCAAAACTGACTACTTCAAACTACTTTCAATTAGATATGTCAAAAAACAATAAAAAACATTCAGATTTAGCTTTTAAAATAGGTCAAATAGACATTTGGGCATGACAAATACTTGGGTGAATTTGATAGATTTTCAAAGTTGGGTACTTGGAATTTCAAGACTTGGAACACTAGCAGAATAACAATTTTTGTAAACAGAATGGACTTGAGAAAATCTGTAGACCAATTCATCAACACTTTAAAACCAGTATACTTGGTGTATTTTCATAATAGAAAATGGTGGTACAAACCATTTGGCTCAAAAAATCACAAATTCAAAGTTATAACATCTTGAATAGGGCTACCGATTAATCCACATTTTTAGATACCAGTGAAACTTCAAAAATTATATTTGGAATCAGATTTGAAAAATAGTCAAATGGATTTTTCATAGGCTGAAATATGGAACATAACATGTGTCTAACCCATAGAATGAAACACAAAATGAAATTTTACATTTCGGTGAACTGGGCCAAATTTATGAATGGTCAAATAGGGCTTCCTGGAATTCTGAGCAATATGCATCAACATGACAACGATAAACAACCAACTTTTAGGAATTCAAATCTTGGTCAAAACATATCAAAATGATTCAAAATACAAATCAAATTTTCTCCAATATGCATGCTAAATATTCCCAAAGTGAAAATTCATGAAACTTAACTGGGTGTAAGATATTTAGTTGTAAACTTAGGTTTCTATCACTCTTTGACACTAAGGAAAAAATTCAAATTTATGCAATGCTTACAAAGACACTTCATAGACTGATTTAGAATGAAAAATTATCATCATGGGACATAGGCATATACTAAAAAAAATGTTGAAAACATGAAATGCATCATAGGCCTCAAAATGATAGTTGTGTACACAAGCATGGAAAGCTATTATAGAGGCTCAATTTGACACAAATTTCATTATGGTACTCAAAATTAGGGCTTCAATTTTGAGTCCCAACAGGGTGTACTGCACAACAAAGGCTTCTGAAAGAGTAATAAACATGTGAACCATTCCATAGGGTATATGATAAAACCACTATATAGAAGGGACTCCCAAACTTTTGGGAAAGAGATGCATGAGAAAAATGTCATTATAGGCTACTTCTTGGCAATATATGAAAAATCCTTTGACATGTGTGACCAGATCACCCCTCCCCCTATATTTATCAAAATTGGGGATTCCAAAGTTCTTGGGGAATGATATCATTGTTATAAGCTTGTCTAATGGGTATGGATAGACATTTTCAAATTTGAAGGTTTTGGATCTAGAGCATTCAAAATGCTCGTCATATCTTCCCACTCCATTGTGTTGCATTTGTTGGGAAAAATATTATTTATATATTTTAGTTTTTGTTGTGGCAGGTAGGTGTGGGATTGTTGTGTGGATGGATGGTCCTACATGGGTGCTAGTACATACTATTTTTGTAATGGTTGTTATTGTAGTGATAGTGGTTGATATGGTGGTGCAATGTTTTGTGATTCCATGTTTTTCCCAATGTAAGTTGTATGCACTCTTGCCTGAGAGGCTAACTAGGTGTTGAGTGGTGCCAAATAGTTGATGTAGGGGACTACCTCCATTTCTTGTTGGTGTTACTATGGTATCATTTTGTTTTTCCTTAAAGGTGGCATAGAAAAATAGTTGGTGATTAGTTGTAGCCAATTAGTTGGTGGTAGTAGTGGCTTTTGTGCTTGGAAGATTTGGCATGAATGGGTTACTAGTTAGGGGGCTTGTTGCCTATCCATGTGATTCTATGAAATTATAGGGGCTAAGTGGAAATAAATGGTGCTTTTCTAAGTGGAAGAAAATGGATTGATGTTAACATTAGTGGTGATGAGAGGTTAGTTTCTAGCCCTGTTGGCAGTATTCCTATGGCGAATTGAGGTGTATGAGGTGGACACACTAACAGAGAGGTAGAGGGTAATGTTTGAATTTATAGTCTACCAATATAACTAAGAGGGTGGGAGGGGAGGTGAGGGGAGTGGGGGACAAGGTGTGAATCAGTTATCCAACTATTATCACAATTATCAATCTTATCCAATCTTAACTATATCAGCAATATAATCAAAAACCATAATAAGATACTCATGTGTAATAACACAAAATATGTTAACTAGGGAAACCCTTGATTAGAGGGAAAACCTTGATGGAAATGGAAGCTACAAGATGATGTACTAATACAAATCAATCTATGACTTTTAAATCAATCTAAAGAGTCTAATTAAATTTTGTATTTCTTTTGCTTGTATTGTTGGAAGAGTATCTAGTGGACAATTTCTAGCTACAAAAGAGTACAAATGGGTATAAAAAAAGCCTTCTAGTTCAAATCATGTGATAATAATTGAGTCTAATGTAGGACTAGCATTATATGGGGTCAGTTATTTCCTCTCGTGAAATGATTGGTTGTCACTGGAGGAGAGGTGACCCCTCCAAGATGTATCGACCCATTAAACTCAAATTCTATCAAGTATCAAGTTTTATATCAAGAAAATATGAATGTGATAACTGTTGGGATAAGGTGACTCAGCCTTACCACATTTTATTGCTTTATTTGTGCTTTCCTAGAAACTTGCTAAATGAAGCTAGATTCTTCCACAAGAAAAGACTTGGAGTAGAAAAATAGAAAGCTTATGTTTTTTGGTGGTTTATTCTCTTATGTTTTGTTTTATGCAAGGGTTGTGCATAAGGAAGTTTCTAAAATAATTTGTAGATGCATTGAATGTAGATTCTTTAGAAACTATTTCCTCTTATATGAAAACTCTATAAGTACAAAGTATTGTTGTAGAGAATGGAAAAAAAGATGAGAAGATAGTTGCACAGGGTTATGCTACCAGATTTTCTCTAAAATTGAGCAAGATGTAAATCTCCATGTGAAGGCTAAAAATGTATTGTAACTTGTTATTGAATAATACATTAGCTTGATGGTTTTGAGGGTGGGGTTTTTACCTGGAAAGGTTTTCCCTGTGTATATTTATGTTCTCTATTTTGTCTCATTCTTCTAGTTCTATGATTGTAGAATAATAATATGTATGTCATAATGCTACTAAAATTTATTTAGATTGGTAAATTGTAATCACTTTCCTTTAAGGTTTTAATTGTGGGAAATCAACTATGTCTGTTTCTGCTTTTATGGCATAGTAGTATGCACTTGTATTTTCTGATTAGAAGTTGTACAAGGAAATATTGCATACAAGATGTGCATACTAATCTTAGATGAATTTCTGAGATGCTCTCATTTCCCTTCAATTGGTATTAGAGCCCATTTTTTGTGAATTGCATGTTGTTTGCATGGGAGGACTCACAAAGTTTTTGGTTTTGGGTATTTCTTCTATTAAGATTTCTTAGCTTACAGAGCTTGAAGAATTTTGTTTTGAAGAAATTAACTGATAATTAGTCCTTTGATGAGTGGAAGTCTTGTAGTTGATTTATTCTTTCAGGAGACAATAGACATTTCTTGAAGGATGGTGAAGACAAAGAAAATAGAGTTGGTCATGTTGAAATAACATTGATCTGGAGCTCTTGGTTGACAATAGAATAACTCTTGATGCATGGGTTTTTGAAGGTGTCTCTTTTGTTACCTGGAATGCATTGAGGCTATGGAGTTGATCATTGGATGATCTGGAAGCTTCTGGATATCATATCTCTCTCAGATGCTTGTACTAGTAGTGTTTGTGGAAATGGTCTACAAGTGGACCTAGAGTTCTAGTGCTATGTTTTCCTCTTGGGTGTTTATATATGCATGGCTTGGATTCTTGTTTGTTGGATTTGAGGGGTTTATATATTTTCCTAAAAAAATCTATGGTGATGTTCATCTATGATAATCCATTATTTTGGGTTCAGTTGTTTGGTATTTTATTTAGACTTTGACTCTTCTAGATGAGAAGTGGGTTTGGATGTGCATGGGTGTTCTTAAACACAATGTTTTTGTAGGTTTTTCATGTTGAAATAAAAAACTTGTAGTTTTTTGTGGATCTACTATAGAGCTATTTTTTGGACTCTTGTTCCTTTAGAGTGGTACCAGATGAGATAGTTGTAGTTCTACATGCATGCATTCTTTGTGCATGGTGAGAGGAGGTGTTTTTCTTTCTCTGCATAGAGATGTTGGTACATGATCAGTCACTTAGCATTTCTGTGGTGATGCTTTGTTGGATTCCTGGACTATGGTGCTTGATGTGGACATAATTGGAAAATCAGATTTGTGCTTGATCTAGTGTTTGAGCCATATTGTCTACATGATTATTCTCTTTGATCTCATTTGTATATGTCACTAATGTGATAGTGGGTTTGCATGTTTTAATGATTGAATCTACAAGTTATGCAGTCAAGTGGGTGGCCACCCATTTAATTGTAGTGGGATAACTTAGATGTGGACTATCTATATCCACTAGATTTGATTTAGTATTGGTGCAGACTTGTTAGTTGGTCTTGTTTGTGGTCACTTGTGCATTTGTGTGATTTCTTTGAGAGAAAGGATGGATGATATTTGAGTACTTGGATAGTCAGTTATGGAATCCTATAGCATGGTATTTTTTCTTAGTGTGGAGATCTTGGTTTCACCCAATGTGATATGTGGACATAGATGATTTTCAGATTTGGAAGATGGTTTGTCAGGTGCTTGGAGAGCTTGGTATCAAACTTCAGTGGGAGCTTTAGTAGTGGCTGTATTTTTCCATCATATGGTGATGGATGATCTTTTTTAGTGTTGCAGATGTTGGAGGATGCCTTAGATCTTGTTGCTACAGAAGGGTCTTTGACATTTGTTGGTTCACTAGTTGGAGATGGTATCTTCATTTGTTTGTAGATGTTGACATCTTTAGGATTCAAGGAGTCCTTAGTAGAGATGTTGTTTACGTTGTTATTTGATTGATCAAATGAAGCATGTTATCTCTTTGAATGAGATGGTTTAGATCATGATGTCATGATTATGTTCCTGATTCCATGGTTGGAGCTTTGACATTGATCTTGTTTTAGTTTCTTGGTATTGAGTACTTTGATCATTTGCTTGATACTTCATGATAGTGCTATGTTGTAGTGGAGTTTTGCATGGAGTGATTGATTATAGGTGTTTGTGGATACTTGGAGATTGAGGTGAGGCTAGAGTTCTCTTGAGATGAGAGACATTTTGTTGAGATGTATACTCTTGATGAGATTTAAATAGAAAGTTTGAGGAGCCTACACCTTTTTTGAACATGAGTTCAATAGAGACCTATGAGGAGATTGTTCTTGGATAAGTCATAGGGTGACTTGCATATCTTGGAGGAGCATTCTCATTCCCTGCTCTTGGTCTACTCAGTAGTTTATCACTTGAGAGGTATTGCCCAATGTTACTTTTAGGTGTTTTGTCATTTCTTTCATATTCATGGATCTCGAGCTAAAGTTAGATGGTTCTGGAGGATTCATTATGAGAGATGGATAACATGATTATCTTCTTGAGGTGTATTTTCATTTATGATGACAATAGGAGATGGTAGTGGGCTGATTTCCTGAAATGGGAAATGGATTTGTTTGATCTTCTTTGAGAGGCTTACATCCATGTAGATTCGTGATATCATATTATGTTTGATCTGTTGAGGTTGAACAATTTTGGATGTTGTTGTGTCTTTTCTCTTGGGGTTGTGAAGGAGATCATACTATGCATAGTTGACATTTAGAAGTGTTTGTAGAAGGACATGCTATATGCTTATGGTTTGTAATTTCTTTCTTTTCTCTTGGTTATCTTCTTAGATGTTTGTGTTCACATAACATTGTTTTTTGAGATTTGTTGGAGCTATGTGGTCATTTTTTATCACTTGTACTTCATTTTTTTTTGGTGATGACATGGTGGCTCCTTTGTCTCTTTTCTTTGTTGGATGTGGAGAACATGGGAGAGTTGTGGAGACTGGATGAGAGAGGTGTTTCTTGCAGTGTTTCTGCTACAAGTTTTCCATATTTTTGTGGATGGTCATTGGTACTACATGGTTTCAATTTCTTTGTGTTGTTATCAGTAGACTCAGTATGTCGTTGATTTTTCAAATTTGACATTACCCATGTAGTGCGAGTTCTTGTATGTGTTTGGTCTTCATTGATTGGTTTACACATAGAGCTTGAGGTTGCATTCTATGGGTTGGTTATGTTTCTGGCATGAGTTTTTTGGTGTTGGATACCTTTGAGGTATGGGTGACTGGATGAGTTAGCATTTACTATGGATGCTATTTTCAATTTTGTGGGTTTATTAGTTGGATTGGAACAATCAGTTTGGTTTTTGTTCTGGCTAATGTTTTATCTTTTTCTCTAGAGGATGGCTTCATAGTTTTGTTGTACTAAGAATTTGACATTTTTGATGCTTCTATGTAGCTCATGAGCACAGTGGAGTGGTGGCAGCATGTGTAGCCTTGTTATCACATGGATCTTATGCTTGTGTTATTTGGACAGGTGTCTAGTTGGAGCACGAGAGCATATGTTATGATTTATGTTGTTTCATGGATGGCTGTGATGATATAGTTTCATTAGTTTGAATCTTGTAAGGTCTTCGTAAAGTGAGAGATTCTTGGGATAAGGTGACCCAACCTTACCACATTTTATTGGTTTATTTGTGCCTAGAAAGCTGCTAAATGAAGCTGGATTCTTCCACAAGAAAAGACTTGGAGTAGAAAAATAGAAAGCTTATGTTTTTTGGTGATTTATTCTCTTATGTTTTGTTTTATGCAAGGGTTGTGCATAAGGAAGTTTCTAAAATAATTTGTATATGCATTGAATGTAGATACTTTAGAAAATATCTCCTCTTGTATGAAAACTCTATAAGTACAAAGCATTGTTGTAGAGAATGGAAAAAAAGATGAGAAGATATTTGCACAGGGTTATGCTGCTAGATTTTCTCTAGAATGGACCAAGATGTAAATCTCCATGTGAAGGTTGAAAATGTATTGAAACTTTTTACTGAATAATACATTAGCTTGATGGTTTGGAGGGTGGGGTTTTTACCTAGAAAGGTTTTCCCCACATATATCTATGTTCTCTATTCTATCTCATTCTTCTAGTTCTATGATTGTATAATAATAATCTATATGTCATAATGCTGCTGAAATTTATTTAGATCGGTAAATTGCAATCACTTTCCTTTAAGGTTTTAATTGTGGAAAATCAACTATGTCTATTTCTTCTTTTATGGCATAGTAGTATGCAATTGTATTTGCTGATTAGAAGTTGTACAAGGAACTATTGTATACAAGATGTGCATATTGATCTCAGATGAATTTTTGGGATGCTCTAATTTCCCTTCAATAACGACACTAGAAGACCATATAAATTGTGCATCCTGCTAAGAACAAGTTGTCCTAGATTTAAGGCCTCATTCTTCTTTAGTGAGAATGGTGGTGCAGTCCGATTATCTTTAAGATTTTGTGTGCTACTCTTTCAACAACATTGGGTTCTGTAGCATTGGAAGACCATTTTGTGATCAAGGATTAGATCAAAAAGTTGAAGTGAAGGTGAATTTAGTATACTACAATGCCAAGTTCCACATCTACCTAAATGTGTTTTCAAAAAAGTTAAATGGCATGATGCAACTAGATTCCAACATGAACAAGATTTATGGTACTCATTGGAGAAGAGTTTGTTTCTAGCTAAAGTGGTGAAAATTATACGATTTTTTGTACTATTCTTTCGAACATCACTGAGGCTCATAACATTGGGCAACCATTTATCTCAAATTACATATTTTAATCATCGAATGATAGTTCAATGGAAAAGGCAAGTTGAAGCTAATGCTATTCTCGTAGTGCCATCCAGTTGTAGGGTACAAATTTGAATAGGCTTTCTGACAGGATAGACTTACCCTTCCTTGCGCAAACTGGGTGCTAGAATAATGCATAGGAAGCTATACAAACCCCACTGAGCTCTCTCTATTGAGCATGCATACTTTTCAACGAATAAAATGAACATCTTGGCTTTTATGCATTAAATTTGGATGTGTTCAATTTTATGTTATTATTTTTGTTATTTTAACATCTTATTATTACCACTTATTATAATAGAATAATAATAATGTAGTCCATTTTTTTGTTTTTTATCTATCCCACTACATTTATTGTGGGATTTTAAAGGGTTTTCTTATGTTTCGATCAACTTTGCTATATCAGTTAGTGTTTGAGTTCTTACAATGGATGCTCATGGAACCTCCTTCGAACAAACATCGTCACAAATTTGTCTTGAAATATTTTCACTAGGTGTGCCCGTCCTACTATTGTACTTAATATTTAAGAGTTTGATAGTGCATGTGACTGGCTAAAGAATCATACTATGATAGGTTATTTTGTGGGTAGAACTCCACCTAAAAACATGCTAAAATAATAGGTTGCCAAAGCTTGGACTCCTCATGGGGTTTGACTTGATGGCATTCAAAACCTCCCTAAATGAATTTTAAATATTATTTTAGAAATCCTTTCCAATCTAGAGTTGTTTTCACTCGAAGGTTGTGGACATTTCAAGTCTTCACTACTTTTTTCCAACATTGGTCTTGAGACTTTACAAACTCAAATGACAAAATGTGAAGAGTCCATGTCTAGGTTGAGTTCTTGGTCTTCCCTTGCATTGTTAGTCATTTATTGAAGCCATTTAAAAAACCCTTGGTAAGGTAGTGTAAATGGAACATGATAAGTTTTTCAACCCTTGTCTTCAAAAGAGGGTTTGTGTCGAGGTCAACCTTTTATGTGACCTAAAAGAAACAATTGATAGCTATGTTGGAGCCCACACCTTCACCTAGAAGGTGCTTCTTTTTAGTTTTCCCAACAACTATTATAGGTGTTAATCAATTTAGCACACGGTCAAGGATTGCCCACTATTTATGATTCATAACAAGTCTCCTCCTAGTAAGGCTCCTACTAAGCCTTTTGAGGATGCAAGAAAAGATGAATGGACTACTATGGCATGCAAGGGAAAAACCTCCTCAACACCCAAAAAATTCACTCCAACTTTGGCTTAGATATCTTTAGAGCTCACCTTGATGAGTGTGAACCTTCAATTGATTATGTTGGTGGTTCTTCTTCCATTAGTGCTTGTTTTAAACCTTTTTGTATAGGGAGACATCAGTAAGAGTTTCTTGGCTTGGTTGGATCCACACTCTATAGGGAGCTTCCATGATTATGTTTGAATCTTTGTGATAGTCCCCTAGCCAAGATTATCAGGCTAAAGGCCTAGATGATGGTTCTAAAAAGCAAGGATTCATCTCTAGTAAAGATTCTTCCCCTTGCATCAAATCCAGTTTAGCTTTCTTGCACAATAGCTTTTCCTCTATTAGTGATGAGGATGACATGCAAGAATTTGTATCAGAAATTCTCTCTCTTGGAATATTCAAGGTCTCATAAACCTTTCTAGAAAGTATTTATTCATGCTACCAAATACAAGCTTGGTATCCTAGATATTGTCTATCTCCAAAAAGTTACAATTTATGTTTTTTTACTCAATTTAGCTTGTTATGTTATTTTGTTGGATAAAACTATATTTTCTTCACAACATAAATCTAGTCAAAGTGGTATTTTTACTCTTCTTTCTCATTTGTTAATCTCTTCTATTATTCATACTTATTCATGGCCAAGGCCTCAAAATTAGCACATAAATCTTTGGTAGTTATGGAACATGAATGAAAGTAGTACATTAAATAAGTCTAAAAGAAGCTTTCATGGAATGTACAACTAGAATTCATATGACACAACTACCAAATATCTTTCTACAACCTACTTCTTATGGCAGAAATTATGTTCCAAAGAGTTTTTTAGGCTTCTAGAGCTCGCCATACCTTTGTGGAGATCAAAAGAATTGAGCAAGGTCAAAGAAATATCTCTAAACTTCCTAACATCCTTGAAGCTTTTGTTCTAAATTATTAGAAGCTATTCACAATGCATGGATAATTAGATATCAGGGGCCAAGATTTGAATGATTGCATTTTGTTATCCCAAATTGGCTTGCAGTTAAGCAACATACTTTCTATAAGAAAATGCTCACCATTAGTAACCTCAAAGAAGTTATATTTTCCATGAAGGACTTCATTGTGTGATGGTTTCCCATGTGAGTTTTAAGAAACTTTATTGTTCTTGACTTGCATATGGTCTACCTCGAATCTTTTCATTTGAAATCTCTAGAAAGTATTATCAAGAAAGAGAATATTACGTTCATACCTAAAGCCAAACATCCTAAGTAAAATTTCAATTTGAGACCTATCCAAATTCTATTTAGGGATGCTTCTACTTGTAACACCATTGATGGAAGAAATTCTAAAGCTTTTGGAATTTTGAGATCCACCCGCCAAGGTCTTCCTTTGTATCCAACTCTCTATGTTCTTGCTATTGAAGGATTTGGGTAGCTATTTTCAAATGTTATCTCTTATGGCCTAGTCTGACATATTTCCCTTCTTTGTTCACCTATCCAAATTTTTAGTGGCCACTTTACTAATGATTTTAGTCTCACTCTCATTAAGGATGAGGAAAATATCTCTAGTTCGATGTAATTCCTTGGCACCTTTTCTTTGGTTCCTGGTTTGGCTATTCAATGACATAAGACAATTTTCTACAAAAAGTGTTTTCTTCATCCCCTTTCATGTCTTTCCTAGTATGAATGGAAATAGATTCAACATAAAGAGGTATTTCTTTTTCTTGACATTATTTTTGTTTTACAAGCTTCTCTAGTGGAGATTTATGATTTTGTTCTTGCCAATATTGAGAAGAAGCCTACTTAGTGGATTACCAAGCATGTTTCTTTAGTTAGTAAATTCCAAGTTTTCTCCAAAGTTTTTGTGGCCACACAAATTTATTCATCTTCTTGTTGGACACCTTCCGAGGCCATTTTCACAAAGCTAGAGAAACATCCTATGGATTTTCCCTGGGCTTCTGGAGATGATGTCAAATTCACCTAAGAGTAATATTTTGTTCCTAGGGAATCATGAGGCCTTGTCTTTATTTTTGCTTAGACAAAGGGTATTTCCTTATGTTACAGGTGGTTTATCCAAGCCCTCATTGGAGATGAGTTACTGGCTTCATGATTCAATGTATGTCAAATGGGTGGCCAAATATGTATCAACAACAAAATCTTTACAAATGGAAGTAGATGATAAACCGCAAGACAAATCAACAACTACAAAAGAAATGAAGTTTGTTTATAAAGTTATTCAAACAATTGATGAGAAAGAAGGAGAAATAAGTTTATAGTTGTCTCAAGAAACTAAATCTCAGATAATAGAGATGGATGACAAAAGCCCTCAACCAACACAAGAAGTTAAAGACATAATACCAAAGGTGGTTGAAGAAAAAGACAATCAGTTACCTATTGCAAATACTAAAGAATTAGATTAGAGTAGAGTTGAAGAAGAACATATGGTCCTACAACTCAAGGAAAAGTAAGAAGATAAATAAAAATCATCAAGTATTTTGGAGGAATAAGAAATAAACAAAAAAGAATAGGCCCCACCACAAAGAAGAGAATGAAGGAGCTATTTTGTTGTCAAGTATCCTCATGAACACCCTTGCCCTATTACCACGGTAGGGGTGTTATAGTGGGGGGTCCTTGAACCATAGGGAGTGTTTTTCCAGATTGATCCATAGGGCTATAAGCTAGAATATTATGATGATTTTTCTAAGTTAGACTAGTGGCATGTACCATTATCATCCTTTTGCCCAAAGAAAGCTCACACTCAAGTCAGGTCAGTATGTCGCCCATGGAGACATAACCCTATATATACTCAATCTAAATTGAATATGGGGTGGGAGTGGGGGGTTATATTGCCACTAGAATAATCTAAAAAGGGCCCTTCCCTTTAATAGTAGGGGGTATGCAGGGGTAGGGGAACTCTGCATGCACCAATGCAGGGGTGGGTGGTCCTTTTATTATAGCATATTCTAGCAACTATCGAGTGGAGGGGGGATCAAAATACATCCATCCCATAGTAGCTTTCATCCCTGCCCCTGATGGAGACTGCACAACTTGCCTTCCTATTCAACTGCATGCATGACTTGCCTCTACAAACAACCCCATTATTGGTTATTTTTTTTCTAGGGGATTTGAAAGATAGGGCTAGGTGGGCCCATTATTTTGCTGGGCCATTCTTTTTATAGGGATAGGGATAGGGATAGGTAGGGGAGGCTACCATATAATTTGAACAAACCAATCCATAGATAATACCACTCCCTACTCTTTATAAGAAAGGAGGGTAGCAATGCATTATTCAATGAAAATAGTATGATCAAATCTAGAGCATACCCCTACTATCTAGAGGGTTTCCAAGAGTAGGCAGGGGAAATCAAGGGGCATGTTACATAGATATTTGATCTAATTAATTCTACCTCAAATTTTATAGGTGGCTAGGGAAGAAGCTGAGTGAAAATAGAGAGAGTTTGAGGCCCATTCCTGTACGAAGAGGCTAGCTTGGGGCTTGCCCCTCCCCCTACACCACCATTTCTATAGGATTCACCTACCCTAATGGTCCCCACCTATTTGAGTAAGGGGCCCCTACTATTTTAGCAAGCCATTCCCATATCGACTGACTTTCTGATTGCCCCCAAAAAGGCCACAAGTGTTTTCAATTTTCTTGTGTAATGGAGAAATTGACTTTTTTTCTTCTATTCAATCTTTAGTTTTTTGTTTTAAGGGCAATTATCCTTTTCCCTCTAAGCCTGAAGCTTGTTGCAACTCATGCTATATAAGTGAGTTCCAAAGGCTGGAAGAAAGGTCCTAGATTTATTTAGCTAAATTATTTTTTGTTCATTTTTTGAGTCGATCCATGCATACTATGTAATTTTGTTCCAAAAAGATAGAATAGAAAGTTAATAATGGCTTGTCTAATAGAATTATTTTCTAATAAAGATGGTCATTGAATTGTGTACAATTTTAAAGAAGTTAATACAAAATACAGAAAGCTAGTCGTTCATCCTAGATCTTGTCTCTTCTTTTATTTCCATTTTATTCTCTACTATTTAATTGAAATGTTTATTACATTTCAGTTGTAATTTGTTTTGAATTATAGTTTAGTCTACTTTTACTAATAATCTTATGAGTTATGTAAATTATTAATGTAAATTGAAAGAGATTTATGCTTTTTATTGAAGATTATGATAAGTATTAGATCTAGAAATGAATATTGATAATCTTTTCACAAAGTGTTAAGATAGATCTAGAAGTAAATGTCTACTTCCTATGAGTTTATAGCCCAATTGATAGATCACAAGGTAGGAGAATCCCAAAAGGGGATTTCCTAACCCCCAGCAAATAACCACACAATAGAAACAACACAACAAACCAATAATAATGCAAGATCAAATACCAAATCACAATTCTTTATTCATAGATATAACTGACCACATGCAATATTCCTGGCTATAAGTCTTTCTAGGTTAGGGTCAAATAAAAAATAATAATTATAATATCAGTTCTGCAAGATCCCACAAGAACCAACTTACAAACCCAATCACAACTAGTCTAGATCCACAATTGGATAAGAACACCAAGAAGAATACACACATGTACCCTCATGTCTACCAAGCAATCCTCTGGTTCTCAAGCTCCAACTACTAGCTTCTCAAGCTCCAACTACTAGCCCTTCCCAAAATTTGCTTCTCTATCACATCCTCCTCTCCAAGATGGATGAATAATGATTAAAGACTTCACAATACCCCCTACTTATAACCAAATAAGCCACAAGTTGGCTAAAAATTAAATATCCCTTACATTAACTACATGAAGAGCCATAGGTCAACCTCCAACAGAACTTAAATACCAAATTCCTTTAAAGGCTTACAATACATATTAAATAAATCAAAATTAGTTACCCAAGACTCAAATAATTCTAGTCAACTCCACAAAAATCCTTTATTCATGCAAGATAGCCAACTATCCTAGGATGCTCCTACATTAGACTCCCTAGGTTTGAAAATACGTTCTTAGTAGCTGGAAGAACATCTTCTAGGATTCAACACATAAATCCCAAACTAGTTCTTCAAATACATGTCCTCCAAGTCTTCAACTTGTACACTCTTTCCATTTCTCTTCCTTTGCTTCTTCACCTCCATCCTTGGTGTTCCACAAATTTTCTATCCATATTGATCACTAAGACTTTTAGAATCTACCAACTCAACTTGGCTACCAATACTTAGGGTTCTTCTACCAACCTCTTCATTCTACAAAGGAATTATGGAATGCTTACATCCACCTTTCACAATTATAAAATTATTCTTGACACAACCATGCACAACCTTGCAATCATATTGCCAATGTCTACCCAACAACACATGACAATTGTTCATGTCCACAATGTCACACAACACTTGATCTTTATACTACCCAATTTGGAAATCAACAAGGCATTTCTTCCTTACTCTCAATGCATGCTCCCCTTGCAACCAACCAATCCTATAAGGATAAGGATGTCTCACTCTTCTAAAACCAATTTTTTGAATCATCTCCTTAGCAAAAAGGTTATCAATTCTACCACCATCAACAATCATCATACATACTTTAACACCATACTTACTACAAGTCTTGAACAAACTACTCCTCTGACAAGAGTGCAATGTCCTTTAACCAACAAGTACTCACTGTAGAACTAGAATCAGTATGCAAAGAACATTAACAAATTAAGTAAACATTCACAAACCAAAACTAAATTCACATATATGCTTAGACTAAGAAAGAAAATAAGAAGTGCAAAACCTCACAAGAGAAAACACTCCATGCTTTCTTGATTTTGTAGATGTGTCCTTTTGCTGTGGATGTATGCTCAAGATGCTCAAAAGCTGCTTCAATGGAGATGGGTAATGGCAAATTGGTATCTTTGTGAGCTCTCAATTTGGCATTATAAGGGTATGGTTGATGGCTTTGGTTCTCAAAATAGCATGGTAACTTTAGCTCAAAGATTGTTGATGAAATGGCTTGGGATGGGATTCAATTTATAGGCTAAGGGGTAGAGGGATGGAGGGCTTAGATGCAAGGATGGATGAAGGCTTAAGGAGGGCTAAGATGCACTCAAAGGGGAGCACATGGATTGTGCTTGTTTAGCACCAATGGGAAGGTGACACTTGTCACAAGGAGGCTGAGTGTGAGAGGGTAGGGTTAAGGGTTGGTTAAAGTCATGATGAGTGGGGTTGAGTATGTAAGAGGGATGTAAGAGGAATGAGTGTGGAAGAGGGAAGAGTGTGTAAGATGGATGTAAGAGTCATGAGTGGGCTTGTAAGAGTCTTTATGTTTTGTAAGAGCACTCATGACTTAGTGGTTGGGTTTTTTTTGAGGGGAGACTTTGGTTTGGATTAGGAAAGTCTTAAACTTGTTTAAGGAATGTGACAACATTAGGGGGTGGATTAGGCTTGGGTTTAGGATTAGATTAGGGATGTTAGAGATGTGCAAGTGGATGGCATTAATGAGGGTGGGTGAGTTAGTGGCTAAGCTTGGTTAGTATGGGTGGATGGGGTGGATTAGGCTAAATGGGGGATTAGAAATAGGTTAGGGGTTTTTGAATTTGAGGATTTCATTTATCAAATAGATTTATTTAATAAATGGGGATTTTTGGAATTAGATAGAAGAATAGGATTTAATTGATAAATAATAGATTATTTGATTTATCAATTAAATTAATCAACTAGGGGATGACAAAGGATTAATTAAATAGAAATTTAATTAATAATTCCTTTTTAGATAACTAAATAGGATTACTAAAATAGTGTAATCAAATTTAGGTGTCTACACTCACCAATTCAATAAAGTCTATCCTTACTTAGGTTCATGTTCTCAAACCTCATTCACATTAGAAACTCTTTTGTCACTAGCCTCGTGCAAACACTCATAAGATCTATTTCATTCTTTATGACGTCTAAAACAAGTACCCTTAAACTCACCTTTACCTGTCCTTCTCTTCTACTCAAGAGGTTTTGGCTCATATTTTGCACTTGGTTTAGCCTTTGTTGAGTATTCCTGGTTCTCCTTCCCTCAAGAACTACCTTAATTCCTCCTCTTCAACTTCTCTTCAACTCTCAAAGCATAAATATAAGTATCCTAAACCAGAGAAATATTTACCATACCAACCTCAACCTGAATATTGAGTTTCAAACCATTAATGTACTAAGCTACCTTCTCCTTTGAAAATTATCTATACCTAGACTAAATAGTCAACTTGTAGAATTCCTCGATATAATCCTTCACAGTCATATCTTTCTACTTCATATTATACAACCTCTTAAACAAATAAAGGTCATAATCAACAAAAATGATCTTAGCCTTCAGTTTAGTTAGCATCAACCTCCATCTAGTGATCTTAATTTCACCTTCCTCATCTCTGTCTCTTTGCAATTCCTTCCACTAAAGAGCAACATGTCCCTTCAACTTAGTTTGTGCCATCTATACTCTTAAGTATATCCTCAATATCCTTAAGCTAAAAGTAGTCTTCCAATTCACCAATCCAATCAAGTAGGTCTTTAGGATTCAAAGTACCACTAGAACCAGTAACTTCAACATATTCAACAACTTCATCATAGCCATTTTTAGTACCCACCAACCCAGGTATACCACTTAAAGCACTCACAATTTCAGAAATCATGCCACTCTTTATTAATGTAGTCTCATATCTGAATTCTTCTCTAATCTTCTATGAGATCCTTTCTTCCATATCATCACTAAGATCATCAATTCCCTAGGGTTCAATCTTCTTGGAGGCATATTCTAATTTTTTTGCAAACCCTATGTAATAGATCCACCAACCAACTCCACAAATACCAAGATCTTGATCCAAACTACTGCAACTTCAGTGATCCATCCACATACTCAGGAAACCTTTACTCTGATACCTCCTAACATAATGCAATAAAGGAGAATCCCCAAAGGATATGTCCTAACCCCCAACAAATAATCACATAGCAAAAACAACACAACAAAGTAATAATAATGGAAGATCTATTACCAAATCATAACTCTTTATTCATAGATATATCTGATTACATGCAATATCTCCATTTATAAGGCCTTTTGAGTTAGGGCCAAATACAAACAACAATTATAATATCATCCCTACAAGATCCCATAAGATCCAACTTACAAATCCAATCCCAACTAGTGTATATCCACAACTGGATAAGAACACCAAGAAGAATCCACACTTGTACCCTCAAGTCTACCAAGCAATCCTCTAGTTTGCAAGCTATAGCTACTAGCCCTTCCAAAAAATTTCTCCTCTACCACATCCTCTTCTCCAAGATCAATGAATAATGACTAAAGACTTAACATTAACCCCTACTTATACCCAACTAAGCCATAAGTTGATCTAGTAAGCTAAAAATCAAATATCCCTTACATTAACTACGTGAAGAGCCACAAGTCGGTCTCCAATAGAAATTAAATACCAAATGCCTCTAAAGGCTTACAATACTTATTAAATACATCAAAATTAATTACCCAAGACCCAAATAGGTCCACTCAACTCCACCAAAATCCCTTAATCATGCAAGATAGCCAACTACCCCAAGATGCTCCTACATCACTAATAGATAAGGCATTGTTCATCCTTTTAAGGTGATCTAGCTTGGAATATATTATATGGTGTAAAAAAATCATATAAATCAATAACTTAATGTTCTATTATTGAGGTTTTAAAATGTTAGCCTCTACTTGATTCATGGAGGTCTAGGGTTTGATAGATTATCCATTTGTCATCTCTTTTACATTCCTAAAATTAGAGGAATTATGGTAATAATTTATTATTTTGGAATTCATGTTAAGAGTTTGAATTTTAACTAAGGAGTGAATTCTTAAGTAAATCTGCCTAAATCCTAAAGAGTTTAAAGTGGAGAAGACATCAAAGTCCTGTTAGTTGTTCCTAATATTGTGTGCCTTAGAGTACCCACTATGGTTTCCACCTAATTCCTATTTCTTTTGATCTTTTAAAAGGTTGTTAAAACTTTGTGAAATTAGGAGCCAACAAGTTCAATATATTCTACAATAACAGAGGAATTAAAAGATAGATGTTAGCACTAATGACCCCTCCTTAGAATGGGATAGCTAAAAGAATTAACATGTCAATAATGGACCATGCAAGAACATTAATGATGAAGAAGAATGTGTCAAAGAAATATTGTAAAGAAGTTGTTAGTACTATTGTCTATACCTTGAATAGACTACAAGTCAAGAAAGGTACTAATGCTACACCTTTTGAACTATGGTACAACTATTCTACTAATGTGAAGTATTTCAAAAGCATCAGAAGTAGATGCTATACACTGAAAGATAATAGGAATGGTAAACATGATGCAAAAAGTTAAGAAGGCATACTCCTAGGTTATTCTACTAATGTAATAAGAATCTAAGGGTACCCTTACTAGAAGTAATATAGATTCATGAAAATAACCACACAACAGAAGCACAACAAAAAAGCAAGATCTAATACCAATTCACAACACTTTACTTATAAAATAATAGTTTACCTGCAATGCACCTAGTTGTAAGGCCTTCCGGTTAAGGGAAAAAGAAAATATCAATTACAAAATAGTTTTACAAGATTCCTTAAGATCCATATCCACACTGTAATAGAAACCTCCAAGGAAAATCCCAACCTGTACTCACAAGGCCACCAAGCAATCTCTTTGTTCCCAAGCCTTAGCTGCTAGCCCTTCTCAAAATTTTCTCTTCTACCACATCCTCTTCTCCAAGATGGATCCCACAATCAATAATAATTCTCTCCACCTAAAATGAATTCCTTAAGACTCCACAAGATCCCCTTAGTTATACCCAACTAAGCCACAAGTTGGCTTAGCAATTACAAATTAAAATAAACACTTACAATAAATGCCCATGCAAGCCACAAGTCAGCTACAAAACATATTAAATACATACAACCCAAATTAAATGTCAAGGTTGGCTCATAGACAAGTTAGGCACCACTGAAACTAAGACATGACTGAGTGTCAGAAGCTACCACTTAGCACTAGCAATTTCTCAAGCATAATCAAGTTTCTTCATTGACTGAACCACTCAGTCAACATAAAAACCAAACTAGATGAGCTCCCCACTATATGTTAAGTTCCTCCTTTATAATTGAGTCCCTTTAATGATTGAGCTACTTGGTGAACTCTGCAACTAGCATCATTGAGATTCTAGTGCATGTTGAGTTCCTTCAAGTATCCATGAGCTCCTTTGTGATAGAGTGCCCCAAGTTATGTTGAGCTCCTTCAACAATTGAGCACCTTTAGGATCACCAAGTCCATTCATCCATTGAGTTCTCAACCAAGAACTGCCAAGAGATGATTGAGCAACCTCTACCAAGAACCTCTTCTTCAACCAAGTAACACTCCAAGTACTCTCCAAAGTAACAACAGAGCCTCCTCCCTTAAACTCTAAAGTAGCCACTGAGCAAACCCAAGATGCTCCTGCATCATTCTCCCCATGTAAATAGAAAAGTGTGTCACACACTTTGATGTCCAATGAAAGATCTACTCCAATCTTAATGTTAAAGAAAGGCTTCCATTCCAATAGGGACAAGAAAACCAACAAGAAAATTATCCACATCTAAATCCATCTATCAAACACCAGAATCTCAACCATCCAATCAACATGCTCACTCCTAGGAACATGTTAAAATTAATGCTTCATCATCAAATCCTCATCCACATTAGCAACTAGTGAACCCACACTAGTAGCAACAAACTCCACATCAAAAATATGTAGATTTCTATCAATACGTGCCAAACTCACAACACCAATGGTCTTATTGCTCATGAAAACTAATCTCTCTCCCAGCATCAACAAGGTTAAGAATATCCTTAGCAACAATCTTAGGTTTCTCTATAGGTTCTATATCAGACTTCACAAACTGATCAACAACACCAACCTCTTCCACATTGACCTCACTATATCATCTTCTCTCTTAAACAAGTCTTCTAATTGTCAAGATTGGTAGACTCTAACTCCAAAAAAATATGGAATACACTCCTTATCCCATGCTTAACTTGATCATCCAAACTAGCTTCAAACTAAGAAGACATCTCTAAAATTTTCTCTCGCACCACATCACAATGTTTTGTAATTGTCCCAAGGTCCACTGTTCTCAGAGACATTTCCCAAGATCTCTGCAAACACTCTACAACAAATCTTGCCCACTCACCTTGTGAAAAACTTGAAAAGTTTGTAAGTCAGATTGTAACTTGCCACCTTGCAAAACACAACTAGAAAAAAATTGTAAGTCCATGAACACAGATCTACAATAGACATTGCGAAACACTTTTTGATCATTCTCCAACAATATTAACCTTCCATCTTCATATCGATCGATCCATCTACAAGTCCTTTATAATTGCAAGTCAGAACCATGATTTTCAACCTCACAATGAAGTTATCTAAGAATATAGAAATAATAATGCATCACAAGATTAAGATCTTCTCGGATCAACTTCTCCCAACCTAAGGTCTTAGTGCAAACTGCATCAACTTCAGAGATTGATCTATATGCCCAAGAACCATTGTGCTTTGATACCATCTAATACAACAAGAATATGAGGGTACTCCTACTGGAGATAATGCAAATTCCTATAAATAACCACACAATGAAAATACAACAAAAAAGAAAGAGTTGATACCAATTCACAACTCTTTTTACATAAAATAACTATTTACATGCAATGTGCATGGCTATAAGGCTTTCTTGGTTAGGGCCAAATACAATAGCAATTACAAAAATAGTTCTGCATGATCTCTCAAGATCTAACTAAAATAATAGCTAGTTTAGATCCAAACTCTAGTAGAAACCTCCAATGAAAATCTCAACTTGTGCTTGCAAGCCCACTAAGAAATCTCCTTGTTTTCCAAGCCTTAGCTACTAGACCTTCTAAAAATATTTCTCTTTTGCCACATCCTCTTCTTTAGGCTAGATCCCACAATCCATAATGATTCCCTCCACTTGATATGAATGCCTTAAGACTCCACGAAACCCCCTTACTTATACCCAACTAAGCTACAAGTTATCCTAGCAATTACAAATTAAAATAAACCCTTAGATTAAATACCCATGCAATCCAAAAGTCAAATGTAACACATATTAAATACATAAAAAACTAAATTGAATGTTAAGGTTAGTTTCTAGACAAATTGGGAAATATGAAAACCAAGACATGATTGAGTGTCAAAAACCACCATTGAGCATTAATAATTCCTCAAACATAACCAAGACCCTTTCATGAACTAAGCCTATTTGTCAACATAGAAACCAAACTAGCTAAGCTCTCTAGTATATGTTGAGCTCCTCCTTCACAACCGATTCCCTTCAATGACCAAGCTACTTGGTCAAATTTGCAACTAGCATTACTAAGCTTCAAGTGCATGTTGAGTTCCAAAAAGCATCACTAAGCTAATTCAATGATTGACTTCCCCAAGCTATGTTGAGCTCCTTCAACAACCAAGCACCTCTAGGATCACTAAGCTCATTCATCCACTGAGTTCTCAACCAAGAACTACCAAGAGATGACTAAGTAACCTCTACCAAGAACTTCTTCAACTAAGGAAGACTCCAAGTACTCTCCAAAGAAACTACCAAGCCTCCTCCCATGAACTCCAAAGTACCCACTGAGAAAATCCAAAATGCTCTTGCATCATTCTCCCTAGGTAAATAGAAAAGTATATCCCACACTTTGGTATCTAAATAATTATCTTATCGAATTGTCATCTTTACCAAAGGCTTCCACTCTATTAGGAACAAGAAAACCAACATGCAAATCATTCACTTTTGCATCTATCTACCAAATACCTGAATCTCAACCATCTAATCAACATACACACTCCTAGGAACACACTAAACATAACACTTCATTAGAATATCCTCATCCACATTAGCAACTAGTCAATCCATGGCAGCAACAACAAACTCCACATCAAAACTATGTAGTTCTCCATCAACATATGCCAAAATGACAACACCAAGGGTATTATTGCTCACAATAAGATTCTATGTTGAGCTCTTTGAACAACTGAGCACCTCTAGGATCACCAAGTCCATTCATCCACCAAGTTCTCAATGAAGAACTGCCAAGAGATGTCTGAGTAACCTATACCAAACACCTCTTCTTCAACTAAGTAACACTCCAAGTACTCTCCAAAGAAACTACTAAACCTCCTCCCATGAAATGCAAAGTATCCATCATGAAAACTCAACTTGCTCCTACATTATCCACCAAAAGAAAAGCCTATAAGTGTTTGAATTTTAACACTAACAAAATTTTGGAAGGTGCAAATGTAAAAATTGAAGTCACTAATAATTTCTTCACTATCATCTTTGATCTTGATTTGTCTAGCAATCCTTCCAGCAATCAACCTACTCTTCTCAATAAGACTTAAGCCTTCTACTCAAATTCACTTATCAACATCAGCATCATCTTTTGCAAGTGATCTTCTCTAGCTTTGCATTCTTTCACACTTATGTTCTTCTGATCAACCTTCTTCTATATATGTATCTTCCATACACTTGAATCGTCACCACACACATACACCTATAGTATGGTTTGGAACTGTACCTCTTTAAATATACAATTCTTGCTTTATCATTTCCATAATCACTATAGATATTACGGTTTATAATTAGGTTCAAATCAATTAATTGTATATGTCCATTTTCTTGATCTCCTTCTAGAAACTTATTTAGAATTTTTCTGTTAGGTCTTTACCTAATGCTGTCCTTGAATTTAATGATCCAACTCATCATTCCTATCTTCAACATGGTTTATATATCCTAGGAAATCAATTGAGTCAGTCGAGAATCATGATTTCCTTGAATTCATTATCAACATTCTTACTCAAAAATCACTAAGTTTTGACACTCAATCATCACTTAACAATTAGTGGTTGTAAACATCTTGTTTGGAATCAACTAGATTCCTTGGTCAATACTAAATGCTTGGTCAACACTAAATTTTCTCAACACTAATTGTAGCTCAGTTGACACCAGTATCAGTTGACCTTCCTTATCCTTTTACACTATTGCTTGACTTAGCTTAACTTTTGATATGAACAATCACTTTTCCTCATCATAGTCTAACTATTCAAATGTCCATTGTAACTTTCTTTTCATAACCCAACCTTACCTCTAGGTACTATTTCTATAAGAAACATCTCAAATCCTCTTCATCAACCAAAATATCTATCACATTTAGGTTAGGTGGCAATATGTATTATCAATAGATTTGACATCAATGACAAAACAAAAATTATTCTAATTGTAAGTTTCCAACAATCTCCCTCTTTGGCATTGATGACAATATCTCTATATTATCAATAACATCTCTTCATCTCAATATGTAGTAATATCACTTGCTACCATACAATCTAAAATATTTCACTCTCATTCTCTTTTCTAAATTTATTCTCTGGAACAATTCTCCCTCTATAGTAATGTCTCCCTCCTTGTATATTGCAACATTGATATATTCTCCCTCAGTATATTCTCCCTCTTTGACAATGATGGCAAAGGCACTTAATGTATTTAGAAAGAAACTTAGCTTTCATGGTCTTCAATCTCTTCATACATCTAAATTATGTAGATATTGTAGGTTTGACTAATATATGTCATCTTCCTATGGTTGATCTATTATGTTGTACTAAACTATCTACCTTAAGTAGGCATTTCCCAAAGTATAGTTGTATTGCATTACTATGTAGGATATTTTGATTAGCACATGTGATGCAATTCACCTTGTCTCCTTAAGTATCTTTGGCAAGGGGAATCACCCCTAATTTACCTCTAAGAGATTCATGAGAATCTTTAGGAAAGGGTTTTGTGAATATATGAGCAATTTTTTCCTTAGTATTCACATATTCTAGTATTACTTCTTTTTCTTGAACTAATTCCCTCACGTAGTGATACTTGATAGAAATGTGCTTTATCTTAGTCTACATTGCTATATTCTTTGGAATGTTCATAGCACCTTCATTAGATCACAATAGATAGTTACTAGATCTGTAATCTCTACTTTCATTCCTTACAACAATTGCTTGATCCACATAATATTTAAATAGTTCACTACAACTGCCACATACTCAGGTTCACCTGTTGATTAGGAAATGCAATTCTATTTCCTAGATTTCCATGAAAACAATATCTTTCCTAAAAAGAATGCATCACCACTAGTTATTTTCCTATCATCAGTATTTCTTTCCCAATCTAAGTTAGTGAACACTTTCAATTCAAATCTGTCACTTCTTTTGTAATACAATGCATAGTCTTCTATACCTTTAAAATATCTCATTATCCTTTTTATAGCCATCATCTAATTCTCCTTAGGATCTTTTAAAAATATAGAAACTATTCCAACTGCTAAAGTAATAACTAGTCTTCTATGAATAACATCTTATAATTTTCCAATCATGGATCTATATAAGTTCTATTTCACATCAGTAGAATCATTATTCTTAGATAGATTAGGTCTTGTAGACATAGATGTACTTATTGGTCTAGAATATTCCATACCAAAATTGTTTAGTATGTCCTTGATTTATTTAGATTGTGTAATGAAAATACCAAACTTCATTTGATTTACATGTAATCAAAAAAAGAATTTGATTTCACCAAACATAGACTTTTCAAATTCCTTCTTCATTTCATCAACAAGTGATTTACATAATGCTTCTCTGCCTCCAAATATAATATCATCAACTAATATTTCAGAAAAAAATACTTCATTGTTCCTACCATTCTTCTAATATAGGTTATTGTTATCATACATCCTTTCAAAACCAATCTTCACCAAATTGTTATTTAACCTTTCATACCATTCTCTTGGGGCTTGTTTCAATCTATAAAGGTATTTGTTTAGTTTACATACTATGTTCCTTTTGTTTAGATCTACAAATCCTTTGGGTTGTTCAACATATACTTCTTCCCCTAGAATACCATTTAAAATGTAGATTTGACACCCATTTTATATACCTTGAAATTCTTGTAGGCTAAATATGCAAGAAGATTTCTAACTCCTTTAAGTCTTGCCATAGGAGATAAAGTTTCTCCATAATCAACTCCTTCTTGAGCATAAACCTTGCATACCAGTTTTCCTTATTTCTTGTTACTTCTCCATTCTCATTGAGTTTGTTCCTAAAAACCAACTTTGTCCCAGTGACATTTTTGTCTTTAGGTCTTCGCACTAAAGTCCAAGTATTATTCTTCTCAGTATGTTCAATTCTTCATTCATTGCCTGAATCCAATATTTTTTTATCTAAAATGTCATTTACTATTTTGGGCTCGTATTCACAAAGTAAGAATGTATCATCTTTGAGTCTTTTCCTTTGCATAATAGTTGATTCAATATCTCCAATGATTTGTTCATATTTGTGATGTATTCTCACATATCTTGCACTACAAGTAGTTTCCTTCTTGGTTCTTCTATCAGTTCATTTGGAAAAATAATCTTAGACTCATTTTCTCTTCCTTGTTCAGGTTCTTGTTCATATTTTGCATGCTCGATATTTTCTATCTGATGGTCGGCATTGCTTATCTATAACTCAACATCTACAATCTTTTTCTCGGCACTCACTCTCTATTGCTCAGTAATTTGTTGAACTTCACTATTTCTTGTCTACTAAGAGACAACATCTTAATTTTCTTGATTATTAGGAATTCTTGGATCATCATTATCCACATAGATGAATATACTATAGTCTTCAAATTCTTCTCTACATGCAATATCACTTATTTCTCGAAGCTCTCAACACGAGCCAAATAGAGATGTGGACCTACAAAAGTGAGTTGTAATCACACAAACCAAAACCTACTATGTTCTTTCTAGTCATTGTAAACAATTTTTATTGAATTCCTTTTAACAAAGGTTGACCTATTAGTCATTTGGAAGACTTAATAGTCTGTATAAATCCTATAACTAGGTGACATTCTAAATGGAATGATTAAAGTCCTTTGACAAGGCCACTCCTAATAGGGTGATTAAATCCTTTAACAAGGTCACATTTAGCAATGTGTTTTGTAACCTTTAATAGAGTTGGATTCTAAAAAAGTTCACTTCGAAAGAGTAAAAAGTAGTGACATGTTGGAGGTGGTTTTTCTTAAATTGAATTTCCACATAAAACCCTAGTCTCAAAATTTGTGTTGAAAGCTTTATATTTTTATAATTTTAAGATGTTTTCATTATGCAAAGAAAGTTATGTTTATGAATAATATATTAGTAGAGACTTAAAAACAATAGGATAAGTAGAATAGTGAGTGTTTGTTTTATTATTCAAATGGTACACAAGGACCTTGAGTAACTGATTCAACCCCCCCACTCCCCCACCCCCCCAATTATTCTTAATATTTTTAACATTTTACAATAGGAAACCAAAAGAAGAAATAAATGCTTCACAAACATCAGACTAGTACATTATAGAAGAAATATTTTGGGTTGATGCAATATTCCTTATAAATCGAAGATGCTACTACATAAAAATATTATCAAAAGTAATTTACATATTGATTGGTCCTTCTACTCTAAGTAAAATTGTCGATATATAAATTCAAGAAGGCTATGTGGTAATTTATAAAATAAAAATCATATATTTTGATTGAGGATAGCACTATCTTCTTGAATGCATGAAAGATAAATGTTAAAAGTAAGGATCTCCTTTCACATTACCATTAAGGGTATGTGCAGGATCATGGTGTGCCAAAAAGTGGTGATGTGAAAAAAATAGAGTTTGAAGATGTAGTAATGTAATATTTTATTTTATAATATATAGTAATGTAATATGATATATATAAAATATAATATAAAAATATATATAATATAATATAATATAATATAAAATATAATATAATGTAATATATATTATATAAAATATAGTATATTAATAAAAATGTAAGATATTATATGTTATAATTAATATATAATATTGCAAGCATATTGGATATCTGATACCTATGCATAACATAAAATAAAAATGCAAACTCGTGGGCTCTCTTATTATGTTAATTTGGGGCTAGTATTAGAAGAGCAATCGAATATACGATTCAGGATTGGATATTAGATATTAAGGCATGCTTTTTTTTTTCTAACTCATTTTAAACCTAAATTCAATAGATTTTAGGATGATTTTGTTTGTTTTAGTGTAATCTAGGATTTTTTTGAAAAAAATGGTTCAAATTAAGGTTTTTTAAAAATATATATTACGTTTTGCAATTCAATAAGAATGGCTGATCAAAATGATGACACTGAGGTAGGGAATAATATTTCTCGTAACCCCCCACCAAATGATCTAGTACCCCCAAAAAATCGTACACCAAATGATCCTCTACCCCCTCAAAACGCTCCTTGAATTGAGGATTTGATAAATGAAAATCTCACCAAGTTGAGAGGTTTGCATAGAACATATAATAGTGTACCCGCATTGGCTCCTATGTTATCCATGTTAAACACCATAGTGGATAACATTGAAACCCTTAAGAACCAACAAAATTTCACTCTTCATTGGCATGATGAAATGCACGAGATGTTTGATGATGGTTTGGATTATGATGAGGTTGCAACCCTCAACATAACCAAAGATGATTTGGATAGCCTTTTTGCGAATATGAAAATGGGTTTACCAGTCAACCCAAAAAAATCCAAGCTATCAATTAAATGGCGCACAAATGATGCCATACGTACAAACTTGTGGGATCATTGCTAGATGGTCTTTGATATCCCTCCACATGGAAATTTAGACATACCATTTTATTTCCTTAGAAAATTATATGCAGAATTTGTGTTGAAACTTAAAGTGAAGTATTGGAGCATGAAGCCCAACATGGGCTTAGGACTAGGAGCCCCTAAGGATAGACCCTCTTCCTAGTAAAAGAAAGCTGACACTTTTGTCCCTCCCACTGATATCTCCCCCCCTCCTTGAGTGTAGCATCCAGATATTATGACACAGTCTAGCTCTCAGACCATTAGAGCCATTCACAGGTTGAGTAGCCTAATGATATCTCAGGCTAGGTCAGTTCTGCCTCGTCGTGTTGATGATGCTGGTGCCAGTTCATGATCATCTAGCTCATCACATGTTTGTGTGCCTCACACTTGCATTACATGCAAGAATATTTTCCTTGGTCCCATAGGTGATCTTCTTGAGTATCATTTTGTATTAGACAAGGATACACCAGACACATGCACAGAGGCTATAGACTATGATGTGAGAGAGGAGGGGAATGTAGAGGCATGGACTCCTTTGGTGTCGATATGTGTATATATTTTTTTATTATGAAATATGTGATTTAATGTTAATTTTTATAATAGAGTAATTTTAATTTTTAAGCCATATTGACTTTTATATGTATGTGATCTTCATTCATGTTTAGTTGATGATTGAGGAGGAGCTCAGATAGATTGATAACATGCTCTCGACCATTTAATTTGGCCTTGAGACATATATGGTAAATTATCTTGTGTTCTCATTTTTTTTTCTATTTGATATTGTAGCATATATGGTTGCTAATCTTTCTTTTATCTTGTAGGTACCACTTGTCCCGAGGGGACAAAGTACAGGGGGTGAGCCAACACGCATTGACAAAGGAAACATAATTAGGTGCTTTCTATTTGAATAAATATTGATGCATTCTTGTAAATTTTTTGTGGTAATCCCATATAATTACATTCTTTATTGTATATAGAGCATGGCTATTGGTGATGAGCTTGTATAGATTCTACGTTTTAGACCATGAGGGATTTTGGTTCGCACTGAGAGCCCCATTGTATGTATAAGTATCATTTATTTTTTATTATCCTTATCTTCATAAATAAGTTCAAAATTATTTTTCATGATATTAACAACTACTATTTTGTATCTCATAGGAAACTCCTAGTGCACATGAGGTCCAATGGGAGAGTTATGTAGATTTGATGATGTAGCCACTCTCTCCTGAGGAGGAGCCTACAATAGTAAGTTGTAGTTTGAATTCATGACTAAATATTTTATAAATTTAGCATGCTATGAATTATAATGTTATAATTTAAATTGTAGATTCATCTGACAAATGTATTTGAGCATATACAACCCACAATCAAAGAGGTACAAGCATTGTCAAGGGCATACAAGAGAACTCCTAACCAGCACAGGAGGTTGACGAGAGAGGTGTTTATTATGAAATTTTGATAGTATAAATCTTCATTACAAAAAATATCATTATGCATTTGAGTAATTCAATGTTAGATACAAAGAATCATATAAATTTAGTAGTCTAACTTTGGGTTTTCCTTTTTTGTTTATGTACGAGGCATTTGATCCACCTAGTGCAGCGAACAGGCTGCATTTTGATCATCCACCAGCACCCTAGGATAGTATAGTTGTCATAGGATGCATCATTAGACATTTTGAGATGGCATATGCTACATTGTATACAAAAACATTGATATTATACACATTCTGATGGCATGATCAGCCACATTTTGTATGTGGATCTATGTATTTTGATATATATTTGAGTACTTTGTCTATGGATACGTGATCTTTGATATATATTTGTGTAAAATTTTGTCTATAGATACATGTATTTTGATTTTTTTTTTTTCATTTATGTGCACAATGATATATATATATATTAATTTAGTATCTAGTATTGTTCAATTTATCGTGGATCATGTGTATTGTTCATGTTTATAAAATATCATTAATTTTGATTATGTTTTTTATATTTGATTCAAATGCAATAATTTTTGAATAAAATTTTAACAACCTTTATTATCAAATTTGGATGCAATGTATAATTTGAAGTGCTATCATGACATAAACACACTTAAAAACCTCCTACACAAGGTTTAGATAACCCCAAATCTAATTTTAAACTCCACCTTCAACCTTGAAACTAACTCTTGGCTTCAAATCTAATCTCAACATAGTTAAGGACTCCACTCCTCAACCATGGATTTTATTCCCAACAACCAAGTCATTCATAGATTCATAATCTTTGATAACTAGCACTTCACTTTGTTACTATCCTCATACTACAACTTTTCAATTTCAACATAACTTGAAAATATCTCAACTCAAGAGACTTGATCGGATAGTTCATTGATAGCCCTCACAAGCTCTAAGTTATTTTAGGCCTCAGTATCACCATCCTAGAGCATTCAATGGTTCATTGATAGTCCTCACGAGCTCCGAGTTATGACCCTCAGAATATTGATCTTGAAATGCATTTAGAGCACATTGAAGACTCCTCAGTATGGGGTGGCCGCAGACGATGGATGGTATTTGTTGCCAAAAAAAGGGTGTCACTAAGGTTTACCTGCCCATCTAGAGCTAATGGTGCTGACAATTTGATGCCAAGATCAGTGGTTTCAAAGTTATGTTGTGGTGCACCTATGAACTGAGGCACATTGAGAGTTTTGGCATTGAGCAAGAACACTATACCGAATCCAAATGGAGTGTGATCTTTCAAAAATGAGATAGGTTATTTTAGTTCTTAGCATCACCATCTTGTAGCATTTGAATTTTCATCGATAGCCCTCACGAGCTCTGAGTTATGACCCTCGAAAGATTGACCTCAAAATGCACTTAGAGCACCTTGGAGACTCCTTGGTACGGGGTGGTTGCAAATGATGAATGGTCTTTGTGGTCAAAAAAAGGGTGTGAATAAGGTTCACCTACCCACCTAGAGCTAATGGTGTTGATGATTTGATGCCAAGATCAGTAGTATCAAAGTTACGCTGTGGTGCACCTATGAACTGAGGCACACTATGAGTTTTGGCATCGAGCGAGATCATTGTACCAAATCCAAATGGAATGTGATCTCTCAAAAATGAGATAGGTTATTTTAGGCCTCAGCATCACTGTCCTATAGCAATTGATAGTTCATCAATAGCCCTCACGATCTCTGAGTTATGACCCTCACAAGATCAACCTTGAAACACACTTAGAGCACCTTGGAGACTCCTTGGTACAGGCTGGCCGCGAACAATGGATGGTCTTTGTGGTTGGAAAAAGGGTGTGACTAAGGTTCACCTACTCACTTGGACCTAATGGCACTGATGATTCAATGCCAAGATTAGCAGTTTCAAAGTTATGCTATGGTGCACCTATGAACTAAGGCACATTGCGATTTTTTGGCATCGAGAGAGATCATTGTGCTAAATACAAATGGAACATGATCTCTCAAAAATTAAATAGGTTATTTTAGGTCTCGGCATCACCATCCTATAGCATTTTATAGTTCATCAATAGCCCTCATGAGCTCCAAGTTATGACCCTCAGAAGATCGACCTTGAAATGCACTTAGAGCACCTTGGAGACTCCTCAATATGGGTTGGCTGCGGACAATGGATGGTCTTTGTGGCATGAAAAAGGGTGTGTCTAGGGTTGACTTGCCCACCCAGAGCTAATGGCACTAATGATTCAATGCCAAGATCAACAGTTTCAAAGTTACGCTATGGTGCACCTATGAACTAAGGCACACTACAAGTTTTGGCATTGAGTGAGATCGCTATGCCAAATCCAAATGGAATGTGATCCCTTGAAAATGAGATAGGTTATTTTAAGCCTCAAAATTAGTATCCTATAGCATTTGATAGTTCATCGATAGCCCTCACGAGCTCCAAGTTATGACCCTTGAAAGATTGACCTTGAATTGCACTTAGAGCACGTTGGAGACTCCTTGGTATGAGGTAGCTGTGAACGATGGATGGTCTCGATGGCTAGAACAAGGGTGTGACTAGGGTTCACCCAACCACCTAGAGCTAATGGTGCTGACAATTTGATGCAAGGATCAACAGTTTCAAAGTTATGCTGTGGTGCACCTATGAATTGAGGCACACTACAAGTTTTTACATCGAGCAAAATTGTTGTGCTGAATCAAAATAGAATGTGATCTTTCAAAAATGAGATAGGTTATCTTAGGAATTAGCATCATTTTCTTATAGCATTTTATAGTTCATCAATAGTCCTCATGAGCTCCAAGTTATGACCCTCAGAAGATTGAGCTTGAAATGGACTGAGAGCACCTTGGAGACTCCTTGGTATAGGGTGGCCGTGGACAATGGATGCTCTCTGTGGTAAGAAAAAGGGTGAGACTAGTGTTCACCCACTCATGTGGAGCTAATGGAACTGATGATTCGATGCCAAGATCAGCGGTTTCAAAGTTACCTTCTGGTGCACCTATGAACTGAGGCACACTGTGAGTTTTGGCATCGAGCGAGATCGGTGTGCCGATTCCAAATGGAATATGATCTCTCAAAAATGAGATAGGTTATTTTAGTTCTCAGCATCACTGTCTTGTAGCATTTGATAGTTCATAAATAGCCCTCATGAGCTTTGAGTTATGACCCTTGGAAGATCAACCTCGAAATGCACTTAGAGCACCTTGGAGACTCCTCAGTACGGGGTCGCCAAGGATGATGGATGGTCTTTGTGGCCTGAACAAGGGTGTGACTAGGGTTCACCCACCCACTCAGAGATAATTGTGCTGATGATTTGATGCCAAGATCAGTGGTTTCAAAGTTACGTTGTGGTGCACCTATGAACTACGACACACTATGAGTTTTGGCATTGAGCGAGATTGCTATGCCGAATCCAAATGGAATGTGATCTCTCAAAAATGAGATAGATTATTTTAGGCCTCAGCATCTCCATCCTATAGCATTCAATAGTTCATTGATAGCCCTCATGAGCTTCGAGTTATGACCCTTGGAATATCAACCTTGAAACACACTTAGAGCACCTTGGAGACTCCTCAGTATGGGGTGGTCGTGGATGATGGATGGTCCCCGTCACCGGAACAAGGATGTCACTAGGGTTCACCTACCCACTCGAGGCTAATGGCACTAATGATTCAAAGAGTTATAGCCATTAGCAATTAGATTTTGAAAAGTTGTCAAGAAAATTGCAAAAGTTGCGAAGCAACTTTTTGCAATTTTTGCGCTAAGACAAGTTTTATTACATATTTGTTTGTAAATGGACTCTACAAACTCCTAGGGACCCTAATAATGTTCTAAACATCTAAACTTACCTAAAAAACATGGAATTTATCAAAAATCCACTTTATTGGACCAATTGATGGCCAAGGCTTATAGTTGCACCATGGCGTCTTGTGTCCATTACAAATGTGGATGGTCATAGGGAGATCATTAGATCTATCCCTAGACCTTATTACATCAAGAAAAGAAAAACAATTAGGTGATTTGCACTAGTGTTCCATGTATTGATGTGATAAAAAAGTGCATAGAATAGTTAGTGATTGTGCATACCTCATGTATGCATTACTTGATTTATTTATTTTTGATAAGATGTGGTTGGTATGTGATCAATTAACAAGCTTTCCTATCATGAGAATTGTTCGATAACCAATCCATTTTCCTACTAATTCAAATGGGTATGGCTAAGGGCTCAACATGTTTGGGTGATATTGAATCCTCATGGAAATCACTTGCTCTTCTAGAGATGCTAAAGGGTGTATGCAAAGGGACTAACATCCTTTAATAGTATAGAATTTCATTTTTGTGCTTTTTATGGATATGTATTTGGAAACATGTCATGCATTCTTGAAAATTCTTTTTATTAGATGTAGTAGGTATGTGGATAATCAATAACCCTATATTTCATTAATGTTATTGAACTCAGAACCAGTTTTCCTGTCAGTTGGAAGGGTAGGTCTAAGGGTTCAACACTAATGGGTGATGTTGAACCACCTTGGTAATGACTAGTTCATTTGGGGAGGCTTGAGACTACATGCAAAGGGATTCTTGTCGATTTTACTCTTGTTTCAAGGGGTGGGCCTAAGAGGTCAACATGTTTCGGTGATGTTAAATCACCATATTAATGAATAGATCATTTGGAGATGGTAGCTAACCAAAACTTAGAAGATTATTTTTATAGTATTGTAAAAGTTTTTTGTGAGAACCTTGCTACTGAAAATTCAGAGTATATGCAATTTTCCTAATGATTCTAAGCATGGTAACCAATGGAGGAATAGTTGGCATGGTTGTAATAATGCATGGTAACCATGATGGACTAACAAAAAGGAGAAACACTATGAACCATGATGGACTTGAACATGAAGATGATTATGGAGAGGATCAAATGCAACATGTTGCTTCAGTCCCAAATGTTGACAATATACAAGGGCTTGACTTTGACAATATACAAGATCACATTATTAGAATAAAATAATAGGTAAAATATACAATGGAAACCTCACACCATAAAAAATAATGAAATGCATTGATAAGACTTGTAGTAAAAGGTTTACACAATATTGGCATCATAAAATCACTTTTTTTTTCAATGCCTCATTGCAAATGAGTATTCAAACTTATTGACACCTTCCCCAAATTGTTTTTTAAGAAATCAAGTATTTTAATTGTTCATCTACACTTTCTAGATTTTTCTTATTTGATTAGTTTGATAAAAATAGTTTTAATAATCATAATGTTAACTCTATGTCAAATAAGGAAAAAGCCAAAATTGTAATAAGATATCTGTAAGCAATTATCTTTTATATAGTTATAAATGCTATTAAAATTATCCTTATAGCCTTGTATCACATGCAAATATGATTTGCAAGAACTTGTTCGATATGTTCCTCTTATAATTCCTTACAAAGAACCTACCAAAATACAAATTAGAATGTGCAACTAATTTAACCTATCTTTCTCATATTACAAAAACCATATGCAAAAAAAATTCACATTTTACATCATAATACATCATAAATCTTAAGAATTTTCCACAACACACCCCACCGCCCTGCCCCCAAACTCTTCATAAAAAATTATTAAATTATTGTATTAAACAAGATAATCATCAGTTCATTGAATCATTATGAAGAAAATAACATAAGAATTAAATATACCTAGTTGAGTGTTCCAGTAGGGTGCTCTCTCTATTTTAAGGTCTCCAACAGGGGATCATGATCGGCATTACCAATAGTAAAAAGTTCTTTTACTTTTGGTCTTCCTTGATGCTTCAACAACTTTACATTTTTTGCTATGATAAAATGTGAATATATGAGAATTATTTTGTGCTTTTGAATGTCTTCGAATGCAAGAATTTCGTTCCTACTAAGCATGTATGTCCGTAGCCATGTTCCAGCGACAACCACTGAACCAGTAGGATATGTGAATCCATCATCATCTATGAACAATTGTGCAAGTTTTTTTTTACCTCTTACACAATGTGCTAAACAATAATTGGATTTCTCATCATTCCCCTATGGTGCAACCAATGCAAAGACATGTCCTGGCTAAAGTAGATCTAATAGATGGTTATGCTTAAGTGAACTTTCCATGTCATCATTTCTGATAGAGGGTATGATAGAAAATGCAGTAAGATAATGTGGAGTCCATGTGTCCACCTACTCACTTGACTCATAGTGATCCCAATCACACTAAAAACAACTAAAACAAAAGCGAGCTAGCTGTCTTGTCCAAATGGTCCATGTACTAGAATTAGAGCTCCAGAATTAATATATTTTTGATGAGTCTCTCACTATAGCACAATCTGATTTATCAGCTATGGACCCTTCCTCAACCAACCAAAAGAACTTGCGTACCACTAAATCAAGAGTCCCCCCCTATGATAATGCTAAATTACACCAATCAATAATGCTATAAGCATTAAGAAGCTTTGCTGCTGAAATCTTCAGTTGCTCCTTAACTAGAGATCTCTTCACACATGCCCCTACTCCATCATGTTCCCCTTTTCCATGGCCAGACTCAAAAAAAATCCAAATATGAGCCACCCCTCTCTCTACATGCACCCTACACAACCAATAAAAAATGCTAGCATTCTTTAATTGACCTATACATCTATTTGACCAAATGATATGTCTATCCATAGCAATTGCATGCTCATGTAAGAAATCAAAATAATTCTTGAAACAGTGTTGCACAAACTCGTGAGAGTGAGATCTATCATCACTCATATAAAAATGATACTCTCTAATAATCTTCCTATTATCTTCCTCACTATCAGGGGCATGCCTATATGTTATGTGAATGAAAATAGAAATTTGAATGGAGTTGTAATAATGAGAATGTGTCTCATTTTGAGGTTGCAATGTGTAGTTCTAAAAAAAATCAACAACTAATATAATAGTGCCAATGGGAAAAGTCTCCTTACGCATTCTAAATTGTTGATCCAACCACTAAGACCTGTGACTATGTCTTAAATACTTGTAAAAAAAATTTGCCTTGAAATCTGAAATAAAACTAACCACACTGATATCTTTTCCAACCAATCCACATCTAGAGCTCTCACCCCCACTCTTCAATGTGTATTTCACCATTTCATATTCCTTTTTTCTCACTATTGTCTTTCCAAGATCTTATTCACATGCCTCATGGAAACATGTGTCAAACTTGGATAAACCACCACATTTTAAACACTTCTCATTTAAGCAAGCATTTCTACAAAAGAAACAACCATCAACTCTATGACATAAAAGTTGATCTAGCAAGTCTCTTGATGATTTTGGAAGCCCACTAGCACCACAATCCTCCAACATTTCTTTACTATGCAAAGTAGAATGGATGGAGTGTAATAGTTCATGGTGCATCTAGAGAACTCAACATGATATTTGCAACAACATGTATTTTGAATTTTGAGTGGTACACAATAAAATGGCTTCAAAGATTCAAAAGCCCTTTGTGATATATGAAGACTTGGATGACTCTCTAAATTGTTTGAACAACATAGTTTGACTTACCTCCAAATAGTTTTTAGGATGTGGTATGCAGTCTTTGATGCCAATTCTCAACTTTAACACGTCTTTAGCATTGGGTGATACTCGTGAGCTAGAGTGTCAAAATTGTGTAATTTCTTCCTTCACATTATTGGATAGCTTCTTATAAAAATGTGGAAATCTCCCACCAAATGCCCATGTTTCATTTTGAAGAGGATCATCAATTTTCTCTTGTTGACTAAGTGCTCTTCTCAAAGTAGTATGATTTAGATTCAAATCAATACATGTTTATCTCATATATCTACCCTTTCTCAAATGATGACTTACCAAAGAGGTTGTAATAATCCTTCGAGCAACTTTGTTATCCTTCTCCCTACTATTTTTCCCAATGCTATTGAGAGCACTGAAAAGATTCTTCACAATAATGACTTTTCTTTCCAACTTCAATTTGGAAAGCATATGTTTGATCTATTGCATCTTTAATAAGTGCATGAAAAGCTCACATTGCTCTACCACTGTCTTGTTGCCAAAAAACATCTTATATAGTCTTGAAGCCCATGACCGAATGGTTTTTTCTGCTTTTTTCCCTTTCAAACTAGTAATAATCATTTCATCAATTTCAATTATCCATTTTGGTGTTTTAGAACCTTCATGTCGATTATAATTAGGATATATGTAAGGTTCTTGTGCATTAGGTTCCTGTGCATTGTCATGTTTGACATGGTCAATTATTCAATTTGCATTATGACCCAGTAGCATTTCATCCTCAAAATTTTCATTCTTTAAATTTTCAATTCAAGCATTATCATTTTCAATAGGTATATTTTCATTCCCGAACTATACATATTCATTATCTGACTCTATGATTTCACCTTCGACTAATTCATAATCAACTTGACCGATATTTAACATACCTTATCTTTTTCTTCAGTGTTCCATTTTGTCCCTTCCCTTATATGCCACAATGTCTTCATTGCTTACCTTCCTTTTAAGTTTAGCCTTTTGACAACTGCTGCTCTCCATTCAAACATTTTTCGATTGGTTGGGCCCCAAAATGTGACTTTTCGTAAAACCCGTTAAAAAATATTTCAAAAATTGATGTTGTTGGGTCTGCAAGGATAGGCAATATGTTGAAAAATGATGCCAGTAATATCAGATATCCGATATGCTCACAAAAATATTTTGGAGGGAAACCTGAATATCTGAGTTATAGATTTTGAATTTTTGATTATTTGAGTTATATTACTATGTAAATATATATATATATATATATATATATATATATATATATATATATATATATATAATGTAACGTAAAGATATAACATATAATCTATTAATATATAATAATATATTACGTTATTCTTATTATAATCTATAAATATAATTTATTTTATTATATTATATTATTATTATTATAACCTATGTTATTAATATATCATAATATATTATGTTATTAGTATTATAATTTATAAATATAATATATATATGTTGAAGGGGGTCATAGGGTGACCTATGACCCCCTTCAACCCATTACATGATGACATATGTCCCTTGGGGTCTTAGGACATCTAGGGACATTATAATCTTTCGTATGGGTCAAAGGGAGTCATAGGTTGACCTATGACCCACCTCGACCCATTAAATGATGACATATGTCCATAGGGGACCCCTAGGGACATGTTAGAATCCTTCATATGCGTCAAAGGGGGTCATGGGGTGACCTATGACTCCCTTCGACCCATTACATGATGACATATGTCCCTAGGGGTCCTAGGACCGATAGGGACACATTAGAATGCTTCTTATGGGTTGAGCGGGGTCATAGGGTGACCTATGACCCACTTCAACCTATTACATGAGGACATATGTCCCTAGGGGTCCCAAGACCCCTAGGCACATATTAAATCCTTTTGATGGGTTGAAGGAGCTCTTAGGTTGACCTATGATCCCGTTCGACCCATTACATGAGGACATATGTCCGTAGGGGTCCTAGGACCCCTAGGGACATATTAAAATCCTTCCAATGGATCAAAGCTTTGACCCATTAAATGAAGACATATGTCCCTAGGGTTCCTAGGACCCCTAGGAACATATTAGAATCCTTCATATAGGTCAAAGGGGGTCATAGGGTGACCTATGACCCCCTTCGGCCAATTAAATTATGGCATATTACCCTAGGGGTCCTAGGACCCCTAGGGACATATTAGAATGCTTTGTATAGGTCGAAGGGGTTCATAGGTTGACCTATGACACCCTTTGACCCATTACATGATGACATATGTCCCTATGGGTCTTAGGACCCTTATGAACATATTAGAATTCTTCGTATGGGTCGAAGGGGGTCATAGGTTGATGTATGACCCACTTCGACAAATTACATGATGACATATGTCCCTAGGGATCTTAAGACCCCTAGGGACATACTAGAATCCTTCATATGGGTTGAAAGGGGTCATAGGTTGACCTATGACACAGTTCGACCCATTAAATGATGACATATGTCCCTTGGGGACCTAGGACCACTAGGGACATGTTAGAATCCATCAGATGGGTCGAAGGGGGTCATTGGGTGATCGATGACCCCCTTCGACCCATTACATGATGACATATCACTGTAGAGGTCCTAGGACCCCTAGGGACATATGGATCAAAGGGGGTCATAGTTTTACCTATGACACACTTTGACCCATTACATGATGACATATGTCCCTAGGGGTCCTAGGACTTCTAGGGACATACTAGAATCGTTCGTATGCATTGAAGGGGGTCATAGGCTGACCTACAACCCACTTCGACGCATTAAATGATGACATATGTCCCTAGGGGAACTAGGACCCCTAGGGACATGTTTGAATCCTTCATATAGTTCAAAGGGGGTCATGGGGTTATCGATGACCCCCTTTGACCCATTACATGATGACATATGTCGCGAGGGGTCCTAGGACCCCAGGGGACATATTAGAATCCTTCCTATGGGTTGAAGGGAATCATAGGTTGACCTATGACCCCCTTTGACCCATTACATAACAACATATGTCCTTAGGGGCCCTAGGACCCACTAGGGACATATTAGAATCCTTTGTATCGGTCGAAGAGGGTCACAGGGTGGCCTATGACCTTCGTCGACCGATTACATGATGACATATGTCAATAGAGGTTCTAGGAACCCTACGAACATATTAGAATCATTCTTATGGGTCAATGGGACCCTGTGACCCCCTTCGACCCATTACATGACAACATATGTCCTAAGGTATCCTAGGACCCATAGGGACATATTACAATCCTTCGTATGGGTCGAAGGGGATCGTAGGGTGATATATGACCTCCTTCAACCCATTACATGATGACATATGCCCCTAGGACTCCTAGGGACATATTAGAATCCTTCCTATGACTTGAAGGTGGTAATAGGGTGACCTGTGACCCCATTCGATGCATCACATGACAACATATATCCCTACGGGTCCTAGGACCCCTAGAGAAATATTAGAATCATTCCTATGGGTTGAAGGTAGTTGTAGGTTGATCAATAACCCACTTTGACATGTTAAATGATGACATATTTCCCTAGGGATCCTAAGACCCCTAGGGATATATTAGAATGCTCTGTATGGGTCGAAGGGGGTCATAGCTTGACCTATGACACCCTTCAACCCATTACATGATGACATATGTCTCTAGGGGTCCTAGGAACCCTACAGACATATCAGAATGCTTTGTATGGGTTGAAGTGGGTCATAGGTTGACCTATGACCCACTTCGACACATTACATGATAACATATGTCCTTAGGGATCCTAGGACCCCTACGGACATACTAGAATCCTTCATATGGGTTGAAGGGGGTCATAGGTTGACCTATGACCTAGTTTGACCCATTAAATAATGACATATGTCTATGTTAAAATCCTTCATATGGGTTGACGTGGGTCATGGGGTGACTGATGACCACCTTCAACCCATTACATGATGATATATCTCCCTAGGGGTCCTAGGATCCCTAGCGACATATGGGTTGAAGGGGGTCATAGTTTGACCTATGACCCACTTCGACCCATTACATGACAACATATGTCTCTAGGGGTCCTAAGACCTCTACGGACATATTAGAATCTTTCGTATGTGTCAAAGGGGGTCATAGGCTGAGCTATGATGCACTTTGACCCATTAAATGATGACCTATGTCCCTAGGGGTCCTAGGACCCATAGGGATATGTTAGAATCCTTCATATGGTTGGAAGGCGATCATGGGGTGACTGATGACCCCTTTTGACCCATTACATGATGACATATGTCCCCCTGGGGACATATTAGAATCCTTGCTATGAGTCGAAGGCAGTCATAGGTTGACCTATGACCCCCTTCGAGCCATTACATGATGACATATGTCCTTAGGGGTGCGAGGACCCCTATGAACATATTAGAATCCTTCGTATGGGTTGAAGGGGGTCATAAGGTGACATATGACACCCTTCGACCCATTATATGATGACATATGTCCCTAAGGGTCCTAGGACCCCTAGGTACATATTAGAATCCTTCTTATGGGTTGAAGGGGGTCATAGGTTGACCTATGACCCCCTTTGACCCATTACATGATAACATATGTCCTTAGGGGTCCTAGGACCCCTAGGGACATATTAGAATCTTTCGTATGGGTCGAAAGGGGTTATTGGGTGACCTATGACCCCCTTCGACAAATTACATGATGACATATGTCCCTAGGGGTCCTAGGACCCCTAAGAAAATATTAGAATCCTTCTTATTGGTCAAAGGGAACCTATGACCCCCTTCGATCTAGTACATGACAACATATGTCCGTAGGGGTCCTAAGACCCCTAGGGACATATTAGAAGCCTTCGTATGGGTTGAAGGGGATCATAGGGTTATATATGACCCCCTTTGACCCATTACATGATGACATATGTCCTTAGGGGTCCTAAGACCCCCAGGGACATATTAAAATGCCTAATATGGGTTGAAAGGGGTCATAGGGTGACCTATGAATCCCTTCGACTCACAAATTAGAATGCTTCCTATCGGTCGAAGGGGGTCATAGGGCGATCTATGACCCCCTTCAACCCATTACATGATGACATATGTCACTAGAGGTCCTAAGACCCCTAGGGACATATTAGAATGCTTCGTATGGGTCGAAGGGGATCATAGGTTGACCTATGATGCCTTTTGGCCCATTACATGATGAGATATGTCCTAGTGTCCTAGGATCTCTAGGGACATATTAGAATGCTTCTTATGGTTCGAACGTGGTCATAGGTTGACCTATGACCTTGTTTGAGCCATTACATGATCACATATGTCCCTAGGGCTCCTAGGACACCTAGGGACATATTAGAATGCTTCTTATGGGTTGAAGGGGGTCATAGGGTGACCTATGATCCCCTTCGACCCATTACATGAGAACATATGTCCCTAGGGGTTCTAGGAGCCCTAGGGACATATTAGAATCTTTCGTATGGGTCAAAGGGTGTCATAGGTTGACCTATGACCCCATTTTGACCCATTACATGATGACATATGTCCTTAGGTATCTTAGGACCCCTAGGTACATATTAGAATGCTTCTTATGGGTGAAAGGGGGTCATAGGGTGACGTATGACCCCCTTCAACCCACTACATGAGGACATATTTTCCTAAGGGTTCTAGGACCCCTAGAAACATATTAGAATCATTCTTATGGGTCGAAGGGGGTCATAGGTTGACCTATGACCCCCTTTGTCATATTACATGATGACATATGTCCCTAGGGGTCCCAGGACCCCTAGGGACATATTAGAATTTTTTTATGGGTCAAAAGGGGTCAAAGGTTGACCTATGACCCACTTTGACCCATTAAATGATTACATATGTCCCTAGGGGCCTAGGAACCCTACGGACATATTATAATGCTTCCTATGGGTCGAAGGGGGTCATACGGTGACCTATGACCACCTTTTACCCATTAAATGATGACATATTTCCCTAGGGGTGATAGGACCCTTAAGGACATATTAGAATGCTTCCTATGGGTCACTTATGACATGCTTCGACCCATTACATGATGACATATGTCCCTAGGGGTCTTAGGACCCATAGGGACATATTAGAATGCTTCATATGGGTCTTTTATGACGAAAAATGTCCCTTGGGGTCCTAGGACTCCTAGGGACATATTAGAATCCTTCGTATGGATCAAAGGGGGTCATAGGTTGACCTATGACCCACTTTGACCCATTAAATGATGACCCTAGGGACATGGTAGAATGCTTCATATGGGTCAAAGGGGATCATGGGGTGACTAATGATCCCCTTCGACCGATTATATGATGACATATGTCCCTAGGTGTCCTAGGACCCCTAGGGACATATTAGAATCCTTCGTATGGGTCGAAGGGGGTCATAGATTGACCTATGACCCCGTTTAACCCATTACATGATGACATATGTCCCTAGGGGTTCTAAGAACCGTATGGACATATTAGAATGCTTCCTATGAGTCGAAGGGGGTTGTCGGTTGACTTATGACCCCTTTTGGCCCATTACATGATGACATATGTCCCTATGTATCCTAAGATCCCTAGGGACATATTAGAATACTTCTTATGGGTCAAAGGTGGTCATAGGGTCACCTATGATCCCCTTCGACACATTAAATGATGACATATGTCCATAGGGGTCTTAGGACCCCTAGGGACATATTAGAATGCTTTATATGGGTCATGATGACATATGTCCTTAGGTGTCCTAGGACCCCTAGGGACATATTAGAATCCTTCCTATGGGACCCATTACATGATGATATATGTTAGAATCTTTCGTATGGGTCGAAGGGGGTCATAGGTTGACCTATAACCCACTTTGATGCATTAGATGATGACATATGTCCCTAGAGGTCGTAGGACCTCTAGGGACTTATTAGAATCCTTCATATGGGTTGAAGGGCAACCTATGACCCCCTTCAATGCATTACATGATGACATATGTCCCTAACAGTCCTAGGACCCCTAGGGACATAGTAGAATATTTTGTATGGGTCGAAGGGACAATGTTATTTTTAATAATTATATTATATAACAATAATAATCATATATGTTACTAGATTATAGATTTAATAATAATAATAACACTATATATTATTATATAGAATAATTTTTTTCATATAATACTACTATTATATTTAATAATAATAATATATATCATATATATCGCGATATTATATTTATAACTATATTATATTTAATAATAATAATAATCATATATATTACTATAATATAATAATTATTATAATATTAATGTTCACACATTCACAAAATATATTTTCTTCTAAAATTTTCTAAAGTTATTCTCTTAAGCTTATTTCTCGTTAAATTTGTGTCCCTCCAAATTTAAAATTTAAAAAAACTTCCCTTTTGAAATTTTCCTCTAAAAATGGGTGGGAACTGACCAGACCATATCGGATATCCAATTTGAAATCATATATCCGATTAGGCCTGATATTTACCAAGCCTATTTGGTCAACCCAAAAAATGTGTTTGAGGAGGGTTTCAGTGACACTCAGACTTCGGGTAGCCATCTGACAATGTTATTTTGATCGAAATTGAATGAAACAAAAAGGGTTTTTTAATATCACTGTCAAGATTCCATCGATATAATTGTTGTCAAATTTTGAGTTCGATAAGTATTTATTAGTTAATTTTCAATGAAGATTATTGTAAAGTGTTGATTGACATACTAATTTAAAAATAGCTATAACTTTCAAACTATATAACATTTTTTAAATCTAAAAATTGCATCACATTCTATGCTATGCCTAGTATAAGGAAAAAAAAACAAAATTGGTAAAAAAATTTATTAGTTAAGGTGGTCAGACATGGGAGTTTTTTTTTCGTAAAAATTTTGGTAGAAAATTCATATTTAATTATTTATTTGGAATAAAAATATCAAAAAATATGTGTCACATCTGGGCATGAGTCTACTTTTTATATTAATAATTATATTAAAAAAAAATTATCATTTAGTTTTGATTAAGGTGGTTAGACATACACCTACTTTTTTTTGCGCCTTAAAATTTTTCATAGTACTGCATTAAAATCCAAACTTTTGACCAATCAATTATTTTTTTCTCTTGATAAGGCCTAGTAGTTTAGAAACTACATTTAATTTCCTGTGGATTATTTGCTTACAACTTTTTGATATAAAGTCCATAACCACTTTAAAATTATGTGTCAAGTTGACATAACCTTGATTTGTTGATTTTTCACTGCCACTTAAGGCCATAGTTTGGTACACCATGATCCTGCACATACCCTTAAGTGAAATAAAAAAGGAGAACTGAGACCTCATAAAAAATTACATACAATCATCCTCAACTCTTGTTTCAAGAGAAGCTCTAATTAAGTGGTAAGTTATAATAGAGATTATTAAGCCATGGATCACAATAATATCTTTTGTAAAGCCCATTTATTGGGATTTAGAAAGTTGGAATATGATTGTGATGGAGTTGGTGTATTTTGTATTGCATCTTAGAGTTTCACACCCTCTCTAGGTCCTAGAGAAAATGTTGCATATCTCAAGGAAGCCCTATGTTAACCAAGTTAGTGTATATTAATAATTTAGTCATTTAAGGGGAATTACATAATCACCCTTAGAGATGCACCTCAAAATGAATCCACATTTTATTGGTTGGTTAGATTTTTGAGTGAATCTTCTAGATGAGTTGAATAATTTAGGAGCAAGGTATAATTATTTTGAATAATGTAACAATGGTATGGATCACCAATACAATTGACATTTTTATAAGGCTAGTTTTAATGAAGAAAAGCCTTCTCTAACTGGGGACGTATAAAGTTGCTTCCTAACTATGTCCTAAATGACATTCACTTTCCCTCTCTATAATTTTATGACTATAAATTAGGAACCTTACACTTGGGGTTTTTTTGGTAAGTTTTCTTTTTGTTGTTTATAGTCTCTATGTGAACTTTGAAGTTAAATTTTTTTTATAAGATAAGAATCTAAGTCTTTTGAAAATTGTAATAATCTAACTTTGGTTTTGAAAAGTTCTAAAAAAGGAGGGTTGATTAATTTCTTTTTAAAAAAAATATGTCCTTAGCACACAACTCCATGCCTGCTCATATAAGTGATTCAACAATAGGGTGAAGGGTACAAAGAAAATAATATCCATGATCTTCTCTCTAAATCTCATCTAGATTGTCAATTACACTAAAAATCTCTTTACTCTAAAGTTGTTGGATTTGCTTGAAGGTATAGCCACTAGGATCTTAGTTGCCTCTATCACTAATAATGTGGATAGCATAGAGTAGTAGTTCAATAACTAGAGGTATTATCACCTCTATTTCCAAGAGGTATCTACCTTTGCTAAATCATAATAATTCTTTATAAAATATTATACAATTATATTTTTAATTCAATTATATACAAGTATGAGGCAAAAATTTATAGAGCTCAATTGCAATTGAAAATAAACATTTATTTCAAGAAAATGGATAGAGCTTGATCAGAAATGCAAACATGATCTATTTATTGTCCTAACAATCTATTATTTTAATAAAATTATATTTTCCCATTCTTTACCCTAGGTATTTCTACTTTTCATTAAGAGTTTACTTTCTCTCCTTTTGTTTCTTTATCAATTTTCTATAGTAGTGGTATAATTTATTTTACAAATAAATATCATCTTTGGTGTATTTTGTTAGAAAATTGAGTTTTTACATATTTACAAAAAAATCTCCTATAAAATCCATAAAAGTTATTCCATTGAATTTACAATGATTCAAACATATTTCCTTATGTTTTTACAATTCAAATAATACCATATGTTAATTTTAGATTGGTTTCGAAAAGGTAGTGACAAAACAGTTAGTCGTTTCGCAAAATTTCAGTGCAAGTCGAGTGATGAGAGCGAGTTGAGAAATTAGTTTGAGCTAAGTGATCAAAGCATGCTAAGCATAACTTGTTAGACAATACATGATGAGTAATATACCTCATTAGTGCCAAGCATCAATATGTGCCAAGAAGATAGTTAGTGTTGAGTAACCCATGAGCTAAGAAGACTATACATGTTGAGTGATTTAGGTGCTAAGTAAATAGTGCATGCCGAGCCCTATAGAAGCTAAGTATCAGTATTAAGAACATAGTGCATGCTAAGCGTTAGAGCATTCAAATGTCAAGTAAACAATTTTGGACATAGTTGTTTGTAATAACACAAACTTCTATGTAAACTATTTTTGGGCCAAGTTAACAATTATTTTATTATTCTAGAAGATGTATATGGAGGTATATTGTGAATCCATATCTAGTACCTATGAACAATCAAATTGATGGATTTTTTAGTTGGCAATATGGATCAACCATAACAATTTATTCGTACTTAACCCTAAGAAGTTTGTATGAGCATAAAATGAGAAAAGAACTAGAAGGTGAGGAATGCTAAGTGTAGAGAGAGAATTCATGGTAGCTATGGCGGTTTTGATGATGTTATAAATTGTAGAATATGTTAGCAAGAATAGAGGAAAGAAAAAATTGGACAAATGAGACATATATAATCAAAAGGATCAAGGATTTACAAGAGAAGAGAAGATCTAATATCTAACATTAGAGTGATAACTGAGGGATCAACATGTTTAATCATTCTAACAAGTTATGCAAAGAAAATATCCTAATAGAGTAGTCCTAACAAACTCATGTAAACCTCTTAACTGGGTACTTTCTTTATTGTAAGTTAAAGTCCTCTAATAAGGTACACTTTTAGTAGGGTATTGAAATCCTCTGACAGGGTAAGACCTAATAGTCTTTGTAATCCTTTAATAGGGAGGACCTTTCATAGGGTAGATCATAGATTATGATCAAATTTATTATAACCATAATTAGATACACTTTACAACTATAGTAGTGAAGATTTGTGGGTGGCATGCCCACCAAAAATTTACCTTCTCATTTTAAGGTTTTTGGTTAACTAACTTATTGTGTTATGTGTTATGTTATTTATGCTATGGATGCAAATGTGTAGTTAGCTATTTCAATTTACATGTTAAATTGTGAGATGGATGTGTGGTGAATGTTTTTATGGTTAAAGTTTTGAACTGCTAATTCACCCCCCACCTCCCCTCTTAGAGTTTAATTTTCCATTGTTATTTCCAACAATTGGTATCAGAGCCTAGTTCTCTAGAAAGAAAAGTTTTACACCTTTGGAGGTATGATCTTGAAGATGGAAGTCTACAAGTTGGGAAAGACTATTGAAAACTAGAAGATTGAAATTTAGCTTACCCTACACCAAGTCATGGAAGCAAGAGAAGAACTATAATGTTCATTGAGGATAAGGAAAGAGATAGCTATTCAATAGAATGACAATTGTTATCAAGAAGAAGACACTACTAGACTATTTGAAGATGGAAACTCAAGTGATTTTGATGTAGTTGTTCTAGATCTAATGGTAAAGAAAAATGCCCTAATTAAGGACGTCATAAATCTCAAGATAGAACAAGAAGTCCAATTAGTTTTGTTAGGCAAGGTGACTAAATAGAAAAAAAAAGTTGAGGAACAGAAAGTCATGATTGAAGATGAAACAAGGAAACTGGTCAACAGATTGGAAAAGAAGACATAAGATGTGCAAAAGCTTGCTATCATGCAATTGGATACAAAAAATAAATTGATGATTGCAAACCATGAAATGAATGCAAAGGACATTGAGATCACAACTCTAAAGTTACATAATGAACAATTGAGGAATGAGCTAAGAGAAAATAAATAAATAGTTGAAAGTTTCAATACACTTAGTGAAGCCATCAAATACTTTGAAAGATTTGTGAAGTCTCCAAGACCTAATAATGAAACTATTGGATTGGGTTACACTACTACCAAGAAAGGAAAATCATCCAAAAGTGGTGAACAAAGGAATACAAAAGGTAAGAACTATAAAACCACTTGTCATAACTGTGGAAAACTCGGTCATACAACTAATATTTGTAGGAGGAACAATGCAATTCAAAACCCTAAGCATAAACTCAAGGGTTATTGTCATAAGTGAAACAAGAAAAGCAAATCAAGCACATTAATGTAGGACCAAGACCACAAACCCTGAGATTTTTGGAGGATACTATCAAAATTTCTAGAGGTATGGACACAAAGCATATGAATCTAGATTTCAGACTAGGTAGACATCAAATAAGCATACAAAGGTACAACAAAATGGAAAATCCTATGATTGGGATAACAACACAAGGTATAGTTGTCACTATTTCCAAGAATATGGATATGTTCCTGAGAATTGCATTAGAACTCATTTTAGAGGAAAATACAATAGATGGTTGAATGAGACTACATATTTAGTTGTCTCAAGATAGGTCATATCAATAGAAATTGTCCTACTAGGTCACAAGTGCCAAGCAGTGAATTCAAAAAAGGTAAAGAAAAGGTTAATATTGAAAAAGTGAAAGTACATATTAACACAACCTGGGAAAAGAACAAAGATTTTAGTACATCAAGTCAAGATGATGTCACTTCATCCAATACATTAGGTGATCACATCATTCCCAATTAGGTAATCAAGAGGTATGTATGTCATGAATATTTTAAAAGTTATATTATGCATCAGTTCTAAGAATCAAAGTATTGAAAAGATCATATATGTATGAATTAAGATGCAATGTATTGATTATAACCTAGAATATCTATAGTTTTGGTGTTTTCTATGTTGGTGTTAGGCATGGAAGACATTACTATTGTTACCAAGTATGAATGATATTACAATTATTGTTGAGGGATGAAATCATGCTACTGTAAGCCAAGTTTTCTATACTAGCCAAACATATTGAAATTTTCGTATTAACCAATCATGTTGAAAGTCTTATGATAGCTGAGCTTATAGTTGTGTAAGCAATGAACATTTATTGCCTAATTTGGAGGGTTATATAGTTAATTTTTTACTCATTTTCATTAATTAGAGTTTAGAGAGAACATAAAGAGCATGACGGTGATTTGAGAAAAGATTTTCAAGTGTTTGTAAACTAGATTTAGTTGCAACTCATCATCAATCATCAGATTCAAAAGGTATTTCACTATTGCCTAGTTATGTTGTTTGATTCTTTTGCAAATCCTACTTATTCGTTATGAAATCTATCTCTTTTGTGAAAATTAGGAAAGAGGGGAACATGTTTTTAATGTTTAATTAATAAGAAATGATGTGAGACAACCCCCTTTTTGAGCCATACTTGAGCTAGCATACAAAGGAGACTTGTATAGTGTGTTATCCATGATACCACAAAAAGTTTTAATGATACAAGATGTGAAGTTTTCATATACAAGAAAGATAGGTCTATTTGAAATATAAGGTAGGCTAGGCTACTTAGAGGGAGGGGTGAATCAGGAACCAATAAAACTTTATATCTTACTTCTCCAATTAATCCTTCATATATGATTCTAATCTAATTGCATGCATGGAAGAATGAAAACAATAAAACATTCATAACACTTTGACATAGGATATGGTGACATAGAAACCTTCTAAATAGAAAGTAAAACTAGGGTGGGAATGATACCACAAGCTTTAGTATTTTACTATAAAGTTGACTTGTGAAGGCTTATAATTGACCACTTATGGTGATCTTCCCTATTAGGAGTAATAAGGACTATTAGGTCCACCTTGTTAAAGGAAGTAAAAACATACAATGAAGTATGCATTTTTTTAGGATTTTTTTAATCCTACCCTATTAAGAAATTTGATTGATGCACCTACTCGGATGAGCCAGTGGCTAATCTTTGATTTACAACTCTAACTGATAGAATGACATTCCTTGTATTACAATGATAGATAAATCTTTATTGTCCCTTATACTTCATGTAACCTTCTTCAATTCACACTCATGCATTTCATAATATTCTTCACATACTTATTTGGAAATGATACAATGCATTACATCAATACCAACCCCAATCCTTACCTTCTGGAGTATGCTATAATACTAATTTCATCATAATTCATGATAATTCACAAAATTTGACACTAGGTTGAACTTGATGCTTGGTCCATACTAATTACTTCCAAGTAGCCTGAACTCAGTCAACACTATGTTACTTAGTAAACACTAAGAAACTTGGTAGCTGTTGAATCACTCTATTGACAATACATGACTTGGTCAACACTAGATTCACTTAGTTAACACTACAAGCTTGGTAAACACTATAGGACTTGGTTAACACTATGGAGATTAGTTAAAACTAGAGTCCCCATCACTTCTATTGGATAACTTAGTAGACATTGCTACACTTGGGCTATACTGTAAACTATCCTTGATGCTTAGTTGATACTGTGTAGCTTGGCATAAATTGTAAACTATCTTTTTTTCTCAATAGCAATTGCGACACTTGGTTAACACTGCTAGGTGAATAATAATCTTGGTAACAACTATATAGCTTGTTAGCAATGTAACCATTTGACTAAGTGTTCAGTCATTGATAGAAAAATTGACAATAATGTTAACAAGGTGAAGTATGAGATATGGAAATATGAGAGGCATATAAAAAAATGTGTGCAAATGGAATCTTGAGGGAATAATACAAAATTGAGTTAACCCATTCCCTACAATTTCCCCAAGTTTTCAAGATCGAATGGATAATAATTGTTTTGATTTGTATTTATGATAACTTTATTTGGTTATAAAATAGACCAATCAAGCTCACAAAGAGGATCATCAAGTATCAGAGTACCCTATAGTGATGCAAAGAAATCCATTAAGAAGAATACAAGTGCAATCTGGAACAAGAGAGGGGTGTCAATTGACATAATTATAGATCCCTTAATTGTTGTTAAAATTTTTTGCCCCCCTTTCAAGATTTGAATATTTAGGGTTAGAGCCATGATCACATTCGTTATGTTATTCATTTATTTCCATGCAAGCCAATGAGGATACAAGAAAATCCTTTGAAATTTATTTTATAGATCATGAAGCCTTAGAAAATTATGTTTATGGAGGCTTCCTAGGTCACAATGATGTGAAAATCCCTTTTGACTCAGTCATAGGTAGTTAAGGTTTAACCATTAGGGAGGTTGTGAACATTCAAAATAGTCAAGTAGTTCATTTTCCTAGCTCAAAGGACTAACATTCATATTTCAATTGTGATGGAGTGATAAACCCAATTGTAGGATCATAGGCAATTTCAAGTTCAACCAAAATTGGGCTATGACCATGTGAAGTCTAACTCCACTAGTTAAACTTCATATACTTTCGCACCATCATAGAGGGTCAAACCTAACTTGGGGTCAAGGTTGCAAGACAAAAAAGTCTCTTCATCACTAGTTTGTAGAGTTAAAAGTTGGGTTAATGATTCAAGTGGTGATGCTATAAAATGGCTTGGTTCACACTGTCATAAGAGGTTAAAGGTTAAGTAGTGTCTAGGCTGTCATGCAGTGATTTATTTAATTTCTCACTTGCAAGATTAACATCAAGGGTCAATTTTTGAGTTGTGATGGTGTGATGGTGATTAGTTTGATAACTTTACATGGTCATAGTGGTTACTAAAGAAGTGAAAATGATGGTCACAATAGAGCAATCAGGGTTCAAGGTTTATTTTTGCATGGTTGTGGGTGCTTAAGATATAGTCATTTTTTAAGTTACAATTGTGCAAAAGGCAATGCTAGCAGTTAAAGTTTATAATGATTGTAGGGTTGCAACAGTTGAGCTAGATAAAGTGGAAATAGGCTGTGACATCATGAACAAAGGCATATCTAGGTCAATAAATAGATAGTTGAATGCTTGTCAAGGTGGTAGAATGCTTTGGCCATATTGGGCCATGTGGTGAGTTTGACGATTGAATTGATGGCATATTTGGTCTGGCACATCGAAACACTATTGGAGGCAAATCTTTAATGACAAACTAATTCCTAGATCAACTACAAGAACCTTTTGATGTTCTCCTTGCCTATTTTATAAAAAGGACATTCTCTTACTGACCTGAGTTATTCATCCACTCAACCATGCAGTTATGATTATAATTTTTGTCTCTTTAGGGTAAAAAATGTATGAAAGATATGATTTTTTGCATTTGGACATACACCCAATCAGGTCTTCTTTGGATCAATAGTGATTGTTCCTTGTGATTTTAGTGGTAGTATTTGAACTTTTAATTACGGAAAAAGTCTTCTCAGTTATGCTTGAACTATAAAAAGAAATTTTTGTAATCTTCCAAGGGTCAATCTTTTCTCTAATTCTATAGTAGTTATCTTCCATACTCTACTATTGTAAGTACCCCTTTTTCCTATTAATGGATACAAATCTTAGTTGTATCTCCTTCTCTCATTATTATATTGTGCAATATCTTCTTTCCTTATATTGACATATGGCTGACATGTTATAACCCTAAAGCAGTTTAATACTTGTATAAAAGGGCTTAGGGTTGGGTATTTTTCATAGGTTGTGATACAAAATTGGTTCTTGCGACGGTATTGAGCTGTAAGGGATTACGGATTGTAATCAGGTTGTAATCACTGGATTGTAATAAGATCGGACTTGCTATTTGGTGGACATAACCCAGCGATTGGGTGAACCACATTAAATCTTGGTGCCTTGTGTTCATTTCTATGTGTTCTATTATTTTTTGTTATTGGTTATATTTGCACGTAGTTTTTATTTCTATTTGTGGTTTATCCTAACAAGTGGTATCAGAGCCTAGTTGTCTTTTAGTTATCCTCTGCAGGAAAGTCTCACGGTTAAGTGGGAGTCTCATAGTTGAGTGGGAGCGATGGAAGATGAGGGTAAGTTGAGGGTTGACAGGTTTAATGGGTAGAACTTCTAGTTATGGAAGATGCAAATGGAAGACTATTTATATCAGAAGGATTTATGGAAGCCGTTGGAAGGAAAAGCCAAGAATCAGGGAACTATGTCAGAGGCTGAATGGGATCTTTTGGATAGAAAGGCACTCGGAAGCATTCGATTATGCTTGGCACCATCGATGGCATTTAATATTACGAAAGCAAAGACAACAGAAGATTTGATGAGAACCCTAGCGACACTGTATGAAAAGCCCTCCGCTTCAAATAAGGCATTTCTCATGAAGCGTTTATTTAATATGAAAATGGCAGAAGGTGGATCTGTTGCAGATCATTTAAATGAGTTTAATACTATTACTAGTCAATTATCTTCTATGGGTATCAATTTTGATGAAGAAATTAGTGCTCTCTTGATTTTGTGTTCTTTGCCTGAAAGCTGGAATGGCTTGGTAATGGCAGTGAGTAATTCTGTTCATGGATCTAGTACCCTAAAATATGATGATGTGATCAGTGTTATTTTAAGTGAGGAAACTCGTAGAAAATCCTCAGGTGGATCTACATCAGGAAGTGCTTTAAATGCACAAATCAGGGGCAGAACGACTGAAAGAGGAAGTAACTCTGGAAATCATGGGAAATCAAGAGGAAAGTCAAAGGGGAGGAGATCTCAATCGAGAGGACCAAATGATTGCTGGTACTGTGGGAAACCAGGGCACAAAAAGAAAGATTGTTGTAATTGAAAGAAAAATGAAGGAGATAAATCAGATGGAGACAAGGAGCCAAATGTGGTAAGTAACAAATCCGAAGAGGATGCTTTGTTTCTGTCTTTAGAGAGTGTTGATGATTCATGGGTTTTAGATTCTGGTGCTTCATTTCATGCTACACCTCATAGAGGTTATTTCATTGATTATGTCCAAGGGGATTTTGGGCTTGTTTATTTTGGGGATAATGAACCCTGTCAGATTGTTGGAAAGGGAAAAATTAAGATTAAGTTGCAGAATGGGAATCATTGGCTACTACATGAGGTAAGACATGTTCCAAAACTAAGTAAAAATTTAATTTTAGTAGGGCAACTCGGTGATGAGGGTTATGTAGTTACTTTTAATGATAAAAATTGGAAGGTTTCAAAAGGTTCTCTTGTAGTAGCAAAAGGTGTGAAAGTAGGCACCTTATATCTTTGTACAGGTCATATTGTTCCTTCTACTTTGATTGTTTCAGAGAAAAATGAATATTCAGGAACAATTATTGCAGTTGAGCAGGGAGAACAAATAGCTGCTGTAGATTCTGATACAGCGCTGTGGCACAATAGACTTGGGCACATGAGTGAGAAAGGTATGAAAGTACTTCATTCAAGGAAAGTTTTACCAGGACTAAAATGTGTGAATATGGATTTCTGTGAAAGTTGTGTGTATGGAAAACAAAAGAGAGTGAGTTTTGTAAAGACAGGGAAGGAAAACAAAAAGGAAAAATTAGAGCTTGTGCATACAGATGTATGGGGACCAGCTAAGGTATCTTCCATTGGTGGCTCTCATTATTATGTTACATTTATTGATGATGCAACTAGAAAAGTATGTGTTTATTTCCTTAGACAAAAATTTGATGTATTTCAAACTTTTAAGAAATGGAAATGCTTGGTTGAAAATGAGACTGGTAAGAAATTAAAATGTCTCACATCTGATAATGGTGGTGAGTATTGCAGTCATGAATTTGAAGATTATTGCTCAACTAATGGTATTTGTAGATAGAAAACTATTCCAAGGACTCCACAGGAAAATGGAGTGGCTGAACGCATGAATAGGACTATAATGGAGCACGCAAGGAGCATGAGGTTGCATGTTGGGTTGCCCTTACACATGTGGGTGGAGGCTGTCAATACTGCAGTATATTTGATTAATAGAGGTCCCTCTACTCCTTTGGGCTATGGTATTCTAGAGGAAGCATGGACTGGTAAGAAGGTGAGTTATTCTTTTCTCAAGACCTTTGGTTGTGAAGCTTTTGCTCATATAGTCTCTAAAAATAGAACCAAGCTAGAAGCTAAATCAAAGAAATGTGTCTTTTTTGGATATGGCATTAATGAATTTGGTTATACGCTTTGGGATTTTGAAAATCTTAAAATTATTTGAAGTCAGAATGTCATATTCAATGAGAAAGTGTTGTACAAAGATCTATTGCAGCAACATGAGAAGAAAGAAGATGATTATGTAGTGTTGGATGATACTCCAAAAGCTGATGTTCCAGCCATTCCTCATGATGTGCAACAACCGCAACAACAAATACCACACACACCAGTGAATGTTAGACGGTCAACAAGGCAAATTAGACCTCCACAAAGGTTTTCTCCCTCTTTGTATTCTATTTTACTTACTGATGCTGGTGAACCTGAAAGTTATGATGAAGCTGCGCAGGTGGATACTAAGATTCAGTGGGAGTCTGCAATGAAAGATGAAATGGACTCCTTGCTAAAAAATAAGACATGGGATTTGTGTAAGTTTCCTGCAGGTAAAAAGGCTTTACAGAATAAATGGGTTTATAGGTTGAAAGAAGAGGACGGAGGTAAGAAAAGATTTAAGGCCAGGTTAGTTGTAAAAGGATTTGCACAGAAAAAGGGAATTGATTTTGATGAGATATTTTCTCCTGTTGTTAAAATGACTTCTATTCGTACTATTTTAAGTCTTGTGGCTACTGAAGATTTACATTTAGAGCAGATGGATGTTAAAACAACCTTTCTTCATGGTGATTTGGATGAAGAAATATATATGGCTCAGCTATAGGGTTTTGAGGTCAAAGGTAAGGAGAACTTAGTGTGCAAATTGAAGAAAAGTTTATATGGCTTGAAGCAAGCACCTCGGCAATGGTATCTGAAATTTGATAGTTTTATGCATGAGCATGGATATAATAGGTGTCATTCAGATTACTGTGTTTATTTTAAGAGGTTGGATGATGATAGCTACATTATTTTATGTTTATATGTTGATGATATGCTTGTAGCTGGGTCTAACATGGATCATATTAAGGGGCTAAAATGCCAATTAGCACATGCATTTTCTATGAAGGATTTGGGGGCAGCAAAACAAATCCTTGGTATGAAGATTTGCAGAGATAGGAAGAACAAAACATTGATGCTATCTCAAGCTGATTATGTTGAGAAGGTGTTGCAACGTTTCTCTATGGAGAATGCTAAAGCTGTCAGCACACCTTTACCTAGTCATTTGAAATTGACTAAGGAGATGTGTCCCAAGACACAAGAAGAGGAGGATAAGATGTCCAAGGTACCCTATGCTTCAGCTGTAGGAAGTTTGATGTATGGTATGGTATGTACTAGGCCAGATACTGCACATGCAGTGGGAGTCGTTAGCAGGTATATGAGTCATCCAAGATTTGAGCATTGGAATGCTGTCAAGTGGATTCTCAGATATTTGAGAGGAACATCCAATAAGTGTTTACACTTTGGGGGCTCTACTACTGATTTACAGGGCTATGTTGACTCAGATTTGGCTAGGGATATTGATACCAAGCGGAGTACTATAGGTTATGTCTTTACTGTTGGTGGGGCAGCCGTGAGCTGGGTTTCTAGGTTACAGAAGATTAATGCTCTCTCCACTATAGAGGCAGAGTATGTTGCTGCTACAGAGGCAGCCAAGGAGATGATATGGCTTTAGTTCCTCTTGGAAGAATTGGGACATCCTCAGAAGGATAATTATTTGTTCACAGATAGTCAGAGTGCCATTCATCTTGCTAAGAATTCAGCTCTGCATTCTAAGACCAAACACATACAGTTGCGGTACCATTTCATTCGGTCAATTTTGGAGGATGGACAATTAAAGCTGGAGAAGATACATACCAATGAAAATCCAACAGATATGTTGACAAAGGTTGTAACAAGGGAGAAGCTGAACTCCTCTTCAGCTTCGATTGGTCTTTTAGACTGAACATGAATAAAAGAACAGTAGAGTCCAGGATGGTTTGATTCAGTGGGAGCCCCATGTGGTAGTGGTATTGCTACAGGATCAGTCTCCAAGTGGAAGATTGTTGTTTAGTGTGGAGCCTGATCAGTCCCCAAGTGGGAGATTGTTAGATTGTGGTGACTGATCAGGAAAGTACTGTACATACTTCATAAATAGTGGGGTTCGGGGCATCACCCCAAAAAAAAATTTTTTGGCAGTAGCCGACATGGTAGTCGACATATTATGGCCGACATATGGCCGACATGTTATAACCCTAAAGCGGTTTAATACTTGTATAAAAGGGCTTAGGGTTGGGTATTTTTAATAGGTTGTGATACGAAATTGGTTCTTGCGGCGGTATTGAGCTGTAAGGGATTACGGATTGTAATCAGGTTGTAATCACTGGATTGTAATAAGATCGGACTTGCTGTTTGGTGGACATAACCTAGGGATTGGGTGAACCACATTAAATCTTGGTGCCTTGTGTTCATTTCTGTGTGTTCTATTATTTTCTATTATTGGTTATATTTGCATGTAGTTTTTATTTCTATCCGTGGTTTATCCTAACATTTCATTCTTTAGTTATATGATGTGTCTATTTATCTTTAAATAATATAGAGTGAAGTTCTTTCCTTATACCATTTTTTTGATTTCTAATCTTTGCATGATTGTTGAGTCAACACTAAGATATAATATGTGTATCTAAGGATTATATTGATGAAATGTGCTTCCTTGGGTAGGGGTAACATTTTTTAGAAATATTAGTCTTTCCTTGGATGTATTTAATTGGGATATTCCAAGGATCCTTAAATGTAGTTTTTCCTTTAGTCCACATGTGAGGACAACTCATTTTTGTAATTCCTTTATAAGGAAAATAGTTATTCCTCCTTAAGAGGATTATGACACTTGTTATGCACACACTTATGAATGTGGCAATCATTCACATGAGAGTTATAAATAACTCCTCTTCTCATCTCTTTATAAGAGATGCTTCTCTCTCATTCTAACAACACACAATCATAATCTAGTTTATGTAATGAGCTTTTTGGCTCCACATTATCTCTCTCTCTCTCTCTCTCTCTCTCTCTCTCTCACACACACACACACACACACACACACACACACACACACACACAACATTCTTTAGGCATTTTTCTCATTCACATAATTCATAAGGGGTTTTCATTGCTTTCCCCTTTCAAAATTCTTGTCTCGTCTTTTGTGTTGATCTTGGAAAGCTCATATATGTATGGAAATTATTTTTATTACAAACTCTCTTGGATTAATTTATGGTTCTTTTAGTTTATTTTAATTTTATTATTTCAAACATGGTATCATAGCAAACTAATCCTTGTTTTGAGTTTAATGACGAAGAATGAAGCGCACCGTATTTCAACCTAGGTATCTCTATTAGAAAATTAATTTTTTCTCTTGTCTCGAATAACATTTATCAATTTGAGTTTAACAGTATTTTTAAATATTTTTTATTAAATATTTAAAATAAAAATTACATTATTATTTCCCTAACATTTTATTGCAAGGAATACTTAAATAATGATTATTAATTATATTTATGACTTACATGATAGTCAATTAGATTTAATTGTATTCATTTTTTCAAAAATTTAAATATTTTCTCTCATCTATATTTTTTTAATATTTAATATCTATATATATTTTTAGAAATTCTATGAATTTCTGTTGTTTTCAAATCTAACTTATGATTCTATTCTTATGAACTTCAATTATTAAAACCTATTCATATTTATTTTTCACATATATTTATTATATTGTCTCTCATCTTTTGTTAATTATTTATTTGTTATTCTTTTTAGAATCTTTTCCATTCTGGACTCCATTTTTTTTTTAGCAATTTCAATTCTATTCAGATCTGATATTTTTTAAAGAAAATTTCCCTTTTCTTTCCTATTTTCTCTATGCTCAACCTCATCTATTTAATGATGTTCTTCTTCTCTTCATTGTTTTTGTTCTTTATTTTGTTTTGATCTCTTCGTTTTCTTTTGTTGCTCATCTTTGTCTTTTGCGTGAGACTTTCTCATTATTGATCTGACTATTTTATGATTGCTCCACTACTATGCTTTGACACATGTCCTTCCCCTCTTCCAAATGTCCCATTTTGGCATAGGAAGGAAGCACACAAGCAAATAATTTTTCTTTTGACATACAATTTTTAAATTTTCTTTATCTAAAAATAATTTCATTGTATTTTAGGAAAATAATTTCTTGGTAGGCATTCTACACCTCTTTAGATTAAACACTTTGAGTTTTCTTTGAAGGATCATGACATCTATGCTTTGGTATTCTTCAAGCTCTATTCCATGAAAGGTTCCTTTAGTTGAGGAATTGAGATGCCATCTTCTGAGATAGTAATCCTAGTAACCCAAACATTAAGCTCTCAAAATAGTGCTACAAAGCCTAAAAGGAAATCTATTTTTACAAGTGAAAGGAGTTGGAGGGGCAGGGGTTGTTGAGTTCTTGTTGATGTTATAAATGATCCCCCCTCACCCTTGATAAAGGTGACAACTCAGTGACCCTAGTTTCAAACTTTTATCTCCCTCTACATGTGACTTCACTCCCTCTCCTTAGCTCTCATGTGAGCTCCTTCCACCTCGTAGCCAACCCTTACACTTCTTTGCAATTGAGCTTTGTTTTATGGCAGCTGCTTCTCTCTGCCATTTTTATTACCGTACATACCTTTTGCGCCTCACTATCTCCACATTTTTAAAGTCTCACACTTCCTTTTATCTATCATCCTTTTTTTAACCAGTTGTGCCCTCTATTGCCTCCTCTTTTCTCCTACCCTACTCCTCTTAGCCTGCAAACTACTCTACACCTCCCAGACTACCCCTATTCTATGCCTTCCTCCTTTCATTTTTCTCTTAACTTGCTTTCAATGTTTGAGCCACTCTTTCATTTTTCATGTGTGAGTGGCCCATGTGATCTTTTAAGTTTTTTTGTTAGATAGTTTTTAATTAGCTATTTTATTAAGTGGTTTTTTTTTTTCTAAGTCAGGTTTAATATAAAGTTTCAAAGTTTAATATAACATTTTTTATTACAATTTTTCTTTAATATAGCATTTTATGTACTTGTAAAGCTTAATATAGCTTTTTTCTTTAATCTAAAGTTTTATTTTTCTTAACAATAGACTTTGCACAATTAATTTATTAATGAAGTTATTTAGTTTTTCATTAATCTATTTTTTTTCTATTATTAATTCATTTATAAGTATTTTAGAGTGGTCATAACGTAAGTCATAAAATTGATTTATAACTTTACGTTTGACATTCTCATATTTTGTATTGTTTTAAAAAACATAATTTGGATTATGTATTGTTTTTTATTTCATAGTGTTTCAAAAGTCATAATTCATATAACTCTATTAAAAGTTATAAAATTAATTTATAACTTATAAGTTTGGCATCATATAAGTTATTTAGTTTGGTTTAAATCCTTTTTTATAGGTTATAAATTACTACATTATAAGTTATAAAATCCATTTATAACTTATAGATTTGGCATTCTTATTATTAGTTAATTAGTGTTGTTTAATCAGAATTCATTTCATCCTTAGTTGGATACATTTGACTTCAATTTTTAAAAAATCATCTTTTAAGTTTCTATTTTAAGTTGCTTGCAGATTCCTTAATAATTTAATAATGGTTCCGCATCATTTTGATTCCTTTAGTTACAGGCATATTATTCCTCTAATATCTTTTCTACAGGGTTACATTATTGGTCTATTACCAAAACTATTTCAAGATATTTCCTAATGTTTAAAAAATAAATCTTGAGATTAATGTTTTTGGAATAATGATTCATAGCTTTATGAGGAAGCAACAATTATTTCGTAATATATTAGCATCCTTCCAACACTTTCTTTTTTAGGGAATTTATTTTTTCATTAGTCTATTTCAAATAAATAAAGTACATTACTTTTTTCTTTCTTTCTCTCTATCATATCTAAACCTAAAACCTACTGCATGCCAAACCCTTCTTTCTTAATCCCTTCCTCTAGACCCAACCCCCTACACCTAGTTTGTAGAACCCACCGACTCTGTAATAACCCCTATATTGTCATCACTTGGATTGACCATCATTAGAGGAGGAACCCTTCAGTTCTCACAGTATCAAACCACCACTAGAATTGGATCAAACAATGCTTATGCCCTTGTCACCATATCTACTAGTAGTAGCCTAGCTATATGTATTGTTTCCCTTCAAAATTCATGCAATTCCTTAGCCTCAATCCTATCCTCATTGTATCCAAAAGAGTCATCCATACCATATCCTTGTCAAAATTCTTGATGGGAATTATTCCTCCCACTCATGCCTTTGAACCATGCAACACTAAGTGCCTCATCCAATAGTACCACATTCATAAAAGATGGATATATGGAGATCTCTTGAATATTCATTAATTTCATATAATCAGATAACATATCATATACATTTGAATACAATATGAATAATACTTGAGTTTGATAAATTGGTCACGATGCACTTGGCCTCAGCACTCCATCTCCTATTATGCACTTTATTGCATGCTTCACCTCTCCAGGCATTATTTGGAATAAGATGTCAAAATCTCCCCTCATGTCTGTTGATTCTAGAGGAAATTCCCATGTTAAAATGAGAATCATCACTCAGAAATTCAACACATTGTGATCCATCTCCTTTTTACAACTTGCATTCAATATATAAAAAAATATAAATTTTTAATGAAAAATAGCTAATATTGATTACTATGCTATCATATACATTACCTTCACCAAGAATTAGTTTGGCTAAAGATTTTTCAGTAAGACTCCAAATGCTTCTTTCAACTCCATTCTTTTTGTTTACAACTTATAGCAGCTCCTCTTTCTGTTTTCTTCCTTTCTCTTTGATTACATTTTTGACCACCCAATGCATGTTATTAGATTTCTTTGGCTCACTTGCAACTATCTATTGTGGTTATATTCATTTGTAACTACTAACTTTGCTATCATTGTTTTAACATCTTTATACATGCATGTATTGTCATGCCTGACCACTACTTAGGGTTTTTCTACATATTAAAATCTTACTGTTTGAAGTATCTTTCAGATGTTATGTTGTTTGATTTGTAGAACTTGGTTAAGGTATTGTCCTTGGGACATGTGAATATTGCTGATAATTTAAGAACTTTATCTACTCTCTGAAGTAGTAAGAATTAATGTCTAATTCTCTAGTTTTGTTACTTTTGTGTAAAGACACTAGATAAAATATTTCAGATAAAGCATTTGAAAAGTTTTAAATTAAATACAGGTTTACATATTATATTTCATGATTGGAAATAGTTTATGTTACCATAATTTAAATTCTTTATGACAACATTAATGTTAGTATGTGTCTTTCATAGAATACATATATTTTGTTGATTAAAGGATTTGATTTCCCTAAAATCCTAAAGGGTTTCGAATGCAATAATTTAGGGAATTATGCATTATTTTTAAAAGCCAACTTTGGTACTGGCTTTGAATTTGTCGTGTACATGACTTTGAGCAGAATTGAAGTGCATTGAATGCACATTATAGTGAGGCCATTAAGGCACTAAAGTTCTTGGTTGTCCATGTCAATTGTGAGTTTGGTTTCTATGGAAGTATTGCCGAAAAATTGGCCTTTTTGCTCTGTGAAGTGTTACATCTGTGTTCTGTTGTTGAAGAGACGATGACATGAAGGGTTTTAGTTGGAAGGAGAAACCTTCATATGAAAAATGAGCACGGTTAATTTGCTCATAGCAAGATTTTCCATTGCTTTTCATTTAAGTCTCTTCTGTATCACGGATGTATGCTGGTTAGACATTGTTCTCAGTGTGGAAGTGAGGTTTTATTTTGCATTTCAGGCTTTGGAGCAAGTGCTATTAAAGATCTTTGTGTCAAGCATTGCCATTTCCTATGTCTCAAGTAGGAGCATTCTCTATCCCTTCTTTCTCTCTTACTACTATATTTAATTTTAAAACAGGAATGTTAGGAGCATGATTCAATAATGTTCTGAAGTATATTTGCATAATCAACTCTCGGGCCTAGAAGTAGGCATGGTTTAGAGATGTTTTTCTAATCAATGTTTGTTCCCATACTCAAGGGAGGTTATGAAAGTATTCTTGGGAAGCATGGATATGTTTGGGCTTTGTTGTTTATTGTCAAATAGCTCACAGTTGTCGGTTTCCTATAGCCCAACTTTGTGTTTAACATATCACTGTGATTAATTAATATGAGAATGTAAATTTATTTCGGTTATGTTGTGTGCAAATGGGTTTTTACTATGTTATATGTGTCTTGGAGATCATTGTGTATTCTGTACCTGTGGATGTTATCAATCCTGAGAATGTGTCTCGAACAATGTTAATGAGGTTTGGTATGGTCTTTTAGTAAAATGGTTTGCATTTGATTCTGGTATAGTTATTTACACTAGTATCGCATACAAGTTTAGGGTATAATGTTATAGTAAAACTACGGATTTAAAAAAAAATTGTTGTTCGACGTATTTTGTAAACAATTGGTTATAATATCGATATGGAACTTTAGGTTGTAATTTGATTGGTGAGAACAGACAACAGAAAACTTGTCAATAGTATTAGCCTATTCCTATTATACATTTTCAAAGGATTTTGTGATCTGATTGTTTTCGATTACTGACAGAGAATGACATTATGATATGGTGTCTAATTTGTATTTTTGAAAGCTAAAATACAGTTAGAATAGGGTAATGACATATTGTTAAATAGTTTGTGTAAAATTCTAAAAATATAACATGAGAGATTTTCATAAAAATAAATAAATTTACATTTGGATAATGTAATATATAGATGTTAAAATGGCATCATTTTTTTGATCTTTGTATAGGCATTGACTGAATCTAGACAATAGGAAATCTCTCAATAATGCTAAAATTAATAAGAATTATTTCATTAGCATTTATACATTTCTTTGAAATAAAATGTTATGAAATAGAAATCTTCTATTCAAAAGATGTATTCTATTATATATTTGAATTCAAAATTGTTTAGAGTTCATTATTGAAAAGAAAAGTTGTTTTCAAATAAAAGGTGAACTTATGATATATGTTTGATGAAATTTCATTGTTATCATAATTAATTTAATTTTAATATCTTAGTCATTTCGAGGGATAAGTTTAGATTGTTATGTCAGCAGGGTTCAATTGTATAGTATTAAGGTTTGGTAAATATCATTAAATCGTTAAGTCAGTTTGATTATATTTATGTGATCTTGATACTATAGTTTTGGTTTCTATTGCTGTAATGACCTAAGTATACTTTCGGAATTGGTAGAAGTGGATGTGTTTCGATTTGATAAGGAATGTAGTATTACATGTTGCACTGAATTGTTATTCATTACATGTGCATTCCTAGTAAATCTGTTTGAAGTGTGTTTAAGAATAGTTGTGATGAACATTTATTGAGGTGGCTGAATACGATTTATCCTATTCAGTAATTTAAATTCAGTGATAATATTAAATGAAATTGGGTGGGTTAATTACATATTAATAGATAATTAGCCTTACCTATGACTTAAACCTATATGGTTAAGTACAAAGAACAAGGCATTTCTCTATTCTGTCATTGACAAGTATAATAGAGAAACCCGTTATGTGTTGACTATGAGCATACCATACATGGATATAGTATCTTAGTGCCATACTGATGACACCTCAATATATATATGTTTCATTTACATATTATTCTTAGTGCGAGTTTAATTTTGCAATAATGAGTAAAGGTTTACTTCTTGCATATTAATTTTGGAACTGCACTGTGTTATAGTAAAATAGATATCTGCATTATGTTTTTGTTTATGTTTGGACTAACATGCATGCAGATGGATTACATTTTTCTACTCAGTGTGTACTGAGCCCTCTTTTGTTTTGTGTTGGATCCTGTGTGTTTCTAGGAGCTTCAAGTTTACAAGTAGCTAAAGATGCTTATTGAAGTTCTTCTTGAATCATTATGTAATGCCCCGCCCAGAGATCCTTGGAAACAAGGATTCAAATAAAGCCAAGATTTTTCTTTTTTTCTTTTTTTTACAAGTATGAATGCACATGAAAACATCATACAGGGATCACAAAGATTGCAACGGAAGACTTCAACACAATCCTGGCAACCAACGAATCTCCAAATGCCACTACCAAACTGACACACCCAAACAAAACCAAAAACCACCACAAACAAGATGTGGACACAAGAAACAACCACTCATCAACAAGATACCATGCTGGGGTAAAATGCAGGAACCTAAAATTTGGCTAAGCCTGAAATCCTGAAGCCCTGAAAATTGGCTAAGTTTGGATTTCTGAAGCCCTAAAATTTCCTAGAATCCATAACTTATCTCTGAGAGGTCTGAAACCTATCTCAAATGATTTTTCACATATATTAAAATATATCTTAAGTATAAGAAATTAAATATACATCAACTTATTCAAAACACAACAACATAGGCTTGAAGAACGCCCAAAAGGGTATCTAGATCAACTATCAAAATGATCAGAACACTATAAAAAGTGCTCGCTGTTGGCACGCACAGGTTTTAAGCAAAGGGCATGCAACACTTTTTACTAGGGGAGGGTGACACTTCTCCCTTAGTGCGTACGACACTTCTCAAGAAGGCGTGCGACACTCTTCTAGTGTCGTACGATACTTCTCCAGTAATGCGTACGATACTTTATAGTATCGTACAACATTCTTTCTACGGGCGTGTGATACTTTAACAGTGTCGCACAATGTTGAACAAATGTTGCCCATAGAAAGAAAAAACACTTCAAGAAACTCGAAAAAGGCCAAACACACAGAAAAAGCTCCACACCGGGGAGTACTAGATCCACATTCCGAGGTGAGAGCACTCGAACAATAATAGAGTAACTGAAAGATAGAACACTAGAATCTAACCATATACCAAACAGAGAAGGGAAAAAGCATAGAAAGGAAACATCACATTCAACTGAAAGAAGCATCACAATAACATAGTTAACATTACAATGAGCAAAATAACCAACTAAGTACGCGGTTCCTCCCAACCATCAATGGCGTCATAGGACCATCGTGGGCCATAGCCATCCCCTGCGCATAACATCCCAAGCCACCGATCAAATCATGGGTGCTATCATAATAGGGACGTCACTACTAAACATGCTACAATGAAAGTAAATGAAATCTAACATGCTAGTAGTAAGCATAAGATAAAATTGTAATTAGATAACATCATCTACTACATGCTAATCGTCATAATGAGGAATGCATTAAAAATAACATCATCTAAACATGATAACATCCTAATGAGAGCATAAATCACAAGAAGCATATTCCGTATATCGAAGTACCAAGTGACACATCCAGCTACAGTCATACTAGGACAATAGATCGTCTCTGTACACCGGTCCCTAGCAGTGGTGAATGTAGCTACGCCTCCCAACCACGTGGCATCCATAGGTCCACACCCACCATGCTGATGGAGATACTGATCCAACCAAAAACACACATAAAACACAACATCCATGGCTAACACTCACGCCATACATTATGATGGCTGCAACCAAGAACCTAAGACAATGCAAGGAGTACAGGTCTTGGTCAGACACTCAAAAGGCTACTAAGTAGGGGCTGACATACTGGAGAGTCGTTTGGCATCGAAAAGCCCAAGCTTGGATCATGTGTCCTCAAACTTAAACGGGTGCTCACACATTGTGTCCTTGAACTTAATCGAGTGCTCACACATTTTACTTATCTTAAGTTTTATTAACAATCACACATTTTATTTAGTTATCACCTGCTTAAAACTTCTTATCCTCCGTCAACCTCTGGTGCCATGAATGCCAAGCTACAAGATAGAAGCCCCCTCCAGATGCTACCCTACCCTACCCATGCTCATCCTACGACAAGTGCATGTGGGCATGCATACTCCCATCCCAACCCTAATGATCATAACTTCTGGAAGTACCACAAAAGATCGAGCCTCACAAGTCACTCGACAAATGTACGCATATGTACTCGTGTGTGGCACACCACCATCATGAAGATCATAACACAAGGACAAGAATTAGAACACAATGCAAATAAAACACCCAACTGGAAGCGACATGGGAAGGATGGATTCTACATGAATCCCAAAGCTAATAAAACCATACATCATAAAATCACTCAACTAGCCTCAATCCGAGAGTATGGATTCTACATGAATCCCAATGATGCGACAAGACCAAATATCATGAACTTACTCAATCGGCCTCAATCCAAGAGTATGGACTCTACACGAACCCTAGCGTTCACGAAACAAAAGCAAGGGTCTAAAAGAAATAATAACACAACGTATAAAATCACTCAACCGAACATAACGTCAGGAGTACAGATGCAACACGCATGCCAATGCAACATAAAAGTGCAATAGTTGTTTGACTAATATCCAAATGGATCATCCAGGTCCACGACCCACATTGTGCCAAGAAAACTCGAGAAAATAAGGCAGCACACAAAATGAGGTAAAAACCCCAAATTTTGAAATTTTTTAAAAATTAAAACCCATTTGGCCTTTGGTTTCAAAAACCCCAAAAATCCAAAAATAAATAAAAATGGACACCGCATGCAAAAATGACCAGCATAACATTGTAAAAACCCAAACCCCCATTTCAAAAACAGGGAAAACGTTCATACCCAACCAACCGGGCAGAACCAACAAACAAAAATGGAGGGGAACACTAGTTCTCATCCTCCTAACATACAACTACAAGAAATTGAAGCAGAAATGGAGTAAAACCAATAAAATGAGAAGGCCCTACCTGATGGAAAAAGAGGCAGAAATCGAAACCCGCATGATAAAATAATCAATTCGCCAAAACTGCTGAAACTGATGGCAAAGCAAGAACTCCTCGAGCTGAATCCAATGACACCAACCTTGCAAAGATCCCACGCTCACAGCTCCCAGAATGAACAAAACAAGAATCTTACCAAAGAGGATTTCAAAATTGCTCTTCAAATTTCAATTTCCAAATTGTGTTAAGTGATTTATGAAATCACTTGTCCAATTCTTATTCACTTTTTGGGTGAATAGTCGATTCTGAAAAATAGCTAGCTAGAGTACTTAAACTCTGAATCGACCCAAATGAAAACAGGTTATTATCCGTAATGGAAATTCACCTAAGGAAAAGCTGCCAAAAATTAAATCTGAAAAGATTAAAATCTGAAAACCCCAAAAACATAGGAAAACACTTAACACTTTTGTGACAAATGCGAACTTCTAAATGCACAGACACTCTCATTGGTCTGATCGCATAATGCAAATTAGTTCAGATTTACTAATCACTGAAAGGTTTTGATTTAAACAATAATAATAAGGGTACATCGAGCATATAGGAATGACATGGGTAAATATGAATAGCTGAATAACTAACTCTATGTGCCACTGCCAGGGATATAAATCCTACACACTAAACAACACGATCAAGTGCAATTGCATATAATAACATAGCCGAAGCAATAAATGCATTAAATCACCTAATTAACCATTTATTTAATTATATTAAAATAATCTGTTTACATCACTCATGTTTGCATAAAGCATAACAATGTAGGAATGAAGTAAATAACCATAGCATTAATTCCATCACATAACAAAATCAGAGGTATGTCCAAATACCAGATAACCAGATATCATCATAAAACACACTGTCATCTCAAAATGGCATCACCATGTAATATGATTAACTGAACAACATAGTAGTCTAAAATCTATGATACTGAAATTAGAGTGAACATCTGACCATCAGGTCCTCTAAAATGTGAACATAACATGAGTAACAAATATCTCTCTAATCCAAAATATAACAAGGTAAATGTCCACAACACATAACCAAATAATCTCACATGAACAATCCATTCAATTACTTACACATTTAATAATGATTGATTACACTGCATAAAAAAAAGCACTTAAAACACATAAGTAAACACAATCATAAACATGACTAACCACTGCTACATGAACCTAGTCTAGTGTAGCATGGTAATAGAACATAGTGCAATCTCTGCACAAATCTCAAGGTAATCATGAGACAACCAAGCATGATACCACATTGATCCTGGTAACCACTGGCACAAACCTTAGTGAACCAAAAATCACATCATAATTTCAAAGATCAATCAAAAGCATAATCAAAGCAATTGATACAGAAACATAAATCCAAACACCTCAACGGTGTAGACCACTTAGGGTCACAATCATGATCCCATCGCAACAAGAGATCAACAAGGTTGCATCCATCAGGATGACTAAAAAAAGTCAAATGGGAGAGGCACTACACATTATTCATTTTCTTGTAGGGTCCATATTTTGGACATAGACATTTAAGGATGAGATTGTACTCCATTATTGTACTGAACACAATATGTTTTAGAATCTTTTTGGAATCATATTTGGATGATATTTACTTGTATTTAGAGGTTTTCAGATTGAGAATGGTTCAATCTGTATACTTGTACTTGTATTAAGTAGAGTTAAATAAAAAATATTGTGTACTTTGTACTTGTTATTAGATTCATTTATATTGGTATTGTTTGTAGTAGTGTTACATTTGGTATTAGAGCTAGGTTTGAATAACTAGGACTCTTGGGTTATAGGGTTTAACCCATTATTGATGCGTATTAATAGATTTTTTGTTTTTAGGTTGCTATCATGCCTCTCATCATTAGAGGAATTTGAGGACGTGGTATTCCTAAGGATAACCTTGTTGGCAGAGGCCGACGCAGGGGCAAGGGTCGTGGTAGAGGTCCTAGGCACTAGAATTTTGCTGGGAATGATCAGTTTGATCAGAATGCTGAGGCTGGAAACAACCAAAATAATCAGGTAGATCAAGCTATGGTACTTTAGAGGATACTAGAACATCTTAATAATATTGAGGCTAATAACTAGATTCCTAGTGGGGGAGCGAATGATAGGAGACCTCTTGTGCAAGGTACTAACCTTCTTGTCGAGGAAGATCCAGTGGCAAGAACTCAACTCAAGGATCTTTTCAAGATGAAAGGACCATTATTCTACGGTACAAAATAGGGTACAGTGGTAGAAGCTTGGCTACTGAACATTGAGCGGTGCTTTGTCTTACATCGTTACTTGAGTAACATGAAGGTAAGATGGATAGTTATGCATTTGAGAGGATTTGGTTCCTTGTGGTGGGAGCAGGAGTTGGAGAAGCTGGGCATTGATATCTCTCTAGTTACTTGGGAGCTCTTTGTAGAGCGATTCAAGGAGAGGTTTATGTTAGAATATTGGCATCAGGCCTGTCCAGAGGAGTTCTTTTAGATTGTGCAGTCTGGCTCTACAATGGAAGCTTATGAACATAGGTTCTATGAGCTTAAGAAGTTTTCTGGGTGGGCTGAAAATGATAAGGCCATGATACAACACTTCATCAGAGGACTTGTGCCCAAGATTGGGGAGGAAGTGAGAACTTTTTGACCTATGACTATGCACGAAGCTTCAGAGCGAGAAAAGCTGATTGAGATGAAGTCTGGATATCATGGGGCTTCATATAAAACCAGCATGAATCCACCTTCTCTGGATGTCAGTAGGAATCAAAAACCTCCACAAGGCAGTTCGAAATCAGGATTTTCTAGTGGGAAATTCAAGAAGAGAAAGTTTGTTAAGAATTCCAAGGGTTCAGAACAGCCTAAACCATCTCAACCACCTTAGAGTGTGTAGAGTTATAAGCCATTTTCTAATCCCTCTGGTCAGAATATGGGATTCAGGAAATCTGTTGAGTGTTTTCATTGTGGTTAGTTGGGTCATTACTAGTCTCAGTGCCCTAACTGGGACAAGCTGAAGGTTGGATCTAAGCCAGCTAGGTCTGAAGCAACAGTTGGTGATTCTTCCAAGAACCACCATATCTTTGTAACCCTGGATTAGAAGCAGGCCGAACACCAGAATATGGTTATTGAAGCTCAAGGTAATACTCAACATATGAAAGTATCTATTTTATTTGACTCTAGAGCTACAAACTCATTTATTTCCTTTTCTTTAGTTGCAAATAGTGGTATTCCTATGGTTAGGGCAAGGGACAGATGGAAAGTGGAGTTAGCTTCAGGATCTAAGGTGAATGTTGATATTGTTGCTCTTGACTGTAAAATTCATATGAAAAATTTCACTACTTCAGCGAACCTTAGGGTTATACCTTTAGGATCGTATGACATAGTTTTGGGTATGGATTGGTTAGAAAAACATCAAGCCATTTTGGATTGCAAGGATAAGTCAATCAGTTGTGTTGATGATCTTGGATTAGCTAGAGTTATTGTGGGAATCAAGAGACCCATCCCTTTGCAGATAATTTCTGCCAAGTAATTGGCAACGTGTGCTCGAAAAGGCTGCAGTTTGTTTGCCATATCGGTAAATGACTTAAATGATTCCATGGATAGGGGTTCTTTTTACGATCATCCAGTTTTGTAGAGATTTTTTTATGTATTTTTTTAAGAGATTTCGGGAATACCTCCGAGAAGAGAAATTGATTTTTGGATCGATTTAGTGCCAGGAATGGAACCAATTTCCAAGACTCCTTATAGTATGATAGCTCAAGAGTTGGTTGAACTTAAATTTCAGTTGGAGGAGCTTTTGGAGAAAGGTTTGATTCATCCTAGTGTATCACCTTGGGGTGCTCTAGTAATTTTTGTCAAGAAGAAAGATGGTTCTTTAAGACTTTGTATAGACTATAGATAGTTGAACAATGTCACTATTAAGAACAGGTATCCTTTGCCTAGAATTGATGACTTGTTTGACCAGGTCAAGGGTGCCCGAGTCTTTTCAAAGATTGATCTAAAATTTGGGTATCATCAACTTAGAATCCAAGAAGCTGATATTCATAAAACAACTTTTTGCACCAGGTATGGACACTGTAAATTCACAGTAGTACCTTTTGGGTTGACAAATGCACCTTCTGTTTTCATGAGCCTAATGAATATTGTGTTTAGAAGTTACCTTGACAAGTTCATAGTGGTTTTTTTGGATGACATTTTAGTGTATTCTAACTCTATTGAGGAGCATGAGAAGCATTTAGGACAAGTTTTGGAATGCCTTCGTAGGAACAGACTGTATGTCAATCCTAAGAAGTGTGAATTCTTTAGATTAGAGATTTGTTACTTAGGACATATCATTTCAGGTGATGGAATTTCTGTAGATCCATCCAAGATTCAGGCTATTGTTGATTGGCCAACACCTATGAATGTGTCTGAAGTTCGAAGTTTCTTAGGTTTCGCAAGCTATTACTATAGATTTGTGTCAAACTTATCCAAAATAGCGCATCCTATCACATCCCTTCAGAGAAAAGGGAGGAAGTTTGCATGGACAGAAGAGTGCGATGTAGCATTTTAGAAACTTAAGGAATGTTTGACCAGTGCACCAGTTCTGGCAGTCCCAGATTCTACTAAGGAGTTCATGGTTTGCACTGATGCATCTTTGGATGGCATAGGGGCAGTGTTGTTGCAAGATGGACGTGTTATTGCTTATGAATCCAGAAAGTTAAAGAGTCATGAAGTAAATTACCCTACTCATGATCTCAAACTTGCTGCGATTATGCATGCTTTGACTAAGTGGCGGCATTTTCTTTTGGGTCAACATTTTGAGTTACATTCTGACCATCGAAGCCTTCAGTATCTTTTCACACAACCAGACCTCAACGCTAGGCAATGAAGATGGATGGAGTTCCTATGTGAATATGACTTTGAGATTAAGTATGTGCAAGGGAAGGAGAACGTGGTTGCTGATGCACTTAGGAGAAGGCGACATGTATTATCTTCTTTGATCTTAATAGTGGATCTTAGGGATAAGATTCTTTAGAATCTTTCTACAAATCATTGGTTTCAGGATTTTAAGACTATTATTGACAACGAAAGCATCTTAGAAGGGCATTTTGAGGGGTATTCAGTGAATCCTAAAGGTTTGTTGCTATATAGAGGGAGTGTGTACATTCTTGAGTTGGGTGATTTGAGAAATTTAGTTATGTTGGAGGCTCACAAAGCACCATATTCAACTCATCCGGGAGTCAAGAAAATGCTTGCTGACCTTAGCAACATTATTATTGGCTTGGAATGAAGAGGGACATAGCAGATTTTGTGGCTTGATGTTTGGAATGTCAGCAAGTTAAACTTGAACATCAGCACCCTGTGGGATTATTACAGCCACATAGTATTCCAGAATGGAAATGGGACACCATTTCTATAGATTTTATAACTAGATTTCCTATTACAGCTCATAGGCATGATGCTATTATGGTGGTAGTAGATCAATTTTTGAAGGTTGCTCATTTTATTCCGATTAGATCATCCTATAATGCAACAAATATTGCCAAAGTATATATGGAACAGATAGTTAAGTTACACAGAATTCCTAAAAATATTATTTTTGATAGAGATCTATTGTTTACTTCATCTCTTTGGAGATCCATGCAGCGAGAGTTAGGTACTCAACTAAATTTTAGTTCAGCTTATCACCCAAAAACAGATGGGCAAACTGAATGTGTCAACCAGATTCTGGAAGACATGCTTAGGATGTACGTAATGGATAGACAAAATAAGTGGGAAGAGTATCTACATTTGGTAGAATTCACATATAATAATGGATATCACAGTTCCATAGGTATGGCACCATTCCAAGTATTGTATGGCAGACCTTGTAGGACACCTCTCAGTTGGGACAATTTGGAAGACATGACTCTTTTAGGACCTAATTTGTTGCAAGATTTGGAGCAGTAGGTGAAGAGGGTCAGAGAACACCTTATTACTGCTTGGGATAGACAAAAGAAGTATGCTGATAAGCATAGGATTGACCATCAATTCTTAGTTGGTGATTAAGTATTTCTTCGGGTAAGGCCGCGTAAGAGTCCAATTCGATATGGAAAGGGTTCCAAGTTAGCACCATGATTTGTAGGTCCGTTTGAAATTCTGGAATGGATTAGACCTATTGCGTAAAAACTTTCCTTGTTACCGAGTCTTTCACATGTACATAATGTATTTCATATTTCAGTATTACGTAAGTATATACCTGATATTGCTCACGTGCTTGATTGGAAAAATTTGCAAATTTTGGATGGTCAAATCATGCTGGAACTAGTACAGATCATGCAAAGCAGAACTTTGAGCTTAAGAGGAAGAGAAATAAAGGAGGTAAAGTTCCTATGGGACCCCAATGATGAAACATCTACTACCTGGGAGGACACTGATATGATGAGAGTAGCTCATCTGCACTTGTTTGCTGACTTCCAGGAGAAAGTTGAAACCTAGTGGGGGAGGGCGTCATGCCTGACCACTACTTAGGGTTTTTTTGCATATTAAAATCTTACTATTTGAAGTATCTTTCAGATTTTATGTTGTTTCATTTGCAGAACTTGGTTAAGGTAATGTCCTTGGGACATGTGACTATTGCTAATAATTTAAGAAATTTATCTACTCTCTAAAGTAGTAAGAATTAATGTCTAATTCTCTAGTTTTGTTACTTTTGTGTAAAGACACTAGATAAAATATTTCAGATAAAGCATTTGAAAAGATTTAAATTAAATACAGGTTTACATATTATATTTCATGATTGGAAATAGTTTATGTTACCATAATTCAAATTCTTTATGACAACATTAATGTTAGTACGTGGTTTTCATAGAATACATATATTTTGTTGATTAAAGGATTTTATTTCCCTAAAACCCTAAAGGGTTTTGAATGCAATAACTTAGGGAATTATGCTTTTTTTTTAAAAGTCAACTTTGGTGATGGCTTTGAATCTGTCATATACACGACTCTGAGCAGAATTGAAGTGCATTGAATGCACATTATAATGAGGCCATTAAGGCACTAAAGTTCTTGGTTGTCCATGTCAATTGTGAGTTTGGTTTCTATGGAAGTATTGTCAGCAAATTGGCCTTTTTTCTCTGTGAAGTGTTACATCTGTGTTCTGTTGCTGAAGAGACAGCAATATGAAGGGTTTCAGTTGGAAGGAGAAACTTTCTTATGAAAAATGAGCATGGTTAATTTGCTCATAGCAAGATTTTCCATTGCTTTTCATTTTAGTCTCTTTTGTATCACGTCTGTATGCTGGTTAGACAGTGTTCTCAGTCTAGAAGTCAGGTTTGATTTGGCATTTTGGGCTTTGGAGCAAGCGCTATTGAAGATCTTTGTGTCAAGCATTGCCATTTTCTGTGTCTCAAGTAGGGCCTTTCTCTATCCCTTCTTTCTCTCTTACTACTGTATTTAATTTTAAAATAGGAATGTTAGGAGTATGATTCAATAATGTTCTGAAGTATATTTCTGTAATCAACTCTCAAGCCTGGAAGTAGGCATGGTTCGGAGATGTTTTTCTAAGAAATGTTTGTTCCCATACTCGAGGGAGGTTATGGAAGTATGCTTGGGTAACATGGATATGTTTGGGCTTTGTTGTTTATTTTCAAATAGCCCACAGTTGTCAGTTTCATATAGCCGAACTCTGTGTTTAACATATCACTGTGATTAATTAATATGAGAATGTAAATTTCTTTCAGTTATGTTGTGTGCAAATGGGTTTTTACTATGTTATATGTGTCTTGGAGATCACTGTGTATTGTGTACCTATGGATGTTATCAATTTTGAGAATGTGTCTCGAATAGTGTTAATGAGGTTTGTTCTAGTCTTTTAGACAAATGGTTTGCATTTGATTATGGTACAGTTATTTACCCTAGTATCGCATACAAGTTTAGGGTATAACGTTATAGAAAAACTACGGATTAAAAAAAATTTGTTGTTTGACGAATTTTGTAAAAAATTGGTTATAATATCGATATGAAACTTTAGGTTGTAATTTGATTGGTGAGAACAGATGGCAGAAAACTTGTCAATAGTATTAGCCGATTACTATTATACATTTTCAAAGGATTTTGTGATCTGATTATTTTCGATTACTGACAGAGAATGACATTATGATATGGTGTCTGATTTGTATTTTTGAAAGCTAAAATACAGTTAGAATAGGGTAATGACATATTGTTAAACAGTTTTTGTAAAATTCTGAAAGTATAACATGAGAGCTTTTCGTAATTTTTTTTTTTACATTTGGATAATGTAATATATAGATGTGAAAAGAGCATCATTGTTTTGATCTCTGTATAGGCATTGATTGAATCTAGATGATAGGTAATCTGTCAATAATGCTAAAATTAATAAGAATTATTTCATTAGCATTTATACATTTCTTTGAAATAAAATGTTATGAAATAGAAATCTTCTATTCAAAAGATGTATTCTATTATATATTTGAATTCAGAACTGTTTAGAGTTCATTATTGAAAAGAATAGTTTTTTTCAAATAAAAGGTGAACTTATGATATATGTTTGATGAAATTTCATTGTTATCATAATTACTTTAATTTTAATATCTTATTCATTTTGAGGGTTAAGTTTAGATTGTTATGTCAGCAAGGTTCAATTGTATAGTATTAAGGTTTGGTAAATATCATTAAACCGTTAAGTAAGTTTGATTATATTTATGTGATCTTGATACTATAGTTTTAGTTTCTGTTGCTGTAATAACCTAACTATACTTTCGAAATTGGAAGAAGTGAATGCATTTTGATTTGATAAGGAATGTAATATTACATGTTACACTGAATTGTTATTCATTACATGTGCATTCCTAGTAAATCTGTTTGAAGTGTGTTTAAGAATAGCTGTGATGAACATTTATTGAGGTGGCTGAATACGGTTTATCCTATTTAGTAATTTAAATTCATTGATAATATTAAATGAAATTGGGTGGGTTAATTACATATTAATAGATAATTAGCCTTACCTATGACTTAAACCTATATGGTTAAGTACAAAGAACAAGGCATTTCTCTATTCTATCGTTGACAAGTATGATAGAGAAACCCGTTATGTGTTGACTATGAGCATACCATACATGGATGCATTATCTTAGTGCCATAAAAATGACACCTCAATATATATATGTTTAATTTACATATTATTCTTAGTGCGAGGTTAATTTTTCAATAATGAGTAAAGGTTTACTTCTTGCATATTAATTTTGGAACTACACTGTGTTATAGTAAAATAGATATCTCCATTATGTTTTTGTTTATGTTTGGACTAACGTGCATGCAGATGGATTACATTTTTCTACTCAATGTGTACTAAGCCCTCTTTTGTTTTGTGTTGCATCCTATGTGTTTCCAGGTGCTTCGAGTTTACAAGTAGCTAAAGATGCTTATTGAAGTTCTTCTTGAATCATTATTCATTTGCTTGTAGGGTCCATATTTTGGACATAGACATTTAAGGATGAGATTGTACTCCATTATTGTATTGAACTCAATATGTTTTAGAATCTTTTTGGAATCATATTTGGATGATGTTTACTTATATTTAGAGGTTTTCAGATTGAGAATGGTTCAATCTGTATACTTTTACTTGTATTAAGTAGAGTTAAATAAAAAAAATATTGCGTACTTTGTACTTGTTGTTGGATTCATTTATATTGGTATTGTTTGTAGTAGTGTTACATGTATAAAGATAAGAATTTTTGTACATGTAATATATTTCAACCTAGCTTTCTTAGCTTTCATTATTCAAAAAATTTAGTTACATTTTTTTTTTAAAGTACTTTATTTGGTCTAGCAAGTCATTCCTCTACAATTCATAATGATAATACATTTTTTGAAAGTTATAGTTAAAATTTCATTATTTCTCTTTATTAAACTTCTGTAGATAATTATTATTCTAACTTAAAATATCTTGTTTTTGTACAAAATGATCATTCTACATGAAACATATAGAAGGATCCACTCAATGTTATTATTATTTTTTGTTCAAAATAAATCATAATTAGTTCATGTATTATAATTTGCATATATTTATTCAAGGATATATGGGTGCACACATATATGTCCAGATAAATATATAATTTTTTATGACTATGATGATTTAGAAATTGGTATATTCCTCCAAAAAATGAACTAAAATCTCATGTTTACTCTCAATGGAGTTTTCTACTTGATATCCATATATTTTTCATTTCCCACCGATCTTCCTTGGATCTCTCCATTTACGTCAATTTTGTTTCAATTATGAGTTATCTAACACATTTGCCTTCATTGTGATCTATTTATTTGCACATAGTTACAATTTTATGCTTTTATAGCATCGTTCTATGCCCATGTTGGCACTCTATGGTTTTATACCATTGATTTATATGAAGTTTTTTTTTTTTTTGAGTTGCATAGGATGCCAATTTTTGAAGGTTAACTATGTAGGTCCCCTTAGAATTACTAATACATAGTTTCCTTATCTAGACCATGGAGTATCCCTCCATCCTATATTGGTGTGCACTCTTTATATAAACTTTCCCTCCATTTGGTTCTATTGGTTCCACTTTCAAAAGGATGATATTTATATGGAGTTTTCCTCCATTTGATTCTATATGCTCTATCTTGAAGGTTGATATTTATGGAGTTTCCCTACATGTTGTTCCACTTTCTTCCTCAATCAATATTGATATTTATGGATATTATTATTGTAGTTTCCCTTAGAATTGAGATGGCTTGATCCAATTTGAAGGCAATATGTTGTTAATCCTCATAATCCTTTCCTTTTCTAATATCCTATAAAAAATTTGATGTAATAATACTAATTTGATCAGCACATCTCTCCTTTTAATTTATTTAATATATTAATGTCATAATGCTTTGCATACTTTATTACTTAGATAACGAATCATGTAGGTTATGAAGGGACACCTCCATTAACTTGTAGTGGGATAATTCATTAAGTAGACTGTCTATATCCATGTGATTGATGCAATGTTGATGAAATTATCATTAGTTGGCCTTATCTGTGGTCATTAGTGTATTAGTATAATATACTTTTCATAAGAACACTGATCAAACCTTCTACTCAATCTATCTTTGTTGATAATTTTTTGAACATATAATATATCTTGATATCAGGTTATCTCCATTGCTTTGTGGTAACATGTTTTATTTTCCTCTCTATTTCTCTAAGAGTTTTATTATCCTTATTCCAAAGGATTTCTAATTTGAATATAAGATAAAATACTCCTTGTGGATAGTTATCTTGTTTGTTGTGTCTATTTCTTTAGGTAATCCATCTAGGGACATACAAGACATTATTATTTGGTTTTCATATCTGCCCCATAATTCAAATTATAGACTAAGCACATTCAAATGATCTATCCACATTTCTTGGCCCTATGAGGATCTACCTACACTCATAAGAGACCTTTTGAAAAGATCAAATTGCTTCTATTTAGATCTTCATTGTAAAATTTGGGTTTAATTCCCATTGATGTAAGCTCCCCAAGCAAAGATTAAGAGGTGGGGGGGCGGGGGTGTTAGAAATATTAATCTTTCTTTGGATATATTTAATTGGGATATTTCAAGGATCCCTAAATGTAGTTTTTCCTTTAGTCCACATGTGAGGACAAGTCATTTTTTAAATTCCTTTATAAGGAAAATAGTTATTCCTCCTTAAGAGGATTATGACACTTGTTATGAACACACTTATGAATCTGACAATCATTCACATGGGAGTTACAAATAACTCCTCTTCTCATCTCTTTATGAGAGATGCTTCTCTCTCATTATAACAACACAATTGTGATGTAATTCATGTAGTGAGCCTTTTGGCTCCACATTATCTCATCTCTCTCTCATCATTCTTTAGGCATTTGCCTCATTCATATAGTTCACAAGGGGTTTTCTTTGCTTTCCCCTTTCAAAATCCTTGTCTCCTCTTTTGTGTTTATCTTGGAAAGATCATATATGTATGGTAATTATTTTCATTACAAACTCTCTTGGATTAATTTATGTTTCTTTTAGTTCATTTCAATTTTATTATTTCTAACAATTTGGTGTATCACCCCCTCTAGATCAGAATAGGTAGTTTGATTTTCATGCATCTTCTTCTCTCTCTTCCTTTCAAGAAATAAATAGGTACACCTTGATATTAAGGAAGTAGACCTTCTCTAGAGACTCAATCTCTAATTGCAAAGTCCCATAGTTTCAAGATTGTTTCCATGTTACACAAGGTTGCCTTTAGGTCAAAAATTTAGGCAAGGGTGTAAAATTTTGTGTCAAAAATTTTTGGCATGCCCAATGGGACTCATATTGAATCATTTATTAAATCTACTAGTTAATTGGACTCAAAGAAAAGAACTTCAAATTCATGTTGAGGAGATAGTGATGTTCCTAGCATTTCAAGCCTTCGGCTTGCATTCAAGTACTTGGTGACTCTATCTCAACATCTTAATTTCTAGACCAAGATTGATGTGATTCATGCCCAAAGCTCAAAAAAGGGCATCTTCTAGAGGTAATTTTCAATACAATGAGATTTCATTTTCAAATCCTAGAAGAAAGAAAAATAGATTATCTTTATCACTAGTTAGGAGTTCAATAGTAACACATACACCTGCAAGATCCCCTTTCTACTCCTCATGTTGATAGATCACAACCTAGGGTACCACCTGACCATTTGAATAGATCATTATTCAATATGGCTCTCCCTAGAAATTAGGTTTTTCCCACCTTCAATGGTGGGAGTCCTCTCATTCTATCTCAGAGACATGATATCCTAGTAGCTTCTCTTAAAAGCCTACTTGATTTTACTGGTGATATCTCTATCTCTCCAATAGAACACATTCAAGAAGTCTCAAATAGTTGTAATATACATGGTATTATAGAAGAAGATTTTTTTGTTAGACTTATAGCTTCATATCTACAAGGAAAATCCTTAAACTAGTATAGAATACTTCTAGATAACTCTATCACTAATTGGGATGGGCTAGGAGAAAGATTTTATAAACAATTCAAAGATAAGTGTGACCATTTACCATTCTTAGAGAAGCTAACTATAATCAAATGAGTACCCCATGAGTATATGATAGAATTCAATTATAGATTTCAAAAGACATGGGACGAAATACCTACTACAATGAAATCCCCTCCTAATAATAACTTTATACATAATCTTACAACTCTTAATAGTGATATTGCTACAATAGTGCAAACTATGGGTGAGGATACTTTGCCTACTACATATGAAATTACCATAAGGGTAGAGAATATTCTGATTTAGGGGGGGAAATTATCTCCAAGGAATCCATTTCCTTTCTTCCTAGATATTCCTACTCATCAGCTAATGGTAGCCCCTATTTCTACCATATCCAAAAGCTAGCCCCTTGTTATAGTCCCAATCGCCTCTACATCTTTGGGTAGAATACATAAGATTGAAGCCATGATGCAAAATATAGATAAAGGGCTTTAGGATCAGAGTATAGATATGGAAAAGAAGCTACAAGAAAACTTATCAGTGGTGCAAAAAATGAACAATGAATTGGTGACTCTTAAGAGACAACAGGCTCAAAGTGATAGGTCTCGACAACCTCATTTTCAACATCATACATATAGGTTTCCAAATAAAGGATACAATTCTACTCCATAAAATCAGAATAGACTAGTGGGTAATGCCTCTACAAAAAATGCAAACATAAATCTAGTAAGTGCATTAGTTCCTTAGAACAAACTTACTCAATAGAAGGATTGTTTTCCTTCTTGCAACTATTGCTATGGTTATTTTATGTGCCATATGGTAGAATCATCTCAAGCACTAACTACACAAGACCAAGCAAGATGATAACAATGTAATGCCAACCAACCTACTAATGTTTCTCAGTAGGGTGATTTTTCTTTCATGAACCATCAACAAGAATAATAATACCATGCCAACCATGATAATTATGATGCCATTTCCCATAACACTAGAAGCAAAAGGAGAGCCATTGAAAATGCTACACCTCTTCCATCAAATCAAGCTTCAACTTCTGGTGTCACCTCTTCTACTCTAGTTACAAGCACACAACCAAGTGTTGCTCCCCTATAGAAGCAAGATATGAGCAATGGGAAGTCCACTAAACCTCGGACTGCTCAAATCTAGTCAATAGTTCCTTCAACCCCCAAGGCTCCAATCAAAGTAGTTGACACTCCTCTGAACATTGTATATCAAATGAAGAGGACCAATGTTAGTGGATCTATGTGGATGTTGTTTGCACTATGCCATCATAGTTGGAATTACTACAAGAGGAGTTGAAGAGTGTAGATGTGACAAATTAGTTAGTAAGAGAGGATGATGAAATAAGTCTAGTTCAGCCAATAAAGGAAGGAGAAATAAGTAAGAAAAGAAAGCCTCCTCCCTTTTATGTATCTTTGATTATAGGGGACAAGCTAGTTCATAACTGAATGATAGATTCTAGAGTAAGAAATTCTATGATGCCTAAATGTATTGCTAACCTCCTTGGTGTTAAATATGAGCCAATGGCTAGGGATGTTCTCTAGTTAGATGGTATCTCAGTTAAGACAATATGAATCTTTAAAAAATATGGAAATGGCATTGCATACATGTCCTAGTTGTACTATCACATAAGACATATCAGTAGCTAAGGTTGAGCCACATTTTTCCATCTCCCTTCCTAGGGATTTCACTACACAAATTAGTAGTTACATTGCATCTAATTGGTCTTATATGTTCTTCAGAACAAGATATGGAACAAAAGTCTCCCTAAGAGTAGAGCCTATAGCCCTTAATCATATAGAAACTTATAATACTAACCCCATAAACATGAATTGCATAATTTGGGAGGATGATAAGGAAGGCATAACTTATGAACTTTCCACTTCCTTAGAAGAGATGCTTAATTATCTTTTGGATGAGTGGGTCATTGCTTATCAATTTTATCCAATATAGGAAGATCTAGACATATGCCTTGAGACTTATTGTATAATGGAGAAGGATACTCCCATCCCAATCTCATAAAAATAAAAGAAGGTATAGGTGGATTGTGGAGTATGTTATTTAATGGCTCAAGGAAGAAAAATGGGTAGGTGTTGGTGTAATAATAGTTTCACCTAATTTGGAGAAATATTATTTTTCTTATAAACTTTAATTTATTTTCATTGATAATATGGTAGAGTATGAAGCCATGATCCAAGGTCTCCAAGTTGCACAAAGGAGAGGAATCAAGCTCTTGAAAGTCTATGGGGATAGTGAGTTGGTGGTAAATCAAATCAAGAATTAGAATGTCACAAAGATCAACCTTCTCAAGTCATACAAACATATAGTATGAGATCTACTGGAAGGTTTCCAAGCTTTAACATTCAGAGTGTTCTTAGAAATTAAAAAAAACATGTTGATAGACTTGTGACAATTGGTACACACAAAAATATACTAGAGTAGGTTTCTAATGAAATGAAATAATAGATTAGATTTGTTGTAAGGCCTACTATCCTAGACAATTGCACAAACTAGCAAGTATTTGATTTTGATCTACAAATTGTTAATTTCTTACAAAATGGAGTAGAGTTCTCTACTAGAAATTAGTCCAAGTTGCAAAGTTAGTATGGGGATCATATTGTGAATCTCAATTCCAACAAATTGCCTAAAGGCTTAGTCACTCTAGAGGGAATATTCAACTCTGATGATCAAGAAAGAAGCAAGGATTCAAACCAGACTACAAAGAGAGATGACTACACACCTTTTACCATTACTGATTGGAAGACCCTTAACTTGGGAAAGGTATGCAGTGAGACTAAACAAGAAGCTTTCATTAAATTTTTTCAAGAATTCAATGATGTTAATGCTTGGACATATGAAGACTTAAAGAGTTTTGACACAACCTTATTTCAGCATACTATAGATTAAAATCAAGATGCAAGCCGTATTAGATAGAAATAGAGGCCAATTAACCCTAAGATTGAACCTTTAATGAGCAAGAATTTTCTAAGTTCATAGAGGCTAGCATTATTTTCTCTATCAAGCACTCTTCATGGATAACTAATCTTGTCCCTATTAGGAAGAAGAATGGGGAAATTAGACCATGTGTGAATTTTAGGGACCTTAATAAGGCATCTATTAAATATCACCACCCACTTCTTTCTATGGAACAAATTATCTTCAAGGTTAGTGGCTTAGAGAGGTTTTCCTTCTTAGATAGTTTTCTAGGCTATAATCAGGTGTTAGTCCAAGAGCCATACTGATATAAGACAACCTTCACTACCAAATGGGGTAATTATGCCTATTTTAAAATTCCATTTGGACTAACCAATGTAGGTGCTACATTTTAGAAGGCAATGGAGATGGGCTTCAAGGGTGTGCTAGAGATATTTGTGCTATTATATCTTAATGATATAACTATTTTCTCAAAAAATGAAACAAATTATATTGATCATTTAAGGTAGGTGTTTATTAGGTGCAAAGAGTATGGTGCATACTTAAACCCCAAAAATATGTGCATTTTTGACTGATCAAGGAAAGTTATTAGGGCACATTGTATCAAGAGATGGGCTAGCCATATACTTAGAGAGAGTAGAAGAAATTCTCTCTCTCCTACTTCCTAGCCACAAGAAAGGATTGAAGAGCTTTCTTTGTAGGATCAACTTTGTAAGAAGATTCATTTGTGATCTTGCTTCCATAGTGAAATCTCTCACAACTATGTTGAAGAATAATATAATGTTCACTTGGACCAAGGAAGGGAAAGCTAGTTTTGAGGAAATCAAGAGATCAATTGCACCAGTTCCCACTCTTGTCAATCCTAGATATGACGAAGATTTCATCCTCTACTCTCTTGGAGGAGAGTCAAGTATATTAGTTGTTCTAACATAGTTGAATGAAGAAAATGTGGAACAACCCATTTCTTTTTTTAGTGAAGGGCTTAAATATTATAAGAACATATATATCTATGTAGAGAAACAAGCCCTTGCTATTGTAAGGGCTCTAAAAAATTTAAGAAATCTTCTTGTTAGAAACAATAGTCCACCAAGATAACTGAGAGGGGGGAAGGGAGGGGTTGAATCAGTTATCCAATAATTAATATATTTATCCACCTTAAATAATCTTAACCATTCAAGAAAATAAAAAACAACCATACAAAGATGCACATACACAATTACACTAGATATGTTAACTGGGGAAGCCCTTGATTGGAGGGAAAATCCTAGTGGGAATGATGTCCACAAGATGATGTACTAATATAAGTATTCCTTGTTAGAGGATGGACTCTATTAGGATTACATTACAACATTTAGTATATATGAGTCCCTCTTAGGGGTCTTTGAATCCTTGTTAGAAGATTCCAACCATACTAGAAGTTGTGCCAACCCTGTTAGGAGTTGTAGAAGATAGAAGGACCCACTGTCCAAACAACTTTTGGGGCAAGATCATCAAACTCATTATCCAACTGATCTTTCAACTATTCCTTATAGAATAATTATATGTATGATACTTTAACTTCTTTCCTCTATCTTGTCAACCAGGCCAACCACTATCAAACCTTCTAGGCCAGGTTATGAACCTCAAATCCAAGTATCAAACTTTGGATCACACAATAAAACTTTGACAACAAAGTTGCTTCCCCCTTTTCTCTGCTCTTCTTATGTTCACATTCTACTCTTCACACTTCTTGCAATCATTTTCTTTCTGTCATACATGATAAAGGAAAATGTCGTTCCTTTATACCAAATCCATATAATAATTCCCTAAGTTGGCTATTACACCTTCTCAATTAATTATTAAAGGACCACATTAAGAACACATTACACTTAGCAATAACATTAATCTTTCACCTTGTAACTTGAATAACTTTCTATACATGGAATATTATGATGAGCGAGCTTAGCTATGTCATCTCTAGAATGCCTTCTTCACATCTTTAACTTTTTCTTCTTAGAATAACAAATCTACTAAGAGATATAACAAGTTTACCATAACATGCCTTTTAAATCTCTATCTCAGAATAGTCTTTATCAAAATTTGCATAACTTCTTCTAGATTTAGCATCATATGCTTCCAAGTTTAGCTACATATACTATACACTTAGTAGTATCTCTCTTTAACCTCTCTTAGTGAAAATGGTCAACTATCTATCTATACCAATTTGATCTTTCTGTTATTCTTCTATCAAATACCACAAAAAATTGTTATGTTGACATCAATAAAAAAACATAGTCATGAATGTAACATATCATTATGATAATAATTTAATCATGTTTCTACAATACTCTAGCATACGAATATCATCAAAATTCATACTTCCAATACCTTTATCTCATAACAAGGTCCAAATCTTGGTCCCGCATGCAAGTGTGAAGGAATTTTAGCTGAACAAGGATATCAATGAAAATAGAGCTAGATGGGTTACCAAATTCATGGTATATGACATTGATATTAAAATCATTATACTTGTGAGAGGTAGGGGATTGTGTGAGAAAATGACCTCATCATTTGGAATACCTAAAGAGGTTTCCCTCCTAGTACAATGTGAGCAACTAGTAGAGGATGGGAATCAAAATTATTGGTGGATGGATTATTGTTTAAAAAAGATTCTAAAGGAGTCCTATTAAGGTGTATCCAAACTGTTTAGATCAACAAGTTATTGAAAGAGTTCCATGATGGCCCTATTGGTGGTTATTTCTTAGGCACAATTACTCCAATGAAGATCATGAGGGCTAGTTATTATTGTCCAACATTATTTAATGAATACTAGAAGTGGGTGAGGAAATGTGAGAAATGTTCTTTCTTCTTAGGAAAGTAAAGATTGGCTACTTTCCCTCTCCATCCTATTCAAGTTGACCAACCTTTTTCTCAATGGGGTTTGGATTTCATTGGTCTAATAAATCCACCTTCTAGTGTTGGACATAAACGGATTTTGGTTTCCAAATATAACTTCACAAGATAGACACAAGTAGTGGCCTTGAAGGATGTAGCAAAGGCTTCTATGGTTGAGTTCCTTGATGGAATAGTGACCAAATTTTGTGTTCCTTCAACCATTCTATCAGATAATGCCAAATCTTCTATTGGAACTGATATATGCTCTTGGGATATTAAACATTGTTGAAAATAGATTGATACAAGTATGATAATGTGCTTCAATCATTGTTTTTTCACTAATGTTAAACCTACTACGTGTTGGTAAGATGCTTAAATTATTTGAGCACTATTACTTGTTTGATTGATGAAGAGGATTTGATCAAATGAGGTTACAATGACATGTAGAGGAAAGGTTGAGCTATGATATGAAGAGGAGTACAAGGATCAGTTAAGACAATGATATTATAGTGCATTGATAATCTATTTAAGGTTTCAAAGAATGGTTACACTAATTGAGTTCAAATGAACAAGTAAAATGAATTTTGTCTACCAAACTTAACAATCTACATAATAGGTGTCAAGCAAAGTTAGTGTGAGTCAAGCTGAAAATTAGTTGGAGCTAAGAAAAGTCAATTTTAGTGTAATCCAAGTAAATCTTAGTTGATGTTGAGCACCTATAAACATTAGTTCGTGCTAAGTGTTTTCATAGTGGATGTTGAGCAATGCAATATCTATTGAGAATTTGAAATTAGTTAATGCCAAGTATCAGTATTACAAGAAATATTATGACTTTGATGAATCTGAGCTAACAAGTTTGATTTCTTTGATTGTGTGAACTATGTGGAAGATATTATTGATGAAATGGAGGCAAAAACTTCAAGATTAACCATTTTGAGGCAAATTCAAAGAGGATTAAAGGAAAATTTTCTAGAAGGGATTGAAATGAAATGAAAACTAGATTTATTGAATCCTACCTAATCAAACCTAACCTAAAAAGGATGATGGAGGATAAATGACAAAAGATCTTAAATTTCTATTTATAGAGATGACTTGCCAAAAGAAAAGTTTGTCATTTTTGAGAACCTAAGGAAGACAAGGAGTCTAGGGTATTGCTTCATTCAGTGACATAAGAGAAGAGACTGCACTGGCAAGCAAAGAAAGAAGGGTTAAGGGCGTGTATGCTTGAAGGGTGAACAAGTTATCAGAGCTAAAGTGTGTGAAAGCCAAGCAAAATGGAAGACTGAAACAAAGATCTATTATCTACAAGTGTGTTGTAAGTTGTTATTAGATCAAGCCTTACTGTTACTTTATTATCATTATATCAGTCTAGGGTAAATCCTTTGGATTAAGGTTGACCTAATAGTCATTTGTAAATCCTTTAACTGGGTGAAATTCCAAGTGAGTGATCTAAAGTCCTCTAAAAAGGCTTATTCCTAATAGGTTGACTAAAATCCTTTAGCCAGGTCGCATTCAACAGTGTGTGTTGTAAACTTTAATAGGGCTAGCCTTTCATAGTGTATTACTTTAGAAGAGTGAGAATGAGTAGCATGTTATTGGTGGTTTTTCCCAAATTGGGTTTCCATGTTAAATCATTGTGTTAAATGTGTTATTGAATATGTTAAGTTTCATGTTTGCATTTCTACAAAGTTGATGTGATAGTAACCTATAAGTTTAAGTGATTGTATGATCTAATGGATGCATGCATGATGAAATTGTCTTACGGATATGGGTTCACTAAGATGTGAAAAGTTTTAATTTTACATCTAGACCTTGGATAAATGATTCACTCCCCCTCTTAGTTATTCTAAAGTATTCCAAAAATTGGTATTAGGTTATTTTCTTAAGAAGACTAGTTTGAAGCTACTAGAAGCAAAGATCAAGATGTCAAAAAAAGAGGTACTAAAGTTTAATAGATATAACTTTCTTGCATGGAAAAGTATGATGAAGCTACACCTAGGAGGTCTTGGTGATCATGAAAAATGTACCTTCACCATAGAGTATTTTGATCCTATTGGATCCCTAACTATTGAAAATCTGAAAAAGATGAAAGAACACAACCAATCAATGTTGGAGATTGCCTCTACCCTATGTTATGTTGAGTTTGATGATATCATCGGTTATGATAGTGCAAATAAAATGTGGGATTATCTACACACCATCTATGGAGATGAAAAAAATGTTCTAAGAGCCAAATCTGAAAGTCTTAAAGGTAAGTTTGGTGATATGAGAATGTAAGAAGGTGAGGATATTGCTCAATATTATTGTAATATAAAAGATTTTGTTAATGCACTAAGAGGAGCTACTAGTAAAATAGATGATGAGACCATATTAAGAAAGGTGTTAAGAACATTGTTGCCCATTCATGCTATTAGAGTTTCTCTAATATAAGAACTGAGATGTATACTAGTAACTAATCTAACTCTTAAAGGTTTGGTAGGTATGCTCACTACTTATGAGCTATCTAATTTTGATAATTATAAACTTGGGAATGTTGAATCTTCTTTGAAAGCCAAGCTATCATTGAAGGAACTTAATGAGAAGAAAAAGGTAAAATATGTGTCCAGTGAGAGTGCCATAGATGAGGAATATGTAGATCGACTTGAAGCACTACTAGCAAGGAGATTTCATAGAGTTAAAGGAAATTTCAAAGCTAAGTTTCCTATCATATGTTTCAATTAGAATGAGATTGGTCATATTGCTAATAGATGTCTAGAGAAGAAGAATTATAAAGGTGGAGATTAGTACAAAAGTAAAAGAGATGAAGAGAGCAAAGATTACAAAGACAAAGGCAAGAAGTCTTTCTACATTATTGAAGAGGAAAAAAAAGATGGATATAATGATCATGATGATGAACTGACGTATGTTGAAATGAAGGATGAATCTGATGAGGATGAGGTAACTACACTAGTGTCTTGTGTGAACAAGAATGATAGATGGATCATTGATAGTGGATGTTCACATCACATGAATGGAGATAAAAGTAAGTTGATTACCTCGAATTATTATGATAGAAATAGTGTAAGGTTTGGTAATGATGCATCTTGTCCGATAAAAGGAAAAGGTTCTATCAAAAATGCTGACTATGTTGAAGGAATTAACTATAATTTCTTGAGTGTGTCAAAAACTAAGTAATTTAGGTTGTAAGGTTGAGTTTGAGAACAAGATTGCTAAGATATATGATATTTATGGAAAACTAATTGGAAATAGTGATCAAACTAGAGGTAATCTATTCTACATTGATATAGAGGACACTATTTGTTTAATTGTAGAATGTGATGATATGTGGCTATGGCGCAAGAGATTATGTCATGTTAATTTTAATAACTTGGTTAGTATTAGTAATATGAGCAGAGTTAGAGGTTTTCCTAAGTTGAAGAAGCCTGACAACATAACTTGCAAATAATGTCAGTTAGGTAAAATGACAAAGTCAAGTTTTAAGAGTGAGACTCATACCTCTAAAAGAATATTAGAGATTGTTCATACTGACTTGTGTGGACCAATTTATGTACAAAGATATAAAGGAGATAAGTACATTATGCTATTTTCTGATGATTATTCTATAATGATGACAATTATATTTTTGAAATAGAAATCTAATGCTTTTGAAATGTTTAAGTGCTACTTGGGAAGAGTTGAGAAATAAATCAGTAAACATCTGAAATGTTTGAGATCGAACAAAGGAGGAGAATTTACATCAAATGAGTTTGAGATGTTTTGTAATGATAGAGGAATCAAAAGACAAATATCTGCTCCCAAGACCCCTTTACAAAATGGAATTTCTTAAAGGAGTAATAGATATATAATGGATTGTGCTAGGACACTCATGATGGAGAAAAATGTTGCTTTGAAATACTAGAGAGAAGCATAGTCCCACTTTTTAATTATCTTATATTTTATTACCACCCAATGTTTTGTTTAGTTATCACTTATATAAAACTTCCTCTACCTACAGGGAAATGGTCACCAGGCTAAGAGATACAAGCCCCTCCATGTGCTACCCTACCTTACCCATGGTCATCCAATGATGAGTTCTTGTAGGCATGCAAATTCCCAACCCAACCCTAATGATCATAAATTCCAAAAGTACCAAAAATGATCGAGACTTGCAAGTCACTTGACAAGTGTACACACACTTACTCATGTGTGGTGCACTACTATCATGAAGATTATAGCACACCGACTAGATGAGAACACAAACCAAAAGGTCACTCAACTAAAAATAGACTCGAGAGGATGGATGTGACATGCATCCCAATTAAACATAAAAGTGCGATATATGTCTGACTAACATGCAAACAGATAATCTAGGTTCACGATCAAATTTGTGCCACGAAAACCCAAGAAAATAGGGTGGCACATAAAACGAGGTAAAAACCCCCAAAACTAGAGAACTTCAAAATTAAAACTTACTTGGCCTTTGGGTAAAAAATCCTAAAAAATCCAATAATATTCGGGTTTAGACACCATATGCAAAAGCAACTAGCATAACTGTGTGAAACCTTAAACCCCCATCCAAAAAATAGAGTAAATGTTCATAACCAACCAACCAAGCAAAACTAGTAAATAGAAACAAAGGAGAACACTAGTTCTCAGCCTCCTAACAAACTACTACCAAAAAAAAATTTGAAATGAAGCAGAAATAAGAAAATGGGAAGGCCCTACTTGACAGAAAAAGGGGTTAAAATTGAAAATGGCCTAATAAAATAAATTTCCCACTAAAACTACTAAAAATCATGGGAAAGCAAGGTCTACCCAAGTCAGATCTAATGAGACTAATCTCACAAAAATCCTATACTCACAACACTTAGAATGAGTAGCAAACCAATCCTTCAAGAACAAAACTTTAAAAAGCTCTACAATTTTCGAATTTGCAAAATAGAAAAGTGAGTAATTAAATTCCTCTTTCCAAACTTATTCACTTTTCAAGTGAATAGTTGATTAGGGAAAATAGCTAGTTAGACTAGCTAGACTTTGAATTGACCCAAATAGAAAAATGGTATTCCTCATAATGGGAATTCGCCTAAGGAAAAGCTTCCAGAAATTCAATTCAATAAGATTTAAATCTTGAAAATCCAAAATCAGAGAAAATCACTTAACAGCTTTTGCAACAATGTGAACCTCTAAATGCATAAATACACTTACTGGTCTAATCACATAATGTAGATGAGTTTGGATTTATTAATCAATGAAAGGTTTAATTTAAACAATTAAATAAGGATGCATCGACCATATAGGGATGAAATTGGTAAAATACCAATAGCTGAATCACTAACTCCATGTGCCATTGCGAGGGATACAATTCCTACACACTAAATACATGATCAAGTACAACTACATATAATATCATAGCCAAAGTAATAATGCATTAAATACCTAATCAATCCATTTACATCACTCGTGTTTGCATAAAGCATAAAGTGACAAGAATGAAGTAAATCACCATAGCATAAAATCTATCATATAACATTATCAAAAAATATGTCCAAATACCAGATAATCAAATGTCATCATAGATCTACTATCATCTCAAAATGGCATCAAAATGAAAATATGATAAATTAACAACATAGTAGTATAGCATCTATGGTACTAAATCAAAGTATAACATTCCACCCTCAGGTCATCACAAGGTACATATAATAAGAGTATCAAGTATCTCATGAATAAAAAATAGACAAGGTACAAACTACAAACACAATAAACACTACATCCTCCCCGACTAGAATAGGCTTACTCTTGGAAGCTTGCAAATAGATAGGGGTACTATCCCATCAGTTTTGTAGCATCTTCCCAAGTTGTAGAGGTCTCATTGCTCAGGCCCCATTGGACCCTTACCTTCTCAATGTCCTAACCCCATAAGGTTAGCTTCCACTATTGTAGGATATGAATGGGCTCCAAAGTAAGCTACTCATCCACTACGTACAAGAAATTCCAATCAAGAACATGGGTCACATCTAGATGATACTACCTCAAAATAGAAAAATCAAAAACATCGTTGATGCATGATAGACAAGGTGGCAATGCTAGACGATGAGAAACAAGACTAATCCTCTTGAGGATATAAAATGATCTGACCAAATGTGGTGCCAACTTAGAGGCTTTCCCATAATGGATGGGGCTCTTTCTCAGAATCACTCTCAAAAACACCCTATCACCAATAGAAAAATGATGATCCAACCTATGGTCATTTGTATACTTCTTTTTCCTATCCTAGGTAGTAACCAAATGCTCCATAATGTAAAAAACCTATTGCTCCATATCTTGAAGCATCTCCAAACCTAAAAGAACTTAGTCCTCTAAACAATCCTAACTCAAAGGGGTATGACATGGTCTGTTGTACAAGGCTTGAAAAGGTGACATGCCAAGAGAACTATGATGATTTTTGTTGTATGAAAACTCCATAAGGTATAAATAGTCCTCCCACTTCTCCTACCTATCTATAACATATATGTGAAGCATATCCTCCAAAACTTGATTCACTCTCTTAGTCTAACCATAGGGCTTTGGGTGATAAGTTGAACTAAAATTTAGTTGCATGCCCAAAGCATGTTGGAGAGATGTCCATAGTGTAGAAGTAAACACTAGATCTCTATCTAAAATAATTTGACATGGGAATCCCATGTAAACAAATAATATCCTCCAGGAAAACATGCAGTATAGAAGAAGTTGTGTAGGATACTCTCATGGGTAAGAAATGTGATACCCTTGACAACTTGTCCACTGTCATGATGATACAATCATACCTTTATGATGACATAGGAAACCCTGTGATAAAATCAATAGATATCATAACCCACTTCCACTTGGGAATGGTATGTTTCTACAAAAGACCTATCAGATGTTGATGCTATGCCTTTACTCTTTGGCATTGAAGACATCGAGCAATAAAGTCAACAACATTGCATCTCATCCCTACCCAAAAGTATAGTTGTTTGAGATCAGCATACATCTTCTTAACACTGGGATGGGAAAAATACAATACACCATGCGCTTTTGACAAAACCAAGGTATGATGATCTTCAAACATGGGTACATAGATACGCCCCAAGTGTTGCAATAGTCCATCAGACTCAAGCATATAGCTTAAAAATATCCCCTCAAGGGTACATCTAGACTTGATTTCCACCCTCGTCTCCTAATACCAAGTGCCACTAGGAAAAGCCTCCAAGATATAGCCTGACAAATCCACTCCCAATGACATTATTGATAGCTCATGTCACCTCCTACTCAAGGCATTCATGATGAGATTCTCCATCCCTTTAATGTAATGAACATAAAATTCATATTTGGATAAGAACTCCTTCCAATGACAATATTGTACATTTAGGTTTGGCTAAGTAAAGATATACTGCAAGCTCCTATGATCGCTATGAAACTTAAAACTATGTCCCAAAAGAAAATCTTTATGTTGAACTAGAGCATGCACTATGTCTATGCATTCCAAATCATGAGTGGGGTAGTTAAGCTCATGGTCCTTGAGTGTCCTAGACTCATATGCAATCAATCAACCATCCTACATCAATATTGTACCCATGCCTTCCAATGAAGCATCTATACAAACCATGAAATAACCTACAAGATTAGGCATTGCAAAGATTGGTGCACTAGTTAGACACTCCTTAAGAGCATTAAATGCTACCTTACACTAGTCTGACCAAACATACTTCTTCCCTTTCCACTAAAGAGAAGTGAAGGGATGAGATACTTGTGAGAAATCCTTAATGAATTGATAGTAGTAGCTTGCCAATCCCATAAAACTATGACCTTCTAAGAAATTAATAGGTACTGGCCCATCCATGATAGCACAAATCTTCTCTAAATCTAGTGCAATTCCATCATGAGTGATGATGTGTCCTAAATACTTCATCTCTGACTAGAAAAATCCACATTTTCTCAAGTTGCCATATAACTAATGGCCCCTCAATCACTACAATACTTGACATAAGTGGACTTCATTCTCCTTCATAGTCTTTGAATAAATCAATATGTCATCCAAGAATACAATGATACACTAATTGAGGTAAGTGTGACATACACCATTCATCAAACTCATAAATACTGATGGTGTATTGGTTAACCCAAAGGGTATAACCATGACCTCATAATGCTCATATTTTGTATGAAAAGTTGTTTGATGAATGTCAGTCTCTTGGATCTACAGCTGATGGTATCCTATCTTAAGATCAATTTTTTGAGAAGACTAATGCTCCCTTCATCTGATCAAACATTTCATATATCCTTGATAAAGGATAACAGTTCTTCATCATCACCTTATTCAATTATCGATAATTGATACACAACTGCAAAGAACCATCCTTATTCTTCATGAAGATGACTGGTACACCCCATGGGGATATAGTAGGATCAATATGGACCTTGGCCAACAATTCCTCCAACTATAATCTAAGCTCACTCAACTCTTGAGCTGTCATGCCATAAGGAGCTCATAAAAATGGCTCCATTGATAGTACAAGGTCAATCCAAAAATCAATCTCACATTGTGGTGGCATACTTGGAATCTCATCAAGAAACACATTTTCATACTCACAAAGGAGTGGGTGATCATCAAATTTCACTATATGGATCTCAGCTTTCTTGAGATCACTAACAAAAACAAGAAACAACTAACAACCCTTATGCACACTCTACTTCTGCTAATTAGTTGAGATCATTTGAAGTGAGATTGGTCTTAGGACTCCCAAAACTTCCACTTGCCCACTAGTGTCATCTACATAGTATAACCTCTAATGATGGCAATTGATATTTTCCTGATGGGTAGCTAATGAATCCATGCCCAAAACAATGTCATATGATCCTAGAGGTAGAATGCTTAGATCCACTATAGTAGTGAAGGTACCCAAATTCATAACACAACCCTTGACCAACAAGTTTACAACCATTTTGGAACCTATGGCTAAGTTAACTTGCCACCTATTGACATGATGTGTTTCCACTAGCCTACATTGTTGAAAGAGAGATGGTGATATGAAAGAATCTAAAGCACCAGAGTTAAACAAAATTGAAGTTGAAATACCATACAATGTACTTGTAGCTTCTGTAAGAAATCTCCCTAGGGAAAAATTCACCCAAGACCAAGAAGCTCAATAGCTAGCACAATAAACAAAATGAAGTATGATTAGAATAACAATATGGCATTTAATTTGATTGTACAGTACACTAGAGGTGCCTATATATAAATGCCTCTAAGATGCATCTAGAATGTCTAGGAGTTAGCAATAAGATAAGGTTCACAACTAAGCAGTTGTCAACCAAGAGTCAATTATCCTCTATTACGCATAGGAGTTACTGCAATGATGAGAGGATAAGCCTATAAAGGTGTGTCCTATAAAATTATTCTGTAGACACAATGTGCTTAATTAAGATTGCAAACAACTATGTTGTCAACATAAAAATTAAGTTGATTATGAAAACTCTAGTGATGTAGACACCTTGCGCTAAATTAGAGTTGCTTACTCCTATGTTGTCAACATGACAACTCATATGATATGCAAACTCCTAGGTGTCTAACCTAAAAAATAATAAAATAATTCATTTAACCTAAGTAAACTTAACTAAAGTGTAAATAATAATTATTTACACTAACACCCCCACCCCCCTAAGTGCAACTTAGGGAAATGCACTTAAGCTCACAAAAGCTATGATGAAATGCACAACGGGTCATGACTACAAGGTCATGTTAGGTACCGATGTACAAATGCAATGCTCTACATATAATGCAATGCAATTCAATGAAATCTCTCTACAAATGGGAAAAACCCTCCCCCAAAAAAGAGAGATAAGTACAATAAAGGAAAGATGCATGAATGGATGGAGTAATCAAGACCCCCCTATTATGACATATATCATGCTTATACAATAGTGAATCCCTCCATGAAATCCCCCCCTTTAGTGAAGGATCTCAAAATGATAAGTGCTTGAAGACAAAAGAAAATCCAATACCTACAAATAAAATTTCTCCCTTTAGGAAGAAGATACACCAAGCATAGGTGCAAGTATGCTTTCCACTATGCATAGGAAGATGGAAGAAGGATCCATATGTAGTATGCTATGGATGTTGCCTCTAAAGTCTTCTCATATGGTGAAAAGTCCCTAATAAATGTAGATGCCATGAACCAATCAAATGAATGCCCACAAGAAGGTGGAAAACAAGGAAGCATGTCCATGTATGATGCTGAACCAGGCACCAAAGATGATTAAGCATCCTTATAAGAAGATGAAGGAAGAGAAGCAATGTCACCTTATCTTAATGATGGATGTACATCCATGATAGAAGCTTCTTGATGACTGAAGAAGCTATAGCATGAAAGTTAAATGATGGACCTCCATGTAGGAAGAAATGGTGCCATAGGTGTAGTAGAGAATGATCCCCAATTGATAGGAAGAATCCCCTAGAAAATAGGATGTTAAAGGAAACTAGAATACAATCTCCACAAACTGATATGACTCCTTATAAGTAAAAGATTCCTTCTCCATCTATTGTAAAGAAGCCACAATGATGTTAGAACAATCAAGTGGTTGAGGGTCAGAGTGTGCCCTCACAATAAGTGAAGAAGTCTCCTCAACAAAGAGAAGATTGACATAATGTATTATGTTTCCCACATCTTCAATGTGAGACTCCACGAACAACCTTGTAATGTCTGGGAGGAAGTCATCCCATGAAGTTGAAGTAGGAAGACATGGTATGTCCTATTACATTGACTCAAGAGCATCTATGGCAAGAACTAGATCAATAGGTTCATGAAGAGGTGGGATCTCATCTAGATTTGGAGGTATCATTACTAAAGTGACTAAAGATAGAATGTCCTCTGGAAAGAGAGGGACTCATGGATCTGCATATGCTTCCCAAAGAGCCATTCAAACATCATGAGGAAAACTTTCCATACAAATAGGAGAAAAATATTCCTTAGTCATACTTCTATACATAAAGCAAAGAAGATGAGAAAGATATCTCAAAGTAGGATTCAATGGCAATATCTTCGAAGATAGATAAGGAAACACTTCCATCCGTTTTCTTCTTAAATGATTAATGATTAACACATTCCATTTCTAATAGCTCCTTGGTGTCAACTTTAGTCTTATACTAGACTGACATATGTGAGAAGAATCCATGAGATTAATAAATGTATGCACCCCCCAAAATGCAAGAGAGAATCAAGGAAACCTGCCAATGTATGATTTGGCACTTCGTGTGATAGCCACATGCCAATTTAGGGTCTATTTCTAAAAGTAGTATTTCTATCCATAGAAGTATATAATTTAATTTCAGATGTAGAAAGTAGACAAAGAATTATGCACTTTCAAGAAAATGGGACTTGATTATGTGTCCAGATGAGCCTATACTAAGCATTTCAAGTGGCAAAAATTGGGATTTGTGATTTGCAAAAAAATTTAGGAACAGAGATCTCAAACCACCTACAACAATGTGTAGTCATGAAATTCTACCCCAAAACAAAAAAAATTGCTCGAAAAAAGGAGTCTGTATGAGGAAAATATCATTGTTTGAAAATCACCACTATAATTATTTATCTTGAATCACTACCATTGCACCTCCAAAAATCAAATGACTCTAGATTTCACCTCAAATGTTCAATTTTAGTGAAAAACAAAGTCAATTTGGGGTTTTTTTGACCTTCTAAATATGATGCCAATATCTGATTAGCACTAGCAAGCTCCAACATTCACCTGCAAAAAATCTCTCCTACTAGCCTGATGGCCAAATTTTTTTAAGAAAATAATGTAGATCTGTAAAAAATAGCAAAGTTTCAAATGATAAAATATGTATATTTGAATTTAAATTCAAAGATCTAAAATGATTATACCAATTTCTACAAATCGAGCCTTCAAGTGCTGGTTTGCAAAAAACATTGCCTCAATTTTTGACTATGGCCTAGGGTAGGCAAAATTATAGTCAAATTTCACCAAATTGACTCTATGGATGCAATGGTGAGGTTTTCTTTGGCTTTAAATGCTCCCAATAGCTATAGATACTTTAGATCTAAATCAAGGTGTCCTCTAAGAGGTGAAGCAAAAATGGTTTCTAATGGATATGAAATGATGCTCCTATGACTCTGATACCAAGTATGAATTTTCCTTAGGGAAAAAATCACGGAAGACTAGGAAGCTCAACAACTAGCACAATAGACCAAATGAAGTATGATTAGAATAACAATATGATATTTAAATTGATTATACAATACACTAGAGGTGCCTGTATATAAAGGCCTTTGAGATGCATCTAGAATTTCTAGGAGTTAGCAATAAGATAAGCCTAAAAAATAAGCATGTGTCCACCAAGAGTGGATTATCCTCCATTACACATAGAAGTTAGTGTGATGATTATAGGATAAGCCTATAAAGGTTTGTCGCATAAAACGATGTTGTAGACACCATGTGCTAAATTAGAGTTTCTTACTCATGTGTTGTCAACATGACAACTCATATAAGTATGTAAACTCCTAGGTGTCTAACCTAATTAATAATAAAATAATGCATTTAACCTAAGTAAACTTAAGTAAAGTATTCATAATTATTATTTATACTAATAGCCTTGACTATTATACCTTGATGATCCTCTTGAAAGTTGTCAACCATTGCAAAGACTATGACTTCTACCAGCATTTCCTATAGTAGGCTCAGATCTCGTTGCACCCTTACTAGGTCCTAAAAATGTTTTAATGGAGCACTCACAAGATTTATGGCCAGGCTGGCCACAAGAATAATAGTTTCCTCCAAAGTTGGAACTTGTTCCATGACCACCCTAGGTAGCACTAGGATAAGGTGCATTACCCTTACTAGAATTCTATTGAGCACTTTGAGGGCGGTGATCCTTTTGAGATTTTTATCATTGGTTCTAGTTATCTCCTTTCTTTCCTAAGGTACCAAAAGACTACCCTCCCTTGTTCCAAAAGCCTTTCTGTCAAGATCCACAATGAATACCACCACCCTAGGTGGGTAGAGATTGGGCTTTTCCCTTTCCAAAGGTCTAGTTAAACTCGACATCTTGCCTTGAATTTTGTGCACTTTGGTTCTAAGAACTAGATTTACCACTAAAACCCCAAGCCACATTGCTCTCTATGGTCCTTTCCTTCTCCATGGCAAGTGCAAGTGTCCTTGGCTTATTATCTTAGACATTGCAAATGATGGAGTCTCTAAGGCCCTTGAAAAAATGTTATGAGTGCCTCATCATGCTTGTAGCTAGAGTACTACTTCAACCCAAGGAAGTTCTTCTCATACTATTATACTATCATAAAGCCTTTCCTAATCTCATGAAATTCATCAATGCGAGTCTCATGGTATTGTGATGATAGGAATATCTCTCTGAACTACTCCTCAAAGATCTCTTAGGTGAGATCTATGACACTACTTTGGAGCCTATCACACTTTGAATCCCACCAAATGGAACCATGTTCCCTCAGCTATGTGATAATACAATGAGACTTCATGTTGCTCCCATAAGGTAGTAAGAAGAAACAATTCCCAATATCAAGCAACTAGGTCTCAGCCTTGAGTTTTATCCCTTGGCCATCAAATAGTGGTGGTTTTGGACCTTTGAAGTTCCTACATCATTTTAACTTGAGTGAAATCATCATCATCATCCTAGCAATGACCCCTCTATCAGTTCATTCTTTTGCTAGGTGGTGTATGAAAACATTCTCATTCATGCTCCTCCTCTCTATGCTCTGACTGATGTGATTATCCATGATGAGATCCCTCTTCATGGTTATGGTCATGTTAGTGCTCCTCAAAAAAAGGGCCCTACCGAACAAGAACCTCCTAAAGCACTACCATCAATGCCCCCATGACATTCCAATTAGAATTACCCTATTCTTGGCCACTGCCTTGTCATTCCTCCTCATGGTGTTCTTCCTCTTGAATAACCTACTGGTTGCCATCTTGACCAGACCTATGTATAGGAGGTATCACTATGGAAGTAACAAGATAAAGTTAGACATCAGGATCATAAGCATAGGATTCAAAAGCATGAACCAACAAGATATCAAATAATAAAATATAATATAACAATACACAATAAAAAACAAAACCATAGAGGAAGCATAACACAATGATCCCAATGTTGCAACATGGGCTCTGATACTAGATGTAATGCCCCATGTAGAGATCCTTGGAACAAGGATAGATAAAAGCCAAACAATTTTTTTTGAACAAGTACAAAGGCACAAGACAACCATCATACACAGATCATGAAGATCAAAATGGAATACTAACCAAAATACCAAATGCCAAAGACCTTCAAGTGACACTAGTGACCAAAACATAGAAAAGAAAACATAAGAGACCAACCATGGTTTCACACACATCAAGGAATGCAAAGGAAGCACAACTCAATTATTGAACACCAAGCTAAAAGATAAAAGCTGACTCCTCAAAATTGGCTAAGTCTAAAAACCTGAAACCCTAAATTTCCTAGAATCTTTATCTTAGCTTGTAGAGGTTTGGAACCTATCTTTAAAGACTTGTCAAATATATTAAAATATATCTTAAGTATAACAAATTAATAATACATCAAATTATATTCAACGATATATTTTAAACCCCATAGTAAAACTATTTTCAACTAGGAAGGTGTAAAACCTAATAGGGTGTCCAAAACCAACTTCCTAACTTTACTCAAACAAGCCTAAACACCCCATATTTTTCATGCAAGGCCAACAGATTGATAGATTCTTGCATGGGGAAGTGTAACATGCCATCATAGAAACTATCATCAACACAAGAAAGTGCATTGAGTGGTGCAAGAGTGTACTTGGCCCAACACCCAAGATACCTAAAACTGGTGTTAGGTTTTGTGTGAGAAAGTGCCAAAAGTTGCATGAAGAAACCAATTAAACCATGTGAGAACTTACATTCTCACATGAAAAACTACAATTTCATGTGAGAATCTAGAACAAAAAGCTAGAAAAAATTAAAGGAAGAAAACGAGAAAATGAATTCTTCCACATTGGGGAGTTCCAGATCCACATCTCAAGATGTAAACACTTAAACATAATACTAAAAGATGGAAACATCATCTAACCATCACTGAAAGAAAAGTATAGAAGGAAATTTGCAGTGAATTGAAACATCACAATGAACTGTAAAACAAACTAAGTGCATAGTTCCTCCAACCATAATAGCATCATAAGACCATCATGGTTCCTATCCATCCCCACATGTAACATCCCAAGCTACCAATTAGATTGTTGGTACTATCATATAGGGATGTCACTACTAAAATTTGCTACAACATAAGCATAAGGAAATATAACATGCTAGAAGTAAAGCATAAGATAATCCTACAAAATATATAACATCATATATCATATGCTAATCATCATAACAAGGAAATGTGTTAATAAATAACATCATCTAAGCATGATATACAAGCATTCCAATGAAAGCATAAATCACAAGAAAGCATACTCCAAAACTTGAAGCACCAAGTGAAAACATCTAGCAATGATCAAACTAGGATAGTAGACTATCTCTATAGACTAGTCCCCAATAGTGGTATAAACAGCTATGCCTCCCAACCATGTAGAACCCGTAGACCCACTCCTACCATGCTAATGGAGAAAATGATCCAACCACAAACACACACCAAGAAAACATCCATGGCTAACACACATGTCGGGCACTATGATAACTGAAACCAAGACATAGATAATCCATAAACTATGAGTCTTGGTTAGATACTCAATGGGCTACTAAGTAGGGGCTAACATCATGGAGAGTCACTTAGCATCAACAAGCCCAAGCCAGTATTGGTAGCCTCAACATCCCAATGGAAGGCACACAATCATGGCAGCATCACCTTCCCAAAAAAGGTGTGCAATCCCACCTTTTAATTATCTTATATTTTATTAGGGTAAAAGCACAAATATGTGTCACCCTTTTGTAAAGGAAAAGGCTAATAAAAGTGTAACTGTTCACTTTCAATGACATAAAACTAGTATTATTATTTTCAATTTGGAAATACTTAAACTAATGAAATGTGTAGAAATGGATGAAGTTTAGGATTATAATTTTTAATAATTACTTGAAATATGAATTGATATATTTTCCTAATTTTTATAGATAATTTTTTAGGTGTTAAATTTTTTTGAAAATTAAGGGTCTGGTTCCCACCACAAAACTATATGGAAATAAACTTATTTACCTTTGATTTTAGACTATGTTATAGATAACATATATAGCTAGAACATTCATAATTAAAAATCAGCTTTAGACTTATATTTTCTCTTTTATAATTATTCAAATTTTAACTCACCTAAAATTGATAGTTTTCATCTCACACCACATTTTTGAAAAAATATCTATTTTAATTAGAAGAAAATTTGCATATTCTACAAGAGGACTCTCTCTCTAGAATGTCATATAATATTAAAAAAAAATTTTGATATGATTTAATATTTTTTCTTTCTTAAAATAACCATTTTTCAAGTGTTAAAATACATGCTTTTAGAATTTTTTAATTAGAATATGCTACATATTTAGAATATTCTCGACTTTGAGCTCTATAAAATGGTGTTTTTATATTTTTTTAAAATTATTATAAAAAATATAAGAGTTATTGAACAACCACTTTTCTGAAATAATTTAATTTATTTAGTAATTGGATACAAACTAGTATAAAACATGAATTTAATAGACATTTCCAATTGGAAAAGTGTGAGACCATAATAAATATATCTAGATCTTATATTTGAAAATAATTAATTTTTAGATATACTCAAACTCAATCGTTCTGATAGGTTATGCTAAAATGTGACACAACTTTATACTTTTACCCATTACCACCTAGTCCTTTATTTAGTTATCACTTATATAAATCTTTCTCTGCAAACTAGGAAATGGTCACTAGGCTGCAAGATAGAAGCCATTCCATGTGCTACCCTACCCTATCAATGCTCATCAAATGATGAGTGCCCATAGGCATGCAAATTCCCAAATGAACCCCAATGGTCATAACTTGTAGAAGTACCATAAAAGAATGGGATTGGTAAGTCACTTAATAAGTGTATGTGCATGTACTCATGTGTGGCACACCACCATCACAAAAATCATAACATAAGGACATGATGAGAATAACAAGCAAAAAGTCACTCAACCAAAAATTGAATTAGGAGAACAGATTTGATATACATCCCATTGCAACATAAAATTATAATAAAAGTTCGACTAACATTCAAATAGATAATCTAGGGTTCACACCCAAACTCATGCTAACAAAATTTGGGAAAATAGGGTGGGACACAAAAAGATGCAAACACCCAAAAACAATAAAACTTCAAAATTAAAACCCATTTGGCCTTTGGGTATAAAAACCCTAAAAATCCAATAATATTTGGGTTCAAATACTATATGCAAAAATGGCCTACATAATGGTGCAAAACCCCAAACCCCCATCCCAAAAATAGAGAAAATGTTCATACTCGACCAACCGGGAAGAACTAGTAGACATAGATGGAGGGGAACACTAGTTCTTAGCCTCTTAACAAACTCCTACTAGAAAGAAAAGTTAAAATGAAGAAGAAACAAGAAAATGGGAAGGCCTTGCCTAATAGAAAAAGGGGTTGAAACTAAAAATGGCACAATAAAATAAATCGCCCACTGAAACTGCCAAAAATCACAACAAAGCAAGTTCTACTTGAGTTGGATCCAAAGAGACTGATCTCGCAAAAACCTCATGCTCATAGCTCTTAGAATGACGACAAAACAAATCTTTGAAGAAGAGGATTTCATAAAAGTTATCCGATTTTCGAATTTGAAAAATAGAAAATCAAGTAATTAAATTCCTCTTTTCAAAGTTATTCACTTTTCAAGTGAATAGTCAATTAGGAAAAATAGCCAGTTAGACTAGTTAGACTCTGATTTGACCCACATGAAAATAGGTTGTTCCTCGTAATCAGAATTCGCCTATGGCAAAGCTAGTAGAAATTAAATTCAAAAAGATTTAAAGCCCAAAAGCCTAAAATCATAGAAAATCACCTAACAACTTTCATGACAATATGAACCTCTAAATTTAAAGACATGCTTACTAGTCTAATCACATAATGCAGATGAGTTTAGATTTATTAATCAATGAAAGGTTTAATTAAAAATAATAATTAAAGATACATCAACCATATAGGGATGACATTGGTAAAATACGAGTAGCTACATCACTAACTCGATGTGGCACTACTAGGGATATAATTCCTACACATTAAAATACATGATCAAGTGCAATTTCATATAATATCATAGCCAAAGAAATAATGCACTAAATACCTAATTAATCTATTTACATCGCTCACATTTGCATAAAGCATAAAGCGACAAGAATGAAGTGAATCACCATAGCATATAATCCATCACATAGCATAATAAAAAATATGTTCAAATGTAATGCCCCACCCGAAGATCCTTGGAAACAAGGATTCAAATCAAGCCAAGATTTTTTTTTACAAGTATGAATGCACAAGACATCATACAGGGATCACAAAGATCACAACGAAAGACTTCAACACAATCCCGGCAACCAACAAATCTCCGAATGCCACTACCAAACTGACACACACAAATAAAGCCAAAAAAGACAACACACATGATGAAGGCTAAAGAAACAACCACTCATCAACAAAACACCAAGCTGGGGTAAAATGTAGAATCCTGAAATTTGGCTAAGCCTGAAATCTTGAAGCCCTGAAAATTGGCTAAGTTTGGATTTCTGAAGCCCTAAAATTTCCTAGAATCCATAACTTATCTCTGAGAGGTCTGAAACCTATCTCAAACGATTTGTCACATATATTAAAATATATCTTAAGTATAAGATACTTAAACGATATATTTTAAACCCCTAGGAAATCTGTTTTGAACCAAGAAGGTGTAAAAACCAAAAGGCTGTCCAAAACCAACTTCTGAACTTTCATCCGACAAGCCTAGATAGCCCCTGTTTCTCACACGAGAAAGAAAACTGGTCTAGAGTTTCGTGCGAGATCTTTCACCGCTTCGCGCGAGGATTCACATTCTTGCGCGAGGATTCCTATGTGCCGCGTGAAGATTTACATTCTCGCATGGGAAGTGTATTCTTTCGCGCGAGGAAAAAAATTAGCGCGACACAAAACACAAACAAAAAGCTAAACAAAAAAAGAAACCTCCACACCGGGGAGTACTGGATCCATGTAAATCGAGGAATGAACACTCGAGAGTACTAACAGCAAGGAAAGAGGAACATCTAACCATCTAAAACATAAAAGAAAAGCACATACTGAAGTAAACATCGCAATGAACAAAAATACATTTGAGAACTAAACAACCAAATAAATGCGCGGTTCCTCCCAACCATCAATAGCATCATAAGACCATCGTGGGTCCTAGCCATCCCCTGCGCGTAACATCCCAAGCCACCGACCAAATCATCAGTACTGTCGTAATAGGGATGTCACTACTAAAAAATGCAACAATATAAGCACAATAAAATCTAACATGCTAGTGATAACACATAAGATAATCCTACAGTAGATAACATCAACTATCACATGCTAAACAACAATATGCAATAGATATACTACTAAAGCAAATCACATCACCTAATCATATGCTAAATATCATAATAAGGGAATGTGCCAAATAAAATAACATCATCTAAACATGATATCCAAGCATTCCAATGAAAGCATAAATCACAAGAAAGCATACTCTGAAACTCAAAGTACCAAGTGAAAACATCTAGCAATGCTCGCACAAGGATAAGAGACCGCCTTTGTACACCAGTCCCTAGCAGTGGTGAAGGTAGCTATGCCTCCCAACCAAATGGCAACCATAGGTCCACACCTGCCGTGTTGATGGAGATAATGATCCAACCACAAACACACAAAACAACATCCATGGCTAACACTCACGCCAGATAGTATGATAGCTGCAACCAAGAACCTAAGACAATGCAAGGAGTAAAGGTCCTGGTTAGACACTCAAAAGGCTACTAAGTAGGGGCTGACATCATGGAGAGTCACTTGGCATCGACAAGCCCAAGCTTAGATCATGCATTTCAACTCCTCAATGGAGGGATCCGTACACACATTTTATTATCTTAAGTTTTATTACCAGTCACACATTTTCTTTAATTATCACTTAGTTAAAACTTCCTCTGCCAACCCTATGGGACTAAGGTCACCAGGCTGCGAGATAGAAGCCCCCTCCATATGTTACCCTACCCTACCCACCCTCATCCTATGACAAGTGCCCGTGGGCATGCATACTCCCATCCCAACCCCAATGATCATAACTTTCGGCAAATCCATGAAAGATCGGACCTCCCAAGTCACCCAACAAATGTACGCGTACGTACTCATGTGTGGCGCACCACCATCATGAAGATCATAACACAAGGACAAGAATGAGAACAAAATGCAAAGAAAACACCCAACTGAAAGCAACACGAGAAGAATGGATTCTACACGAATCCCAAAGCCAATAAAAGCATACATCATAAAATCACTCAACCGGCCTCAATCCGAGAGTATGGATTCTACACGAATCCCAATGATGCAACTAGACCAAACATCATGAACTCACTCAACCGGCCTCAATCTGAGAGTATGGATTCTACACGAATCCTAGTGTTCACGAAACAAAAGCAAAGGTCCAACAAAAACCATAACAAGTATAAAATCACTCAACCGAACACAACGTCGGGAGTACGAATGCAACACGCATCCCAATGCAACATAAAAGTGCAAAAGTGGTTTGACTGATATCCAAACGGATCATCAAGGTCCACGACCCACATTGTGCCAAGAAAACTCGAGAAAATAGGGTGGCACGCAAAATGAGGTAAAAACTCCAAAAATTGGAAAACTACAAAATTAAAACCCTTTTGGCCTTTGGGTTCAAAAACTCCAAACATCCAAAGATAAATGGAATTGGACACTGTATGCAAAAATGACCAGCATAACGGTGCAAAATCCCAAACCCTCATCTCAAAAAATAGAGAAATGTTCATACCCGCCCAACCGGGTAGAACTAGCATACAGAAACAGAGGGGAACACTAGTTCTTAGCCTCCAAACAAATGGCTACCAAAAATAGAAGTAGAAACAATAAAACAGAAAAGCCCTACCTCACAGCCAAAAGGGTAAAACGAGAATCTGAACCATAAAATAAATATCTCGTAGAAGTAGCTAAAAATTGCGGCAATCCAAGGTTTCCCCGAGCTAGATCCAATGAGCCCAACCTCGCAACGATCCCATGCCCATAGCTCCCACAATGAACAAAACAGTAAATCCTCATGAAGAGGATTTTGGGTTTTACTCTCCAACTTTCCAATTTGAAAGTGAGAAGTGAGGAATTAAATTCCTTTTTGGATACTTATTCACTTTTCAGGTGAATAATCGATTAGGGCATTTAACCAGCCAATCTAGTTAAACCTCAAATCGATCCAAACAAAAACAGGCTATTCCTATAAATAGGAATTCATCTATGGAAAAGCTGCTAGAAATTAAAATAAATCAATTAAAAAGCCCAAAAACCCAAAAACACATAAATCTCCTTAACAACTTTCATGACAAAGCGAAACTCTAAATGCACAGAAACGCTTACTGGTCTAATCACATAATGCAAATGAGTTCGGATTTAATAATGACCAAAAGGTTTAAATTAAACATTTAATTAAGGATATGTTGACCATACAAGGACGACATTGGTAAAATATGAATACCTGAATCACTAACTCCATGTGCCACTACTAGGGATATAAATCCTGCACACTAAACAACACGATCAAGTGCAATTACATATAATAACATAGCCGAAGCAATAAATGCGTTAAATTACCTAATTTAACCATTTATTTAATTATATTAAAATAATCTATTTACATCACTCACGTTTGCATAACAATGCAGGAATGAAGTAAATAAACATAGCATTAAATCCATCACATAACAAAATTAGAGGTATGTCCAAATACCAGATAACCAGATAACATCATAAAACACACTGTCATCTCAAAATGCCATCATCATGCAATATGATTAACTGAACAACATAGTAGTATAACATCTATGATACTCGAATCAAAGTGTAACATCTGACCCTCGGGTCCTCTCAAATGTAAACATAACATAAGTAACAAATATCTCTCTAATCAGAAATATAACAAGGTAAATGTCCACAACACATAACCAAAGAATCCAACATGAACAATCTATTCTAATTACTTAAGCATTTAATAATGATTGATTACTTTATAGAAAAAAAGGCATTAAAAACACATAAGCAAACACAGTCATAAACATGACTAACCACTGCTACAAGAACCCAGTCCAGTGTAGCATGGTAAAAAGTACATAGTGCAATCTCTGCACACATCTCAAGGTAATCAAAAAACAACCTCATGATACCACATCGATCTTGGTAACCATTGGCACAAACCTCAGTGAACCAAAAATCACATCATAATCTCAAAGATCAGTCAAAAGCATAATCAAAGCAATTGATACAAAACCATAAATCCAAACACCTCAACGGTGTAGACCACTCAGGGTCACAATCATGATCCACCACAACAAAAGATCAGCAAGATTGCATCCATCAGGATGACTTACAAAAGTCAAATGGGAGAGGCACTACATCAAATACCAAATAATTAGATATCATCATAGATCTATTGTCATCTCAAAATGGCATCGACATGCAAATATGATAAACTAAACAACATAGTAGTATAGCATCTACGGTACTAAATCAAAGTATAACATTCAACAATCAAGTCATCACAAAGCAGATATAATAAGAGTATCAAGGATCTCTTGAATCAAAAATAGACAAGGTACAAATTATAAACATGAGAGTCACTACATGCACTATGAAAAGTGCATGATTTTTTCACTCGGTGATTGCTTTCCAAACAATGGTAAACCTAAGACTTCAAGTCTTCTAGGAGGATTACAAATGTTAGCACTCATTAAGCACATCAACCATAGATAGGTGGGGAACCAACCATTGATAACCCAACTTGGGTTTGTAGTTGGCCATAGGAGTGGTAGAATATCACTTCAAATCCTTCCACTAAGCTCTTAATGATTGAATACCAAGCTTGTACAACATATGTTTAGGCACCACAAAAACTAGAAGATAAAATGTCTATTGATCTAGATGGGAAAGCCAAAAATGCACCTACATGTCTTCCCAAAAGCAAAGGCTCATGGTAACACTATAAAATAAGTCATTGGAGGTCCTAATGCCACATTTGAAAAAATATAGAGCAGTATCTCTTTGCACTTTAGCCAAGGGTACCCCTTGAATGAAAAATAAGGGAGACCACTAAAACAAACTATGTTGGTTTATAAACAACCCATCTCTAAACTCATATCCATCTCACTCGAACTATGACCTAATATGACTTCCCAAGTTTTCTAAATGCTCTTAATGACAAAGGTACCCTAAATTTATATAGCTTTATAGGTAACTAGAACGGTTTGAAAGCCAATCCCCTTCTAGGTAGGCTGATTAAATGAGAATCCAATAGAAATAAAACATCACAAAAGAATTTTCCATGCCTCATTGCTAGTGAGAGCTTGAATGACCCACTTTTCATAGAGAGAAACATCTAAATTTTGAGTAGAAAACAACCCAAACTCGCTACAATGTTTAGGAAAAAAATAAATCCCATACTACCCTATGGAAGCCATGGTGAGAAACATTCAAAGCTCAAAGAAAATCATGTAAAAAATGCTTAAGCTTACAATAAGATGGCTTCTAAGGAGCCTAGTAGGAGGAATAGTACACATGCATAGCAACCAACACCTTAGAGAAAATATGAAATTTGCTAGCTAGGGAGTGTAGTTTAGTGATCCACTATTTTAATTTCTTCTCAATCTTTTCCAAGACTATATTCTAAATCCTAATAGGGAAACTTGAAAGGAAAAGGGGATTCAAAGAAAGAGAAAAATGTCTTTGCATTGTTGCCATTTCTAGTACTAGAGAGCAAGCCTCATAAGGCCAAGTAAGAAGGGTTGTTAGTAGTAAAGAGTCTTGTGCCATTGAATGGCTAAGCTAGAGGATAAGAAGAAGGTGTCTAGGAATTGCAAGGTGTTGGAAAAATATTGTTGATCCTGAATGAGGGAAAGGAAGGAATTATCCATAAAGTGGGCATTGACCATTTGGTTAGAAGAATAAAAAGAGTAATGTCACAAACACATCCCACTAAAAAGGAATTGGCAAGAAGGTAGCCAAAACCTTTTGTAGCCAAATCATAGAGAGAGGGCACATGATGACACCCTTGGTGAATAGACCTAAAGATCCCAATGCCCCAAATTTTTGCCCATCAATGGTGATGTACACAGAGTCATCCCCGAAGAGAATTTTCATAGACTAAAGGAAAATAAGACCAAACCTCAAAGCTTGCAACATGACTAGAATGAAGGACTATTCAATTAAGTCATAAGCTTTGGTAAAATCAATCTTGAGGATCAAGGTCTATTGTTTGGATTGACAAGCTCACTCCAACCCCTCTAAGACTGTGATGATGTTATCTATAATATACAAAAAGTAGACAATTAGCTAAACTAATGGGTGTTAGGGTAGAATTGATCAAAAAATTCTCCATAGCCTTTGGTCCATGGCCAATCTACCATATTAATCTCTCTTTAAGGTGAGGTGCTCCCCAAGCGTTCCTTGGCAATGATCTTATAGGAGACATTCAAAAGTGTGATTGACATATAGTTACAGATATGCTTTGGGTCACCATCTTTAGGTATAAATTTGATGTTTCCTCTATTAATTATGCTCCCTAAGGACTATGAAAGAAAATCTTCAAGATAGGCCTTATGCAAACTAGGACCAATTTCTTCCCAAAATGATTTATTAAATTCATAGGGGAAGCCATCACATCTAAGAGCTTTATCATCCATCATGGAAAAAACTACTTCTTTAAGAACATTAAGAGTAAGTTATCTCTCACAAAAGGTGTACTTCTTTGGTTTGGATTGACAAGCTCACTCTGAGCCCTCTAAGACTGTGATGATGTTATCTATAATATATAAAAGGTAGACAATTAGTTAAAGCAATGGGTGTTAGGGTAGAATTGATCAAAAAATTCTCCATACCCTTTGGTCCATGGCCAATCTACCATATGAATCTCTCTTTAAGGTGAGGTGCTCCCGAAGTGTTCCTTGGAAATGATCTTATAGGAGACATTAAAAAGTGGGATTGACATATAGTTGCAGTTATGCTTTGGGTCACCATCTTTAGGTATAAATTTGATGTTTCCTCTATTAATTATGCTCTGTAAGGACTATGAAAGAAAATCTTCAGGATAGGATTTATGCAAACTAGGACCAATTTCTTCCCAAAATGATTTATTAAATTCATAGGGGAAGCCATCACATCTAAGAGCTTTATCATCCACCATGGAAAAAATCTACTTCTTTAAGAACACCAAGAGTAAGCTATTTCTCACAAAAGCTATACTTCTTAGGTATAAGTCTATTAGGAGTAATAGAAATGAATTTAGACCTTAAGTCTTTCTCGCACATAGTAGAAGTACCCTACACAGTGAAAATTTTCTCATAATGGTGCACAAAAGCCTAGAGAATATAAGGAAGATCAAACAAATTTTGTTGTCCTTCATTGATTCTCTTTATGCCAATAGCATAGTAGTAAGCTCAAAAATCCTAATATATATTTTTTGGAATCTTGATCACCAATCTCCAACTAGTGGAGATGAGCCTTGATCTAAGCTCCCCAAGTAACATAGCTATCTACAACTTACTTCTAGTGATGAAGGTGGACAACTTAGGTTTACAAATCTATATCAAAGTGATTCATTGGAAGAGCTTTAGAGCCTATAAATAGATCTTTTGAAGTGGCCTCATAAGATCTACGGTGGTACTTAGCCAACTTTCTACCATAAATACAAAGAAATTTCATAGTGCAAGTAATGGCATCATTCCACCATTGAAGCCATTAGAAACAATAGTCCACTAAGATAACTAAGAGGAGGGAAGGGGGATGAATTAGTTATCCAACAATTAAAACATTTATCAACCTTAAAAAATCTCATCCATTCAACCAAAGTAAACAACAACAATAACAAGACACACATAGATAATTACACCATATATGTTAACTAGGGAAACCCTTGATCAGAGGAAAAACCCCGATGGAAATGATGCCCACAAAGTGATGTACTAATATAAATATTCCTTGTTAGAGGATGGAGGCTATTACAACATGTTGAGAATATATTGAAGAAGATTATTAAGGAGGTAGATTATTGAGAATAGATTGATATAAGTATGATCAACAAGGAGATTGTTGAGAATAGATTAGTACAAGTATGATCAATATGCTTCAATCATTGTTTTGTCACTGTTGTCAAATCTACTATTTTTTTGTAAGATAACTTCTTATTTTATTTAAGTATTATCACTTATTTGATTAATGAAGAGGATTTGATCAAAAGATGTAACAATAATACCTAGAGGAAAGGTTGAGTTATGACTATGTAAAGGAGTACAAGAATTAGTTAAGATAGTGATAACATGATGTATTGATAATCAACTTAAGGTTACAAAGGTTGGTTACACTAAGAAAGTTTAGAAAAACAAGTTAAAAAAAGCTTGTTTGCCATGAGCTTGACTGAGTGGATAGTAGGTGTTGAGCAAAGTCAGTGCATGCCTAGTAGAAAATTAGTTGAGACTGAGTAAAAGTTTATTCTAGTGTATGTTGAGCAAGATACCGAATTTTGGGTAAAGTTTAGTTGATGTCAAGCACCATTAAACTTTATTTTGTGCCAAGTGATTTCATAGAGGATTCTGAGCAACATAGTATGTTTCAAGCATCAAAAGCAAGTTAATGTCAAGTGGTTGCTTTATTTGAAAGATTTTGAATTTGATGGATATGAGCTCACAAATTTTTTTTCTTGGATTATGTGAACTAGGTGGAATATAAGATTGATGAGCTAGTGGCACAAAATTCAACTTAAATCATTTTTACGTTTTCTAGGAGAATAATGAGATATGGGGTAGATTCATTGTATCCTACCTAATCTGTCTTAACCCTAAAATGGATGATGGAGAATAAGTGAAAAATGATCTTAATTTCCTATTTATAGGAATGGTTGGTTAGAAGCAAGGGTTTTCATGTACAAGAACCTAAGGAAGACAAGGAGTCAAGGGTTTTGGTTCATTAAGTGACCTAAGAGAAGAGTTTGCATTGGCATGTTAAGCAAAAAGGCTTAAGGGTATGAATGCTTGAAGGGTGAACAAGCTATAAGAGCTGAAATGTGTGGAGGTGAAGCATAATGGAGGACTAGAATAGATATTTGTAATCTACAAATGGAGTTGTAAGACAATATAAAATAAAGCCTTACTATTACTCTCAAATAATTGTATCAGTCTAGGGTAAATCCTTTGGATTAAGGTTGACCTAATAGTCATTTCTAAATCTTTTAACCAAGTGACATTCTAAGTGAACGGTCTAAAGTACTCTAGCAAGGCTCACTCCTAATAGGGTGATTGAAATCCTTTAATAGGGTCACATTTAACAATAAGTATTGTAACCTTTAACAAGGTTGGCCTTTTGTAGGGCATCACTTTGGAAGAGTGAAAAAGAGTAGCATTTTATGGGTGGTTTTTCCCAAATTGGTTTTCCATGTAAATTATTGTGTCAAGTGTGTTGATGAATCTAGAATTTTTCATGTTTACATTTTTGTAAGTTGATTTAATAGAAACCTATAAGATGTAAGTGATTGCATAATCTTATGGATACATGCATGAAGATAAATGTTTTATGGGTTCAATAAGCTATGAAATTTTTTATTTATACAGCAAGACCTTGGATAACTAATTCATCACCCTCTCAATTATTCTAAAGTATTTCAACAATTGGTATCAGAGCCATTTGCTTAAGAGGACTAGTTTGAAGGTACTAGAAGCTCAAAGATCAAGATGTCAAAAAGAAAAGTACCCAAGCTTAATAGAGATAACTGTCCTGCATGGAAAAGCTTGATGAGGCTACACCTTGGAGGACTTGGAGATCATGCACAATCTACCATTACTACTAAGCATGTTGATCCTGTTGGAGCCCTAATAGCTGAGGATATGAAAAAGAAGAAAGAACATAACCAAGCAATGCTAGAGATTGCCTCTACCCTAAGCTATGCCAAATTTGATGATATCAAAGGTCTTGATAGTGCAAAGAAAATGTGGGATGCCCTAACCACCATCTATGGAGGAGAAACTAATGTTCTAAGAGCCAAAGCTGAAAGTCTTAGAGGTAAGTTTGATGATATGAGAATGGAAGAAGGTGAAAATATTGCTCAATGTGTTGCAAGGATAAAAGAAGTTATTAATGCAATAAGAGGAGCTGCTAGTAAAATAGATGATGATATTGTACTAAGAAAATTTTTAAGGACACTATTTCTTATATATGCTATTAGAGTTTTTTCAATTCAAGAACTAAGATGTATACTAGGGAATAATCTATCACTTGAAGGTGTAGTAGGTAGGACCACTACTTTCGAGCTATCTAAGTTTGATAATTACAAACCTAAAAATATTGAATCTACTTTCAAGGCTAAGGTGTAATTGAAGGAACCTGATGAGAAGAGGAAGAAAAAGATAAAGTATGTGTTTAGTGGCATCGATATAGATGAGGAGGATGTAGAACAACTTGAAGCACTATTTGCAAGAAGATTCCAAAAAGGTAAAGGCAAGTTCAAAGGTAAATTACCTATCATTTATTTTAATTTTAATGAGGTTGGTCAGATTGTTGATAGATGTCCAAAAAACAAGAACTATAGAGGTGGTGGCAAGTACAAAAGTAGGAGAGATGAAGATAGTAAGGACTACAAAGACAAAGGCAAAAAGTCTTTCTATATTATTGAAGATGAAACAAAGGATGAATCTAATGAACATGATGATGAAGTGGTGTATGTTGTAATGAAGGATGAATCTAATGAAGATGAGGTAACTGCACTTGTGAGGTGTGTGAACAAGAATGACAAATGGATCATTGATAGTGGGTGTTTATATCATATGAGTAGAGACAAAGCTAAGTTCATTACCTCGAATTGTTATGATAAAAATAGTGTAAGATTTAATAATGATGCACCATGTTTGAGAAAAGAAAAAGGTTCTATCAAACTTATAGATAAGATTTTATGTGACAATGCTTACTATGTTGAAGGACTTAACTATAACCTCTTGAGTGTGTCACAATTGAATAATGTAGGATGTAAGGTTGAGTTTGAAAACAAGATTGCTAAGATATATGAAACAAATTAGAAATTGATTGGAAAGGGTGATTAAACTAGGAGTAATCCATTCTATCTTGATATAGAGGATGCTATTTGTCTAGTTGTAAAATTTTATGATGTGTGGTTGTGGCACAAAAGGTGATGTCATGTTAAGTTTGATAACCTAGTTAGTATCAGTAACATGAGAAAAGTTAGAGGTTTGCCTAAGTTGAAGAAGCTTTATAATATAATGTGCAAACAATGTCAGTTAGGCAAAATGACAAAGTCAAATTCTAAAAGTAAAACTCATACCATTAAAGGTATACTAGAGATTGTTCATACTAACTTGTGTGGACCAATTGAAGTGCAAAGCTGCAAAAGAGATAAGCACATTATGTTTTTTTTTATGACTATTCTAGAATGATGATAGTTATGTTTCTGAAATAGAAATTTGATGCTTTCCAAATGTTTAAGTGGTACTTAACAAGAGTTAAGAAGGAAATAGGTAAAAATATGAAGTGTTTGAGCTCTAACAAAGGAGGAGAGTTTACATCAAATGAGTTTGAGATGTTTTGTAATGACAGAGGAATAAAAAGACAAACATCTACCTCTAGAACCCCTCCACAAAATGGAATAGATGAAAGGAAGAATAGATCTATAATGGACTATGCTGGAACACTCATGATGGAGAACTTTTTTGCTTTTAAATACTAGAGAGAAGCTATAAGCACATGTGTCTATACCTTGAACCATTTACAAGTTAAAAAAGGTACTTAGTCAACACGTCTTGAAATATGGTATGGATACTCACCTTACATAAAATACTTTAAGGTATTTGGAAGCAAATATTACATTCTTAAAGACTTAAGGAATGGTAAACTAGATGCAAAAATTGAAGAAGGTATATTCTTTGGATATTCCACAAGAAGTAAAGCTTATAAGTGTTTAAATACTAACACTAACAAAATTGTGGAAAGTACAAATCTAAATTTTGATGAATATATAGAAGACTATGAGGTTGAACCTATGAAAAAAATAGAATAATAAAAATCATTTGTATATTCTTATGAAGGTATGCTTGCTGAAGAAGATGCTACAAATCAAGCTACAAACCAACAATAAGTTTTAGTGATTACTGAGTCACATACTATGAATGCCAAATTTCATTTAGGAACCAAGCTACATTTAGATGTCAAATTATAGAATGAAGTCAAAGTGTACATGAAAGAGATGTTGAGCTACATTATAGAGATGTACATAATGACTCTAAAGTTGAAAGATAAAATAAGGAAGCTAGAGCTGAACCAAGATTGTCCAAATATGTCAAGAGACATCATCCTACTGCACAAATTATTGGAGATAAATATGCTAGACCAATGGAAAGAAATAGATTGAGAAATGATACATGTTTACTAAGCATGAAAGAACCTAAACCAATGAGAGATGCCTTAGAAGATGTGGACTAGAGAAAAGCCATAGAAGAAGAGATTGAATAAATTGAGAAAAATAAAACATGGACTCTAGTTCCTAGACAAGAAGACAAAAATGTGATTGGCACCATGCAGGTGTTCAGAAACAAGCTAGATAAAAATGGTGAAGTAAAAAGGACCAAAACAAGATTAGTTTGCAAAGGATATGCACAAGAATAAGGAATTGATTGTGGAGTGACATTTTCTCCTATTGCTAGATTGGAAGGAGTAAGAACTTTACTTACTTATTTTGCATACAAAGGTTTTAAAGTTTATCAAATTGATGTTAAATTCATATTTCTGAATGACATATTAGAGGAAGAAATTTACATAGAACAACTAGAAGGATTTGTTGATGTTAACAATAAGAACATGGTATGTAGATTAGACAAAGTTCTATATGGTTTGAAACAAGCACCAAGAGCATGGTACAAGAGAATTCATAACTATCTTGTGAAGATTAGACTTGAAAGGACTAATGATAACAAAAAACTATACATGAAGACAAAAGAAGGCAAAGGTATTTTGTTATCTAAAATTTTTGTTGATTATATCATATTTGGAGGTGAAGATGCATTACATAAGGCTTTTGCAAATGAAATAAAATAAGAATTTGAAATGTCTATGTTTGAAGAGATTAAATTCTTTGTGGGTTTGCAAGTATATTAGATAAAATATGGTATATACATCACTCAGTCAAAATATCTCAAGGATATATTGAATTTTTTTAAATTGGAGGATTTCAAATTAGTAAGTATGCCTATAGTGATAGGATACAAGTTGTCAAAGAACGATGATTCAGCTGAGGTGAATCAAACATTATATAGGTGTATGATTGGAAAATTACAAAAGGTAGTGCATAACAATCCTAACATTGCATTATTTGTAGGGATAGTTGCTAGATTCTCTACTAATCTTAGGGAGAATACTTTGATGGCTATAAATAAAATAATGAGATATCTAAAAGGAACATAGGAGTATGGTCTATACTATAATAAAAATGGAAAATTTGAATTAAGGGCCTACACTAATGTTGATTAGGTTGGAAACATTGATGATAGAAAGAGCAGTAGTTGATGAACATTTTTCTTTGGCAAGAGTTAGGTTACATGGACTACCAAGAAATAAAATTTCACTTCACAATCTACTGCTAAGTTGAATATGCTGTTTCTGCTGTAAATTTTACAAACATTGTATGGATCAAACAACTACTTAAAGGTATGAAGGAAGAAATCACAAAACCAATAACACTTTATTGTGACAATAAAAGTTGTATAAACATATCAAAGAATCCTATGATGCACACAAAGACTAAGCACATTGCAATCATGTATCATTACTTAAGATAATTAGTTCTAGATAAAGAGGTGAAGATGTAATATGTTAACAGAAAAGAGCAAATTGTTGATATCTTCATAAAATCATTACCTAAGGATGCTCATGAGTATCTAAGAGGTAAACTAGGGTGATACCCCTATCAAAGGCTATCTAGGTAACAAAAGGAGTGCCCTGCATTAAACAAGATGATTTTCATATGCTACAGATTGATTTAGAGGATATTACTTTAGGAGCTACCTAAACTAATCAGAAAATTGAAATTACAAATTAGTCACAAGTTAGGTGACAAATGGAGAAACTGAAGAAGCTTATATCTACATGTTAAGATGAAAACTCTTTGGCATTGTTGGCAATGAGGGAGATAGTTATTGATCAAGGAAAACATAAGAAGCAGTGAGAAAGTTACTGATTAGGAGAACAAAGAAAGAGAAAACCTAATACCTTCTTAGTAAGAGTGAGATACAAGAAGAAATTCAAAGGGAGTAATAAGGAAAAGTTTTGTATCCTATTCAGAAGATGGATGTTGTTGATAGAGGGAGATACTTCAATAAAAGGAATTATTTTTGGTATTATATTGGTCTTACTATTTTAACCTAGTCAGTTTTCTTAATCAGTTTGGTTTGCCATCAATGCCAAAGAGGGAGATTGTTGAGAATAGATTGAAGAACCTTATTAAAGAGGTATTGATTGTTGAGAATAGATTGATACAAGTATGATCAATATGCTTCAATCATTATTTTGTCATTAATGTCAAACCTACTTTTTTTGGTAACACAACTGCTTATATGATTTAAGTACTATCACTTATTTGATTGATGAAGAGGATTTGATCAAAAGATGTAGTAATAGCACCTAGAGAAAAGGTTTAGTTATGATTATGTAAAGGAGTACAAGAATCTATCAAGATAGTGATAACATGATGCATTGATAATCTACTTAAGGTTACAAAGGATGGTTACACTAAGAAAGTTTAGAAGAACAAGAGAAATAAAGTTTTTCTACCAAGCTTGACCAACTAGATAGTAGGTGCCGAGAAAATTTAGTGCATCTCGAGCAGAAAATTAGTTGAAGATGAGTAAAAGTTTATATTAGTGTATGTTGAGAAAGATAGTGGATGCTGAGTAAACTTTGGTTGATGCCGAGCACTAGTAAACATTAGTTCATGTCGCGTAATTTCACAGAGGATAACGAGAAATGCAATATGTGCCAAGCATCAAAAGAAAGTTAATGTTGAGTGGCTACACTATTTGAAAGATCATGAATTTGATGGATTTGAGCTAACAAGACTATTTTCTTGGATTATGTGAACCACGTGGAAGATAAGATTGATGAGATGGTGACAGAGAATTAAAGGTAAACCATTTTTAGGAAAATTCAAAGGGGATTCAAGGAAAATTTTCTAGAAGAGCTATGAGATGTGGGATAGATTCATTGTATCCTACCTAATCTATCCTAACCCTAAATTGGATGATGGAGAATGAGCGAAAAAAGATCTTAATTTCCTATTTATAGGAATGGCTGGTCAGAAGCAAGGGTTCTCAGGTGTGAGAACCTAAGGAAGATAAGGAGTCAAGGGTTTTGCTTCATCAAGTGACCTTAGAGAAAAGTTTGCATTGGTATGTTAGGCAAGAAGGCTTAAAATATTCAAATGATTAAAGGATGAACAAGCTATTCGAGCTAAAATGTGTGAAGGAAAAGTAGGATAGAGGATTGGAATAGAGATCTGTAATCTCTAATTGGAGTTGTCAGTTGTTATCAAATCAAGCCTTAGTGTTACTCTATAATAATTGTATCAATCTAGGGTAAATCCTTTGGATTAAGGTTGACCTAATAGTCATTTGTAAGTCCTTTAACCAGATGATATTCCAAGTGAATTGTCTAAAGTTCTCTAACAAGTCTCACTCCTAAAAAGGTGATTGAAATCCTTTAATAGGGCCACATTTAATAGTGTGTATTGTAACCTTTAATAGGGTTGGTCTTTCATAGGGCATCACTTCAGAAGAGTGAAAAAGAGTAGCATGTTACTGGTGGTTTTTCCCAAATTGGGTTTCCAAATAAATCATTTTGCCAAGTTTGTTGATGAATCTATTATGTTTCATGTTTACATTTCTGTAAGTTGATTTAACAGTGACCTACAAGATTTAAGTGATCGTATAATCTTATGGAAGCATGCATGAAGATAAATGTTTTATGGGTTCACTAAGCTTTGAACAGTTTTATTTATACATTTAGACCTTAGATAACTAATTCACCACCCCCTAGTTATTCTACAATATTCCAACACAACATTTAGTATATATGATTCCCTGTTAGGAGATTCCATCTTTGTTAGGAGTTGTGCCTACCCTATTGGGAGTTGTAGTACAATGTATGCAAATAAAGCCCACTACCCGAACATGTAATTTCAATTATAGGAAGAGCTCACTATCCAAACAAGTAATTATTGCTAAGTTCATATTTCCTCTATTCTAATATCCCAAACCAATTACTATCAGACCTTTTAGACTAGGTCATGTTGGAACTCAAAATTGTAGCCCAAATTTTGAGTACTGTTGAGAAATTTGAGCCCTATAAACACTTTTGATGCCTATGTACTTGGCTGTACCTTTAAGATTCCTAAGGTGTTTAATATTTCTAACGCCCTCCATTCAATGCGTTTAAGTGTTCCATGATGATAAACTAACATTTCAAACCATTCTACGAAGTCTTGTTTTGAGTGCATTTCAAATCTGAATTTTACCCTAAGTGTCAAACAGTGATAGGAGCCTATGTTTGCATCTGAATATGTCGCACCTAGAAATGTTTCATAATTTTTTTCTTTGGTAATGTTTAGTTTCCATACCCAAGAACCTACATTCCAAGTTTCAAGCCGTTTCGAGTTCATTTGACTAGGTTTTGAATCCCTCAAAGTTGGTAGTTTATTATTTTCACACATTTGCAAATTGCACACATTTTTGGGAAGCCCTGTTTGACGAGTTATAAATTTTGACCAGTTGACCAAAATGCTAAAATTCCTTTTACATTTCATTTTAGACATTAGAGACTTGTTATGTTTCAAGTTTTAGCTTATGACGAATCCATTTGATCAGTTTTCAAATATGATTCCAAATGCAATTTCTATCTTTTTACTGGTGTCAACATTTGCAAATTTGTCAGGACCCCTATTCGTGATGTCATAATTCCAAACCTGTGATTAGTGAGATTGAAGGGATTGTATTAATTTTTTGTCCTCTAAAAATACTTTAAGTGTACCAATTTTCAAGTCATGACAAATCCGTATGCACACTTTTCTAGGTCAATTCCATTCGCAAAAAATGTTTTTTGTTAGTGTTTCCAGTTTGCAAGATCTGAGTAGCCTACTTTGACTGATTTCCATTTGTGTCTTTCTATTCATCATGAGTCCAAATCATAGATCCATAATGTCCTCATGATAGAGAACCAATGCCCCAGTTTTCATTTCCCGATGTGCTCATCTGCCCAGTTTTAAAAGCCAATTTTGAATGCAATTTAGTGTTTTCTGACGTGTTTACTTGCAGGTAATTCTGAGAGGTCAAATTTAGCAACGAACATCTTTTGACCCCAAATTCATCATAAGATGAGATTCAACAAGTTGCAAGTGTGCAGAACAGAGAGTCAGTGGGTCAGTTTTCAGAGCCCGATCAGCTGTTCGGGTCAGTTTTTAAGGCCAGTCAACGAACCTCCTAGCGCAATGTTGATAGTTGGTAGAAAATGATAAAATAAGGTTTTTAATGATAGATTATTGATCAAACTTGTTTCTAGTTTGTATCAAATGGTGCATAGATCAATTCAACATTTCAGTTGTTCGAAAACAATTTTTTTTTTTAGCCAGACCCACTTTGGGGCCCGACTAAATTCATTAGATTTATGACATTTGTGAGGATTAAGGATGTTGGAAAACAAATGATTATAATGACATCGACTTTATGTGGTCTTGATGAATATATATTTTCATGCAGACTCAGATGGATAATGAAGGAAGTCAAACTTTCTTCATGTTCCAAGAGTCAATTAAAAGAGTGTTATGAGGATTTGCTATTTGAATATATCAATCAGCCAGAACATGGTACCTGATGAAAGTAAAGGGAGTACCAAGAAACATGATTAGAGTTGCCAATGAATTTGATGATAAAATGTTGATTATAAAAGGTTTGATCCATAAAAACTTCATTGCTATGATTGAGGAGCTCTGTAATCCAGTTTATCTTCTCAAAGGTTGTATAAGATATGGTTCTTATATAGTTTGTAAAAGATATGGCTCTTGGTTGGAATGAAAAAAGTATAATATTATATAGATGAAAATCAAGTTAGTGTAAAAGTTAGAGTAAAGATGCATGAAATTGAGGAGGTTATAGCAGTGTAATGGAGGCATTAGCAGGGGGTTTGAATATCTACCTTGGGCACATTGTAATAGAGATATAATACATTGTAAAATAGCTCAAATTCCCCTCTGTCCCTTGTCAAAGATAGTGTTGACCAATGATCTTAAATTCATTTTAATTCTATCGATGCTCCCTTGTGCTTTGATTTGATTTGTCATGCATTAAGAGCATAAAATCATAAGAACCTCCAGGCCTACTCTAACAGGAAATAGCTTGACTCCAACTTTGACATAAATGCTTTGTCCCCTATACCTTTTAATAACCCCTTGTGTTTTGATTCAGTGGTCTACATGTAATTGATCCCTTGTTTAGTTAAGTCTTTCAAGCCTCTGGTGTATTCCAAGCCGCAAGCAAGAAGAAAAATAGGGGAGCCCGCTAGTGTAATGGAGCTCCACGTATTAAAATACAAAGTTTTGGTTTTGTGAAGTATAGTACATAGCAATCAAAGCACAAAGCACACACATAGTCAACAAAATGAAGCCACCAATATAAAAAAAAGGGAACTCCATATGGAAGGAGACCGGCATTAAATGCATGGGCATCGTGGTTGAAAGTATGCACAGGAAGCATGAGAAACCCAGTGCCAAAGCAAGAGCCTTCGAATTACAGAAAAGGCAACATGTTCAAAGCAAAAATCCCCATGCCAGCTAGAAGGAGACACATGCATGTAATAGATGGTAAAGGTAGAAGACTTCACACCAAATTAAAGACCACTATCCACACTAATAAGTCAATTGAAAGGGCAAGATGTCCAAATGTGAAAGAAGCCACAGACTACGACATGCACAATGTAGAAAGAAGGAAGTGCAACCAGTGTGAGGAGCACATCAAGTAGGTAGCATTAAAAAGAATACCTAGCAGAAATATAAAAGAGCTCTCAATCCTAGTCAAGGCAAGGGATGCTATTAAAATGAAGCTCACGCCATTCAGACAAGAAGAAAACCGCAGCTTGAATCCAATAGAGCCACCCACGTTTGAGAAGTATGAACCACCCAGCAAGTATAAAAGAATAGAGCCGACGCATTGAGACAAGTTGGAGTAGTGTGTGTAAGAAGAAGCCAACATTCACAAAGGAGCAGCCCATGTAGTCCATGCTGAGAGAGAGCTTATGATTATAATTCACGCCAAGAGGGAAGTCGTTAGAGCTTGCAGCCCACATTCAAAGCTCCGCAAGCACATGCCTAAAAAGAACGAAGCAGAGGTCCATGCAGGTAAAATGATTTGTATTGAAATTTTACAAGATGCTAAGCATTAAGTGGAATCCCATGTACAGGAACAAGGGCACCCAAGGGAAGAAGGCAACATGTGAAAAACGCACAGGGTTGAAGAGAGGAGAATGACATGTTCGTAAGTTTTATCCCACATTGATAAGTGGGTGTAAATTTTTGCACTTTAAATACGTTTCCACTAGTTTAGAAAGATGACTTTAAGATAGCACCCTTTGGAAGGGCATTGCTCATGCTTGTGGGCCTCACCTACGGAAGTTAGAGGATGTCAGACATTAAATTTTAAACAAATTGACCTCCTTGATGACTTGGCAATTTCAAACAGAGGTGTGCAAGATTTTGACACATGTCGAGATGTGTGACACTCGCAAGCCCATAAAATAAAGATGCAAGACAGATAAATAGCATGCAGTAATGCACCATGTGGTAGGGGTGGACCGCGCACAATGAGGTGGAAATCATAACTAGATCAACACAATGCACAAGATCGTGACACATGTCATGATCCAATAGTTAACGCAAACCCACATTTTCAAAATGCTTAAAGGATAAATAATGCAGGATTGTAGGTGTACCCCACGTGACAGCGGGTCCCACAAGTGATGATATGGCATGCAAGTTCTAGGACAAATCACAAAGCACCACATGGCATGCCTGATCAACCTAGTTTGACCTAAGATCCAAATGCAAAGGAAAATTTCAAATGTGTCAAAGAAATAATTTTAAATTATTTTCAAAAAATGAGTACACGTTCAGGATTTTAAATCTGAGAAGTTTTTATTCTAATGTCTATACTTCAGAATATTTTATTTTTTTGAAAATATTCAATATCCAGTCTTGAGCTTTATAACAGGGGAGTCATTTTCAAATCAATTTTTTGGGGGTTTCCACGAGGCTAGATATGCGATATTATATATCGCCAGAATTGAGAGAAGACAAACTTTTCGATTCTGAGATTAGTTTTTGCACAAGAAGTAGTGTGTTCATGCTACAAGAGGTTTTCTCTTAGAGTTTGAATGGCATGTTTCATCATGTGTTTCAAGTCAATAGTTGCGAAATTTAGTGGAAAAACATCATGAAAGTATTCAGAGACTATTGTATCAGATTATTTTGAGTTTTTGTGATGTTTTTGGCTTCAATTTGTTAAATTGGCACATATCTAGATTTAATTAGCAGAATTTTATCTTTTGCTGAGATATTTAGCATTTGAAGAGGCAAAACATAAAGGATATGATTGGTAGTTGATGGAGATGGTAGAGAGAGGTTTTGCAACTCTAGGGATTAAACTCCAAGTGGACACATGCCAGGCATAGATTCAATCTGGGAATTCTTTCCTCTATATCTATCTATTTCTTTCTCATTGTACAGGTTCCAGTCTTTGGAGAAAAACTAGTCATTGCTAAGATACTAGCTTTTGGATCTAGTTTTGATGTGTTCCCATACTATGATAACATGTATTTTTTAGCAATTTCTCTCATGTGAACAGTAGTAGTGCAGATAATACAACAAGTTCTGATATGTTAGGTTTTTTCATGTTTTAATTTTGTGCATCTAAATGTATAGTTTCAAGGAAATCAATACATATGAGCAATGATTTCACTAGTTTCATTCTGGTTCTTTTCTCCTATCTCAGCAATCTATAACTCTTAGGTGGTCTTGGAACAAAGAACTAAGATCCATTTGCATCCCCTTCAAGTTGTATGTTTGATGTATTTTGTTGTTGGACCAAAGGGCCAAGTAAATGCTTGATATGTTTAACAAGGTTACTGGTTACTTCAGAAGGATGTTTTGTGAGAATGAGATCTGAATGAACATTGATGTCTGAATCACAAGGTGATTAGATAGATCTAATTTCTGGGTATATAGAATATGTCCTGATGTCACAGATGTATGTTTTGAATTCATGGAATTGCCCAATGGATTAGGCACTGATTAGTTATAGGATCACTTGTTATACTTCTGCATATTTGAGGATTTGTTGAAAATCAACATCAATAATCAATTGTATTTCCCTTTCATGTGATGCCCTCACTCAGCTTGTTAATATCATAGAATTGCAATTTGCTACTATAGATCTATGTTATTACATGAGTTAATAGGAGAAATAAGGGTTTTATCTACTTCATATTTGATTCAGTGTATGCTTTGATAATTGGTACCATATAAAGAATCTATAGGTCCACCTGCCTAGGTCTAGTAGAGCCTGAAGTGAAGAAGGAGTTAAGCCTTATAGTTGGCCCAGGTTCTTGGTGAAGTGTGTCCATTATTGGAGATAGCTAGCCATAGATGCATTCTTTCCTTGCATACTTGGTTGTTTAAACACTGTTAAATTATGAGCCAATAGGTCACAAACCTCAAATCCAACTATCCAACTTCAAATTACTCAATAAAAACTCAAAAATGAAGTTTCCTTCACTTTTGCTCCACTCTACTCAACTTCATGTTCTGCTCTTTGTGCTGCTTACAATCACTTTGCATACATAATCAAGATAAAGGAAAATGTCTTTCCTTTATATTGAATCCATAAAATAATTCCTTGAGTTGGTTGTTAAGCCTTCTCAATTAACTATTATAGGACCACATTAAGAACACATTACACTTAGTGATAACATTAATCTTCTATCTTGCAACTTAAATAACTTTCCATACACATGTCATTATGATGACAAAACTTAGCCACATCATCCCCAGCATGTCTTCTTCACATCTATAACTTTAACTTCTTAGAATAACAACTCTACTAAGAGATGTAACAAGTTTACCAAAACATGCCTCTATAAACTCTATCTTAGAATAGACACCACTAGAACTTGCATAACTTCTTCCAAACTTAACATTTCTTCATTTGATGTGAAGTGCATATACTAGATACCTAGAAGTATCTCCCATAACCTTGGATAGTTAGAATACTCAACTACCCACCTATACCAACTTGATCTTTTTATTGTTCATTTGTTAGATACCACAGAAAACTACTATGTTAACATCAATGAAAAATGCAGTTATGAATGTAACATATCATCATGACAACATATCTACAATATTTCCCTATAGGAATATCATCAGATTCATGCTTCCAACAATATCCCCCTTTGGCATTGATGGTGACATAGATGAAAAACATCTAGTTCTAGAAATAACAACTACAAAAGACTGTTAATTTTTATTTTCAAATCATCTTCATAAATCATTCTCCCCTATTGATATAACTCAACATTTTTCCATGTTGTACTTCTCCCAAACTATTTTCATGGTAAATTTATATTATATACATATACATACATATATATAGATGTACATCTATATATATATATATATATGTACACACACACACACACACTCTCTCTCTCTCTCACACACACACACACATAATTCAAAATTTGACAAATATGTGTGTGTGTGTGTGTGTGTGTGTGTGTGTGTGTGTGTACATATGTGTGTATATATGTATGTATGTATATATATACATACATATATATGTATATATATACATACATATATATGTATATATACACATACATACATATATACATATATATACACATACATACATACATACATACATATACATACATACATACATACATGCATACATACATACATATATATGATCTAGAATCTGACAAATATATGTCAACTAAAATTTTATATCAAATTAATTTTTATTAACAAAAAAGATATTGAATTACTATTTATAAAATAAACCTAATAATATCATAGTCATACAGAGAAACATAAACTTTATGAAAGTGTGCCGATTTTATAAAGAATTAATTAAAAACTATATTGAATATCATATCCAAATTGTGAAACTCCATAATATTTTTAGCAAACTTTGAAAATTATTCGCGCAAGGAAAAGCATTTATTTATAGAATACTTCATACATAAAAAGCTGAACTTCTATACACCTTTACTCTTGACAAGAGGGAAAAGCACACATTAAAGAGTATTAATATAAGATGAAGACAACCAACATCTATGTCATCACATACTCTCTGAATACATCAACATATCATCTACAAATTCTCTACATTAATGAAATCTTATAAAGGAAAGCAAACCTCTCAAACTTGATACAAAACATCACATACATTAAAGCTAAATGTTGAAAGGACGAGTAAAACTCATCAAGTCAATGTGGAGACTCATCGACTTCAATTGTGCATTTCACTATGTAGCTCATTGTCTCATCTCCTTATGTTGGTTGCTCCTCCATGAGTCAACCATGAGGTTGGAAAAAGGAAACATAAAATCTAATGGGGTTTAACTGCATTCACTCATCATCTTCTAATTCTTACCCGCCTTATTAGTGTTTGGCTGAAAATAATATTCTTTGTATGATTAATGGGTTAATCTTGAATCTTCAAAGTGTAACATTATAGTAAACAAATCTTGCATGGTTTTGCTTGTACTTTGTTGGATTTTCTATTTCCTACTACATTGAAATTGGCTAATTCAATTAGGCATTTTATTATCATCTATTTTTTTCTTAATAAGATTCTTCACTCTTGAAATCCATTTCCTAGCCAAAATCTCGGCTCAGCCCAGAAAATAAAAGTTTACATGTGTTTATTTATCTAATGTATCTAAAATAGGTTTTCTAATTTTCTCAAAACTCTAGGCCTTCGAAAATTTTCTTGCATTTCAACTCCTGTCTTCTAGCCTTGGTAACTATAGTTTATAGGGGAATGGTTAAACAAGGTACCATATTGTTCGCATTGTTGCTATTGCAGGATATGTTGTGTGTGTGATTCAAAACTAAGAGGGATTCCACTACAGTGGTCCATCTTATTGATAGGCAACAACTAGGCAAACAAGTTTCCACATTGAGAAGGTTTTAGTTTTAGTTATCAATATTATTGATTCATTCTTATTTATTAAGGGTTAGAATGAAAGCTATAAAAAACACAACTTAATTGTGAGGCCTCGCCCCGACCCATCCTAGTATTGATGATACATTATTATTTTGATACTTCTGACTCGATATGTCATAACATTATTTGATGCACTCAACATTATTATGCTATTGTGATGTGTGATGCTTTACTTTTAGATATTTGTTTTCACCATTTAATGCTTTATAAATAGGTATGATGATGTAGTGAATGAATGCAAAACTAACACTTCAAATTTTCCAATTTAATGAATAGAATAAGATAAACAATTGAATTGTAGAAAAATAGATGTTTTAAATTACATGAATTTCTTAATGCATATTATATATATATATATATATATATATATATATATATATATATATATATATATATATATATATATATATATATATATATATGTATGTACATGTGTTTCTTGAACTACTGATGTGTGCAGGAAAATTTAGCCAGGAAACCTAAAGGAAAGACATAACTGAACCCCTTATTTAAATGTGCTATCCTTGCATTGTCTTTCTTTAAAGGTTGTTATTTGGTCTTATTATTCCCTAGATTTTATTTGTTCTTATTAAGGCTTTAAGGCTTAAAATCATTAAATTTAAGTGCCCTAGGGGTAAGGGTATGGGTGGGGAGTACTTTCCACCCCCTTAGCCTCTTACTTTGACTTTTAGGGTCACTCAAAAGCCCTATTTTTGATGGGTTGCGAAAATTGATTGTCATCTACATGAGTTGGTGACCCAAACTCCATCTTGAGTTACTTGAAGTCTAGTTGAGTTAAGGGATGATACTTAGAGGCATTTTGGAGTAGTTTTGGGGGTTGCTACCCAATCTCTAGTTTTAGAGAAAGTTTGAAGATTGAAGGAAGAAAAGGGAAAAGCTCTTCTCAACTTACGAATTTGCCATAACATTTTGTGAAGGTAGGAGTTCTTTACTATTTTGGTTTTGTTCTTCATGTTTTTCATGCTTGAATCTTGCATAAAGTATTGTGTTATTCTTGTTTTTTCTTGCTTGTGTGTTGGGATGGATTTGGAGGGATTTTTGTTTGTTCTTGATGCATTCTTATGCTTGTCTTAATGATTTGTTTTGAGGGGATTTCATGGGGATTTTTTTGGCATTACTCACCCTTAGATAGGGAAGAAGTGGCCATGTACGGGGGTAGGGCCTTAGTTGGACCTCAATGGTGTAGAGT
>CM053785.1:1028919429-1028921929 GCA_028749045.1 Cupressus sempervirens
GTACCTGTAGTTCAGCCAGGTCAACAGATTCCTATAGTGGAAGCAGAGGGACCTAGAGGAGGTGGGCCTAGGGGTAGAGAGAGGACTAAGAGTCCCCCACTGAGGCAATTAGAGGCTTAGGGTGAGCACAAGGGTGAGTGAATACACCAGAGAGGAAACCAACTTGATAGACCTCCTAGGCATATAGGAGATGATATCAGAGAGTTGATTTGACTTGGACCACCGCACTTTACTGGTTCCACTGAGGGGATAGTAGGAGAGGCATGGTTACAAATCTTACAGTAGTGCTTTGGATTATGTCCTTATGGGAGTAATCTAAAGGAATGTCTAATAGTCCATCATCTAAGAGGAGATACCTCCAATTGGTGGCATCAAGAGGAGACTATAGCAGGAGTGAGGATGGATACCCTCACATGGGAGTCATTCTTGGAGAGGTTTCGAGAGAGGTATCTGTTAGAGCACTTTAGATAGAAGCAGATAGAGGAATTTCATTCTCTATATCAGAGGGGCCTTATAGTAGCTCAGTACGAGAGTAGGTTTCTCGAGCTCCTTCCTTATGTTGAATACGTGAAGGATGAGAAATTGCAAGTGCATCACTTTATCATGGGTTTGAATTTTTCACTTCAAGGTCTAGTTTGGATGGCCTTCCCTACTACCTTTAGATAGGTAGTGGAGATAGCACTAGTTGCTGAGGATACTTGAGGTAGGTAGGAGTCACAGGATCGGTCCCAGAATAAAAAATCTACCCAACAGAAAACCCCTTGGAAAGGGAAACAGAACTATACATTAGGGGCCTCTAAGGGCCAACAATCTCAGCAGCAGCAGGAACCCTCACAGGGTTATCAGGGCTCCAAGCCTAGGTAGTGGCAGTCACAGTAGGATTAAAAAGTACATGCCTCACAATCACAGTCAGAGATGACTTAGTAGTCTTCCAAGGGTGGATACAATGGGTCTAGCAGGTCAAGAGGCCCATAGCAATCTGGATCATAGGGTGCACGATCATATACATGAGGACCATGTTACACTTGTGGTGGCATGGGTCATATTGCTAGAGAGTGTCGTCAGGGATAGTCATCCAATGGTCAGAGAGGGACTTTTTTAGAGATGACAGTTGGAGACATGGGCAGGTCCCATATAGTTTTTGCAGCGGTTGATAACCGCCAAGTTGAGCATTAGGCTATGGTTATCAAGGCTATAGATGGAGTTAAACAGGTAGCTAGTGCTAGAGACTATCCGTATTATTGTTCGTTAGACCCTAGCACTTCGAGGTTGAGAGTTGGACTAGGTTAGGGTCTAGTGGGATTGTTACGATGAGGTCATGGCTTCATGGGAGGATGCAACACAGATGTGATCTTAGTACCCTTATCTTTTGATGAACTCCAAGAGGAAGTTCATGCCTAGAAGGGGAGGAAGTTAGGCCTCACCCCGACCCATCCTAGCATTGATGATACATTATTATTTTGATACTTATGACTCGATGTGTCAGAATATTATTTGATGCACTGAGCATTATTATGCTATTGTGATGTGTGATGCTTTACTTTTAGATATCTATTTTTTCCATTTAATGCTTTATAAACATGTATGATAATGTAGTGAATGAATGCAAAACTAACACTTCAAATTTTCCAATTTAATAAATAGAATAAGATAAACAATTGAATTGTAGAAAAATGGATGTTTTAAATTACATAAATTTCTTAATGCATATATATATATGTACATATATTTCTTGAACTACTGATGTGTGCAATAAGTGTGCAGAAAAATTTAGCTGGGAAACCTAAAAGAAAGATAGAACTGAACCCCTTGTTTAAATGTGCTATCCTTGCATTGTCTTTCTTTAAAGGTTGCTATTTGGTCTTATTATTCCCCTAGCTTTTATTTGTTCCTATTAAGGCTTTAAGCCTTAAAATCATTAAATTTAAGTGCCCTAGGGGTAAGGGTATGGGTGGGGAGTACTTTCCACCCCCCTAGCCTCTTAGTTTGACTTTTAGGGTCACTCAAAAGCCCTATTTTTGATGGGTTACGAAAATTGATTGTCATCTTCATGAGTTGGTGACCCAAACTCCATCTTGAGTTACTTGAAGTCTAGTTGAGTTAAGGGATAATACTTAGAGGCATTTTGGAATAGTTTTGGGGGTTGATACCCAATCTCTAGTTTTAGAGAAAGATTGAAGATTGAAGGAAGAAAAGGGAAAAGCTCTTCTCAACTAACCAATTTTCCATAAAGTTTTGTGAAGGTAGGAGTTCTTTACTCTTTTGGTTTTATTCTTCATGTTTTTCATGCTTGAATCTTGCATAAAGTATTGTGTTGTTCTTGTTTTTGCTTGCTTGTGTGTTGGGATGGATTTGGAGGGATTTTTATTTGTTCTTGATGCATTCATATGCTCATCTTGATGATTTTTTTTGAGGGGATTTCATGGGCATTGTTTTGGCATTACTCACCCTTGGATAGGGAAGAAGTGGCCATGTATGGGGGTACGGCCTTAGTTGGACC